>VMRN01000104.1:839381-927783 GCA_010277015.1 Poeciliopsis turrubarensis | reverse complement strand
GGGGGGTGGGGGAGAGGAAAGATCCGGTCGAAGCGTCAGACTAACGAGGTTGTGCAAAAATGTAGTTGTTAATTTCTAGTTTTCAGGTAGTTCAATGGCTATTGATCAACTCTCCCAAATCCTGATCAGCTCGAGTTTATTGAACCTTCAAAAAAAAAATCACTTAATTAGTGAAAACCACCTCTGGTTCTTGGCCCCTGGTTGGGTGTGGTGCTTCATCAAACATGGCGGATTGATTGAGCTTTAAAGAGACTTTTGCTACACAGAAAACCGGAGTGGATTCTGGGGAAAACGAGATGGTCAGAAGACACAAAGATTAAAGACATTTAGTCCAGAATGACAAGAAATATGATAAGAGGAGTCCAGGCATGGTGGCGGCATCATCATGCTGTGGGACTGTTTTGCATGACACACAGTGGATGAGAGAAGAGGAAGACTCCCCATAGCTTCATTCATAAAGAAAGACGCTGGTTGGTAAATCTTTCTCTTTCAACACCAAGGCCTGGTTATGGCTTTTTTTTTTTTTAACATCGCAGGGAAATACGAGAAGGTTTTCACAAAAAATATGAACTACACATTACAATTTTCAGATACGATGATATAAACCAACGTTTTTGTTCTTCAATAATTCCATTCTGTTCATGATTTTAAGACGAAAGCAGTTTTGCACAACTTGAGTCACTGTTGCCTTCCCTAATTTTCTATCCCAGTTTTTTTTGTTTAGTTGGTGTTAAGGGTCTTTCTGATTGGTCACTAGGACTGTACAATTGATTAACGATAATCCTTATTTTCTTATTAATCCTTGTTTTGAAGATGCTCGTTTCTTTACCACTGCACCGTATCCGTGCCGTTCTCCATGGCAACCTGACCCCAGGTCTACCTCACCTGTCGTCCAATGAGCGCTGGAGATCAGCGTCTTTCACCGCCTTCTCGTCTAGTGAAGTCTGATAAGGTTGTTGTTTTCCACAAAGAGGCCACTTTTCTAGCCCGACATATTGGATCTTACATCGGATCGAACACTTGTCTGACTGGATGCTCTGCTTCACACCTACATTTTGCTCCCAAAGTGTTGGGACTGTGGCTTTCTGGACGTCTCGGCTGTAGTTTCGAATGGATGAATAACCATTTTTTCCAAGTCTCTCCCCGACCCAGTTCACATTGTGAACACCCCTTCCTCAGAAACAAGGCATAGAGGGCCTGGGCCGCTGCAGCTGCTCAGACAAAAACATCCCCGGCACAGAACCGGGCCAATCCAAAGTTTCTTCCCACTCTGTCTCTGCAGATGGCATTGTTTCCAGACACAATTTTCATTGTATCTAGAGTAGGAGGCGATGGAAATCGCTGGTGCCACAGACGCCAAACGTGTTTGTCCTCAGCGACCCCCAGCAGCAGCTGAGAACCAGCTTGACACTTTTGAGTGAAATTAAGAGGAACAAGACGCTAAAACGTAAAAAGAAACATCTAAATATCTTCATATCCACTGCAGTAGTTTTAACAGACATGCTTTTTCTCAGGTTCCTATCTATTAGCCAGTGTTGCGCACAAATTTTCCAGACATTTTTGATATCCGCAGACATGTGCCAGCCTCCTCGCCCTCCTAAACCCGACCCAGCCCCTCCTGCTCTCGTCTTCTGGGAGGTAAAGCCTGGATTTCCCCGTTTCCACTCTCTCTAGCTCTTTAACAGCTAGCGCCTTGCTCTCACCCTCTCATTTAACGCCACTCCTCTCATTTCCTCTCCTCCTCCTGTTAAACCATTAGGCTCCTTTCAGAAAAAGACTCTTCCTTTTTCTTTTTTTTTTTTTTTTCTTCCTCTACCTGCGCCACTACAATGGACCCGACAGAACATGCGTCGACCAGTTTCCCCTTTTTCTCTTTTTATTTAAACACACTCCCATAATTCCCTCTGATGCATTAATAAAACATAGTTGCGTCTGGCACTTTTTGTCTGTTGAGGCATACCTAAAGCTGGTGCAATAACGGCAGATTGAAGCTGCATGCGTGCGTGGGCCGCAGGTGGTTATTAAAAAAACACACACACACACGCACACACACACACACACAGAAACCTATATATGTGCAGAATTATCCCAAAATGCTGAGGTGGAAATTCCTCCGAGGAGCTCTACGAGTCTGTGCCGAGAAGGTGACGTCTGGGTGATTTATTGCTCTCTCGAGTTTTACAGAGCAGCTGCATCACGGCGACTCAACAAAGATCACCGCCTCCAAATTACACGGCAGTCAACTGGGGGTTCGTTACATTAATTACCTGCGACATCCTGAGCTGATATTACTTCTTTTTTTTCCTTCTTTTTTATTTATTTATTTTTTTTGCCTACTGTGGCTTCCATTTAGTAAATACATTTCCTGAACGTGCAAAGTGTCGGCAAATGGAGGCAAGTCGAGCGAAAACGCAACACAGCTTGATTTATTTCAAGCCTGTCATCTCAGTTAGCTGGATGGCTGAAGCCACATTTGTTACCCACAGCGAAGTGCTTTTGACCACACTCCATCTTCTTCTGCACTATGTCACTAGGCTGCATTTGCACTGTCTCTAAAGATCATAGAGTCCTGGCTCGTCTCTTATGTTTTCTTATTTTAGTCTCATCTATAGACGTCAGGCCTCCGGACTGAGATGGCCTCGTTTTTTTTTTAGTTTTCTGGTAGAAGTCACCATATTTTTATCAAAAAATCTGCTGTTGCAGAGTTTGTGGCGCCGTAGTTCCCACATCCTTTGTAAGGAAAATCGTCCCACAGCATCACAGTTCCTCCGCCGTGTTGGGTAAAAGCTGCTTCGACAACATCTTCAGGGATGCGCAGAAGAAGAAAGAAATACGGACGGAAACTTAAAGAGATAAAACCTCAGCATAATTTGCACTATGACCTCACGGTTCGACTTGACTGAAGACCGCAGAATTGAATTTAGATTTAAACGAGACAAAAAAAAAAAAAAAAGCCAATGTTGTTGACGGAGAGTCACATGTCCTCACTCACACATTTCATGATTGTCTTTATCTTTCATTTTCCTGCGCCAAAAGACGGCGAAGGAGACGAGATGTCAGCCTTCAGTTTTTGCAACAGTTTTGACACCCGAGGGATTATTTCTCCGTCCTCTGCGCTTTGGCAAGACACACACACACACGAGTTCCCATCCATCTTTGTTCGCCACGATTACAGTTATTATAAACTTTTTGAGATGATTGCGCTCAGTGTGGGCACAGCACCTCTGAGTGGGAGCGCGTCTCACACGAACAGCACGCTCACCCGGTCGCCACACTTTTGGAAGAACGGCCAGAAGAAATACGTCGCAAACAAAACGATCCCGTGGATTTCACACGTGAGCGAGGATTTCCTTCACGTGATCCAGGGCCTCTTCAACGTGTTTCACATTCGATCACATACTTTGCACATGTGCACCACACATATTCACATCCGATCAGATTTTGCTCCATGTGAAGATCAGGGGATTGAACTGAATATGTAAAAAAAAAAAAAAAAAAAAAAAAATTATTAATCTTAGATCACATGTGAAAGTAAGGTACCACATAAGAACCACACATGTGGCTCACACAAATGTTCACATGTGAATTGGAGTGAGGCACATGTGTGATTTTGGAAGACTTTGTGGTAAAAACCCATGTGAGAACATGTGAATCCCATGTGAGAACATGTGAATCCACTGGGTTTTTACCACGAAATGTGCTTTCACATGTGTCACACCTTTCACATGTGGACGTTTGTGTGAACCACACCTGCGGTTTCGCATGTGACTTTCACATATAAAACCAGATGCTTTGTGTCAGATGCTTTTATTTTCCCAGTCCGCCTGGGATTTACGTTCTCAAATGAAGAAATGCACTGATGTAAAAACCAGTCTTTCTTTCTGAAGCTGCTGCAGTGAAATATGACTTCATTTGTGCTTCCGGTTTTATTCACCGATGAATTTGCGTTTCCTTTTTCACGCCAGCTAACCGTACAAAGAACAAAACAGAGTCTTCTCCGATCCGCTGTAACGTTCACGGCGGCTGCAAACGGCAGTCACACGTCTCCATTTTTGCCTTTTCTTTATTTTTAGCAAGCACTTTGAATTACTTCAGAGAGGGAAGTGTGCCCCGTTCCCACACTGGTCTTTTTGTCACGGCCCTGTGGGCCAATTTCATGACAACATACGAAGCGTTTCGATTCGGTCCTCTCAGAAACAATGTCCTGTTCTCTGTGTCAGGATGTGAACATGCACACAATGGGCAGCTGTGGAGAAAAGCACAGTCATTACCGAAAGAATCATTTTGCAGTTGGTCTGAAATCTTCTTTACCTTCTGTTTTTTTTTATTTTTTTATTTTAGGTTTGTAAGTTTGCTCTGCCACGGAATAGATCAGCTTGAACACGACGAATCGCACTAATTCGACGCAGCCTCACTCTCTCCCTTCGTGACCCCCGCATCGCGAGCGGGAGCCGTCACACACCCCGAGCGCACACACTGACACTGAGCGGAATAACAGATGATGGACCGCGTGTCACATGCACAACATCTTCAGGAAGTAACCTTGTAAACAGGAATGACTGGGAGGAGGCTCACCATGAAAACACACACGGCTCAGGCATTCGGTTTCAGACCGACGGTTACAAATACACCTGTATTCCAGCCCCATTTCCCCTTTTCTATTTCTGGAACTGATTCGGTGGCTTCATCCGGAAACTCTGCTCTTCTTTTTTCCTCTTTTGGGTTTTAGTGGTTTGTGGTCTCACGTTGAAAAAGAGCTTCAAAATTATTCCTGAAGAGGACATGAGCATGATACATGGTTTCAACTTTTCCAGATGGAAAGCTGAAAAGTGTGGCATGCATCACTCTAAAACTGTTCTATTTGTGACCCGAAAACAAATTTAGGAGAAGCGATGACCTGCCAAGGACATGGCCGTCCACTCACACCGCCGCTTTAGGCAAGAAGAAGGGAGCAAAATAACCGTAGTTTAGCTCTGGAGGAGCTGCAGAGATTCACAGCTCATGAAGAAGTGGCAAAAAAGAAAGCGGCTGGCGTAAGAAAGTCATAGCGCTTCCTGGTTAAGGTTTAATACAAGAAAACTTGTGGGAAAAGATGCTCACTTGAGATCAGAACTGAACTTTTTAAGCCTGCAGGTAAAATCCTAAAGACAGAAAAGTTGGCCACAGTTAATGGGAAGATGTAAAACAAATGAAAAATACAGTAGTTTACAGTAAATATGAATTTTACTGCAGTTCTATTTTAAAACCCGTAGAAACACGGTCAAATACTGGCAACCGCAGCTGCCGGTAGGTTAAATTAGAGACGTTTCTTTTTAGTTTTTACACTGTGGATGGATCTAAATGAAGGGGGTTTTTCATCAAATAAAATAAATATTGTGGAAGGCTGCAAAAAATAAAAAGGTTCAGGTGTTAGAAGCCCCGACCCGAACTCGATTACAGACTTTAAAGCTGGACGTTCACAGGCACTCCCTGAAAAACTCTCACAAAATACCGAATTAGAAGGACAGGATTCCAGTGAACTCACAGTTTTGATGACTAAATGTAAAATCTGTTCCTTCCACTTCACAGTTATGCACCTATTTGTGTTGGGCTGTCACACAAAGTCCCAGTAAAATACATTGAAATCAGTGGCTGCAACATAAAAATCAAAGTGCCGTCGAAACTGACTCGTGGGAACAAGTCGAGTTTGTTGCAACCACAGCCCTGTGAACAGTTGTTGAAATCAATAATGTAAGTGGTTAGCAAATAATCCTGCTACTTATGAAGCAATCCCTCACGGAAGCTTAAAACTGTGACTTTTCTGACTTCCTGCAGCAGCAGGCTTCGCCGCAGTGCTCTAGAGTCGAGCATTTTTGCTAATGCGTGCATAAAACCATGGAGCCGAAGCTGGCACAAACTGTTAGATCAACTGAAAGACAGAAGAAAAACCAACAAACTCAGAGCTCAGGTAAAGAAAGGCCCTTTTTTTTTTTTTCGCGTGTGTGCAGTGTTATTAATTATACGTTGTGGTTGAGTGCAGTAAGCCGGTGGTTTTCATTAGAGCCACTGCAGCACAGTCCCCCTGTACAGCAGGATAGGGAGGGGAGGAATGCTGCTGTATACAGATTCCTGGAGCTGAACAAAACCATGGCATTCCTCACCGAGGTGTTTAGACGCCGGCAGCTCGGTGTCGCTAGCTCGCTAGCTCGCTCGCTTACTCTCTGTGTCATCGCCGACGTCTGGACCAGCAAATGGCCGTCCAGCAGAGATCGAGCAAGCCCGCAAAGCAAATACCGACTGATGAAGAGAACGCAGGTGAAGGAACTGTGCGGGGAAGCAGAGAAATGATCGCGCTCTGTGCCAATCGATGAGTTTCATTTGTTATGAAGAATCGGGCTGATTGGTTGGCTGCCGCTGACAGGCCCTCACTGCGGCCCGGGGGTCTTTGAGGCGCCTTGACTCTCGGCTCGGGTTTGCTTGAAAACGCACCTGAGGAGAATTTCAGTGTAACTGGTTTTCAAGAGGTGTGGAAAGAGTTAGACTTAAACTTCCAAAGTGACTTGAAAATGTTTTTACGAGGGCCTCTAAGACTCTAGCCTTCGAGAACACACTTGCGTGAACGGATATTATTTTATCGATCAAATCAACGAGCCGTATTACGTTGATGTGAAAAGAGGTTAGTTTAATGCAGAGACGCTTATTTATTTATATTTTAAGATTTTAGCGTTGTGCGTTTTCCAGCCACATGGTGCCATTTTGTTGCACAATCAAGTAATTCTGTTATCTAAATATGACTTAAAACACATTTTACTAGGTAATTTAGCGCCTTAAAATTGGGCCTCTGTCGCTTTAAGGGACTCCTGCTCTTTCTGACTCTGTTTTCAAGGAAGCCATCACAACATCGCTTCTCAATTAACCCTTTAGCAACGTTTTTCCCAGCCTGTCCCTCAGAATTAGATGCTATAATGAACTCAGCTGATGTTCAGTTCCTCCAGGTGTTTGCTAATTGCTGCTGGCTAGTCTGAAGGAGCTGAGCAGCGGAGGAGGAGAGCTCTGTGAGGCGGAAGCTTGGGAAAAGCCTCGAAGGCGGCGCTCTTTCTGCCAAGCGTTTTGTTGCCACGGGAGACTGGAAAGAATCAAGGCAACGTTCCAGGTGTGTTTTTGATGAGGGAGTGACATTATAACATTGTGTAAAACTCACAAAAAGTTGGTTTTACATAAATGGGTAGGATATGCTGCACATCAGTTCAGTGCAAGACAATGAGTTGCTGGTTCAAACGCCTTTGGCTGATGTTCAAACTCCCCAACACGCCGTTGCGTATGATCGAACTCTCCTTCATTTTCTGACCTAATTCAGCCAGATTCTTGCGTCAGAGCAACCTGAGACCCGGAGGGAACGGTCAGCCTGGGAAGGGGTCAACCGACGGCTTTTTGCACGACGATCCCAGAGACACGCTTTGGAGACAGACTATCCCTGCGACTAATTGGGAGGGGACGACCCGTCCTGACCAAGCAAACGGCATCTCGGCCGAGACGCCGACACAAACAGAGTCGATTCCTGTTCTTCGGCTGGAAAAAAAAGAAAAGAGAAAAAAAGATGACCAGACACTGGGTGGAGGTGGAGATGGAGATGGAGGGAGGGGGGGCTGACTTCAGCTATGCGATCGCTGCGTCAAATTAACCGCTGGAGCTTTTCAGTGGAAGAGGAGAGACAAAAAAACGAGGGACGAAATCAAATGCCGCCATTGTTGGAGTGGAGGATTGGTTCAGGGTGCGGTGACCTTCACCGGATCTTCTGAAAAGCTCCTAAATGTTTGAGCGAGCGCTGTCATTTCTCACTCGGTTTGTTAACATAGAGGGCCTTCTGTCCTCGCTCTTCGTGGGCACAGTGTGCGTGCGTGTGCGTGTGCGTAGAGACGTGCAGCAGTCGAGGTCGGGATCTCATTAACTTCCTTGAATTTAACAAGTGTGGACTCGATCTGACGGGTCGCAGGAGTTCGGCTGTTTGCTCGGGGTACAGGTGCCTCCGACACGTTTCTCTGTTTCTTATTAAATTGTCGTCAGGAAAGAAAAAAAAAAAGAAAAAAAAAAAGTGGTTGATGGATGTCTTTCTCTCACTGCGATGGTGGTGGGATGTTACAGTCGCAGGTGTGTGTGTGTGGGGGGGGTTTGCGGGGTGGAGGAAAATCCACGGCAGGGAGATATGAATGCAGGGGAAAAACCCTGCCTCCAGTCGGGAACCTGTTCTCCCCTCCTCCTCCTCCTCATCATCATTCTCTTCCTCCTCCTCTTTCCTCTCCTTAGAAACTAAACACACAGTCGTAAATCAGCCACAGTTTGAACATGAAGCAAAATCTGCATCTCTCTGTGTCGTCCAATCCACCATTGCCGATTCTGCAGTTTAACGTGATCCGATTTTACACGTTTGCCAGCTTAAAGACGCAGACAAACGCAATGACAATCCATTAAAGTCGCATGAAAACGTCCAACTCAAAGCATCAAAATGTGTGCAAGCAATTAGGTCCACTTTTAAATATTCATGAGCAGCTACAGTCACCGTTTCCCTTAGCGTCACCACTACTTCCTGTGTGTTGCGCGGCGCTATAGTATCCCGAGCCAGCAAACTGCCAGTGGCCTTGGCGAAGCGTACAAATATGAAACGCGGTGTAAATATAGCCGCACAGCTCATGCCGTTTCCTCCATCCAGTCTTGTTAGAAAAACAATGGCATCCTATTATTCGCCGGGGCTACAGTGAAACTGGGAGAATGGCATGCTGGAACATTCCTTCTGCAGAGCAGATCACAGGTTTGCATGCACCGATCATTCACCTTTGGCGGGTGGCAGGTCAAGTTTTCATTTGTTGCTCGAAAAGCAAGAACTGAGAGGACCGCTTTGAGTTTGTTGTGGATTTTCCTTTAGCCACACAAGAGGCAAAACGAAACGACATATACAGTATTGAATACATGCCTACCCGGCAAACGTGCTTCACAAAGCTGCACAGGGGCCTTTCAGGTAGTTTCGATGTTAAAATGCTTTACCAATTCCAGATGTTGAATGTGTGCGAGCAGGATGATCGTTGCTCTTCACCTTCCAGCTGTCGATTGTTGATTTGAGGTGAAGCCCTCCCACTCCGGTTTTCTTTGCAGGACGGCGATGCCCCCAAAACCCGCCAGCGACGGGTGGTGCAGTTTTCTTTGGTTCGAAGGCGTCACCTTGGCTACGCCAGGCGATCTTTCCTGAGGATGAATAGCGCGAACTTTGCCTTCGCCTGACCACAGCGCCGTCCGTGGGCGGCTGTGAATGTCAGGCGGGGTGGAAGTTGTTTTCGAGACGCCAACCAATCGAGGCAAAGCGCCGCAGTTTCTGATGAGAGGAATGGTCATACATTCGCCCAGGATTAAGCTGGATTTATAATTGGATGTGGATTGCGTGGACTAAGCAGAGAGACTGACTGAATCTCTCCAAAGTCGTGGGGCCAGATTGAAGCTGTGCATCTCACCAA
Source organism: Poeciliopsis turrubarensis (assembly GCA_010277015.1). Taxonomy (NCBI): domain Eukaryota; kingdom Metazoa; phylum Chordata; class Actinopteri; order Cyprinodontiformes; family Poeciliidae; genus Poeciliopsis; species Poeciliopsis turrubarensis. Next base: position 918,301 of record VMRN01000104.1, on the reverse strand, counting down.
ATATACCTGAGCCCCATATGACAAGTTCAACTTTTACATCCATTTTTCCAGTTTAAACAAAAATGGAAAGCATGTCATCACTTCCTGCTAAAAAAAAAAAAAAAAAAGCAGACCTCTAAACCTGAAAGCCTAAAATCAACATAAGTCCATAAAGTGCTGCGGGTGCTTTTGAATCTTCAGTCAGAAACGCACATTTTTAGGAAAAAAAAAAACAACAAAATGTCTCCTAACATTAAAAATGTAACATCGTCTGGCTGATTTGCTATTGTTGGGCCTTCGTTGTGCAGCCAAGCATTGTCCAGAAATGTTCCCTAAACACGAGAGACCATCAAAGGTCAGGACTCTTAGAATAACTCCTGTGGTATTTAGATACACCTTGCTCTGTCCTAATAGGTCGGCTGGAGGTGATATGAACGGAGAGAATAATAATAATAATAAAAATAATGAAAAAAGGCCATTTCTCTTCGCAACTCTCCTGCATTTCCAACAGGGATTGTGAAAATGGGCAGAAACGTACGGATGCTTGAAATCCTTTGTCAAATTTGACTTTATTTTTATTTTATTTCATCTAATCAACCGAAAGGATTCAACTCCGTCTCCTGAGAATCACATTTTGAAGTTTGCCTGGTTTTATTTTGTGTAAAAAAAAAAAAGTAAATTGCTTTCAATTTTCCTATTAATAAACATGTTAAGCTGGAATTTTAGATGTGTTTTTAGCTCTGAAATCTATTATTAAACTGCTGGTGTTTGTTTAAGTAATAATAACAAAAAAAGACTTCATTTCCCAGAGTTCATCGCTATTTTATTTGCTCCCTGATACTGACAGGAGATCATAAAACCAGCTTTTTGTTCACAGACAAAAGTGTGTAAAAAAATATATGATAGTAGGATTTCATATTTTATCCCCCCCTAAACAATAAAACTTTATAATAACTTTAAAATAGCAGGAATAAGTCAAATATTTCCCCTTCAAAAAGGGAAATTACTGGACAAATAAATATTGTTTTCCATCTCATTAAATGCATAAATAACACACACACTCCCATTTATGCTTATCTTAAGTAGCACGCGCTAAAGTCACCGGGACAGCGAGCGCGTGCGCACATAAAACAAAGCAAAAAAGAAAAAAGACAAAACGACTCGGCGTTTTTGCCGCACAAACATTTGCATAAATCCAGAAGGAGGGCGACCGCCGCGCGTCAGCCGCGGTGTCGCCGGTTTTGCAAAGGCCTTTTCTTCAGACAGGGGGCGGGAGAGAGAGGAGCAGGTCCAGCACTGGGGTCCACTGGGAACCAGCCCTTCCTCACAGCAGCAGCAGCAACAGCAGCAGCACCGCCGCGTAATCAGGCTGGTCCAGGGCAGGAGCCGCACAGCACTTTGCTCTCTGATAAGACTCCTTGGAACAAGAACAAGAAGAAGAAGAAGAGCGCAAACTACCACTCCGAGCTGCCGCAGTAAATTAACAGCAGGATTTTTGAGACGCATCACGGTTAATGGAGGATGGACTTTAGGTTGTAACTTTTTGTGTCATTAGACTATTTCTAAAATGCCATATTGACAAGCGGAGACTTAAAAAAAAAAAAAAAAAAAAAAAAAAAAAGAACGTTTCATGTTCATCCGTACGTCTTGGTGAGTTTTGGACCTTTGGCATAGGAACGTTCCTCAGTTTGTTTGTTTTCAATTTAATTACCAGCTCTCTTTTTTTTCCCCACGAAACAACGCGGAGCAAGGTGAACCCTTGGTGACTTTAAGAGACGCATATTGGGTTGAAAACAAGAAGAAGAAGAAGAAGAAGAGAAAGCTGGAGCTTTGTTATTGCCGAGGATTTACTTTCTGAACAGGAGGACAGAAGAGACTGGAGCGCCTTCTCGCTCGTCTTCATCCGCGGGACGGAGCTCACAGGCGCGCACAGCTCCGCGAGCCGAGCCGCTGTCCCCCTTCCTCCTCCTCCTCCTCCTCTTCCTCCTCCTCATCCTCACACTCCTCATCCTCCCCTCCGCGCGCCGAGCTGAGGAGAGAGGCTCGCTCGCGCCTCCATAAATGCCCGGTCCGTTGGAGAGGCTCGAGGCTGGGCAGCAAGATGAGCTCGTGGGTCCAGCTGCTGCTGCTCGCGTGGCTGGCGGCGTGTGCGCGGTTTGGCGTGGCCGGGGTAAGTAAGATACACATTTATATTATGTATAAAAGGAATTAAATCACCGGTAAACTTTTACTGACACCTGTTAAAACTTGGCTACGCCTTAAACTTTAGTAAAACTGTTAGTATCTGTCGTCGCAACAACCTCGAAATAGGCTATTTTTTTTGTGTGTCTTACCTTTTTAGTATGTTTATGTGTCAAAAGACATGTCGAATAAGTGCACCTGCTTCAACATCCTCTTCTGATCATTTCCCTGTGAGGTGGTTTGTTGGCACAGAGAACAAACCACCCTGACTTTCCTGTTTAGACCCAAAACACGAAATGTGGGAGAAAATTTGATTTGAAGCTGTTGCCTCCACGTGGTTGGAGGTGATGCGTTCAAGGCCTCTTAACAAACTCCTGGGTTACAATTTGGGAGTCCAGTGTTTTTTTTTTTTTTTTATGATTGTAGGGAGGGGTGACAAGGTAGAGCATAAATAATTATACCCACACACACCTGAGAGAGATAAAGAGAGAGCAGTTAAACTAATGTGCATGTTTTTGGATGACCTGGGGAAGCTGGAGTACCAGGAACAAGACCACACAGGTGCTGGGAGAACAGGTTAGTTCAGTAGTCAGCTGTGCAACAGGAAGAAGACGTGACCAGTTTGTGGAGCGGGTTTGCGCCACACGCAGGGAAACAAAACACACACGCCTGCAGCTCAGAAGACAAGATGATTTTTATTTCTGTTTTCCTGCATTAAAACTGATTGAATGTAAATCTTAAGCTGATTTCACACCTACTTAGGAGGTTCAGGTTGTTACATAGTTCAAAATGGAGGTTTCTGTTTGTCTCCTCTCTAACCCAACAAACCGGTTCTGTGTTTGGTTGAAGCCGCCCCACCTGTGTCCCATCAGCACGAAGCGCGTCTCTGATCCGGATGTAGCACCGTCAAGCTGTGACATCTTTCTGGAAAGGCCAAAGGTCGCCCTATTTGACTTTTAGTCTCCGTTTTTGTTCAACAGTTGCTTCATTACAGCTCTAATCTGTAGATGAAGTTTTCTCCATGAAACAGTCAGAGAGAGAGAGAGAGAGAGAGAGAGAGAGAGAGATGGGTGAAATCTGACCGTCAGCTCTGTTCATACAGGAAATCCAAACCACACCAGGGGTCCTATGTAGGTCAAGTGAGGCTTGACCAGAAATAAAAGGAAAAACAGGCAAAAATTTCTCTGCTGATAAGAGGTTGGATTTTATCAGCTTCCGCTTGCAGATTTCATCTGAACCAGGCGAGTCCTCTCCACAGCGATCAGCCTGTGCCACTGACCTCCAGACCTAAACTGGGCTGACGTGCAGATCAACCCAGTCGGTCATGGGAGGTGGCGCTACGCTCGCTGTCATCCTGGCGTAACAAAATAAAAGGCGCATCCATACGGTGAATGTAAATGCATACACAGATCGCTTCCAGAGCCTCACAAAAAGGTAGATGTTTGATCTGTGAGGCATGACTTCAGCTTCCTGTCATCAAGCCGTCTTCTCATTCTCTGTCGTTTAGGCTGGCATCACACAGAAAGGGAATTTCAAATCTGAAAGTGCTTTATGGTGGAAAGTTGCTGAAGCTTTGAGGTGTACAGCCAGGAATTCCCCGGGCCTAATTTTAAAAGATCAAGGATTCGCAGCTGGGACACGAACGCCGCTGCGCGCTCTGCAACTCAGAGAGAAAGTTTGACAACTATCTTTATGTGTTCAGGGTAAAAGTTTGAAATGTTCAGAAACGCTCTTGTGCCAGGCATCCGGTTTCTTCCCCGAGCCGAGAGGTAAACTGAACTGTGACAGCGGGGTGAATTGGACTGCCGATCGTTTGCACGCTGCGCTGTCGCGCACGTGTTGGCACGCTCTCTGGGCCTGCGTGTGAAACCTCCCACATGTGCTGTGGCTGCCGCCAGCAAATTCGACCCCCATAATTATCTACGATTAGACGTTCTCCCTCCTCCTCCTTTGGAGCTGCAGCCGCTGCTTGTACCTGGGATTCCTTAGGGCGTCTGCAGGGAGATGGGATGGCGCTTCAGGCGATAACGACTGGTTTATGACAAAATTGGTGGGTTTTTTTTTTTTAGACTTGGACGGCTGCAGATCTGCAGCAGAACATAGTTTGCCTTGTGGGAAGGAAGGACAATTTAGAAGAATGCCATGTGATTGACAGAAACTGCTTTTTAATCTGAAGGTTTCTTTTGGACGTATTTTTTTCACATTTTGTCCTGGTTCAAAAAAACGGACCGGGATGTATATTTTTGTTAGATATTTTGTAGCTTTATAGGCGATTTATTGGATCTTTAGATGTTGCCTGAGTCCAATGAAGGCCTCTGCAGAACTCGAGCAAATGCAGAAAACTGACAGCGGCTGTGGAGGAGCGCAGCGTTTCTGGGTCCGATCCAAACATGTTTATGTGCGAGAATGGCCCAGTCAAAGTCCAAAACTAAGTCCAAGTGAGAATATAGTTGAGAATATTCGGGTTAAGTTTAGCTTGTGGTAAGTCTACTGAAAGGTTGCGTTACAAAGAGTTGACCATCCTAAGCAACTTTTTCATACAATTATGAATGAAAGATGCGTGAATCCCTCCTCAATTACATTCTATTTTACAACATTGCCTCACCAAATAAAATCCACCTATAAAGCAGACGTTTCATTGACATTTGCTGTCCTATTTATCCCCATTTGCACACTCGCCACAATTGGCGCGTGTTTACAATTTGTGTTTCCGCATCTGTTTGTTTACCAGGGCCCGAGGTGTTTATTTAATATTTCCTGCTTGGACACAAATTGCAGCGACAGCAGGCACCGCGGCCAACAAAAGGCACACACCCCGTAATTACCGTCAGACATAATTAGCCGGGCCGGCTGGCGCGCTCCGTCGGCAGAGAGGGGGAAATAATCGTGATGAGTCCTCAGGGGCTTCGGTGGAGCCGGTGGAAAGGGATGCGAGTGGAATACAGCGGGCATTTCCCCCCGCTGCCTCCCCGGGAAGTCGACCAATAATGGAGGGAGGAGGAGGGTGGATGTCGATGGGAGAACGAGAGAGAGAGTACATGTTCATGCATGGATGGCTGCGAGCTGCTGGGGTTTATTACGTTCTGAATGAAACGTAGTCTGTTACACTTTCAGGACTCATTGAAGCTTTAATCGCGGTTTAAAATGAGCTTCACCTCTCCAAACCCCATTGGAACCAAAGTTAAGATTCTCGACTCTCGTCTGATTCTCGTCCATTTCAGCCCCTCTTTTGCTCATCTATTATCCCCCCTTCTTCTTCCTTTTTCATCCAGATGCACCTCCCTTCTCTCATCCTCCCTCCGTATCACTCCTTCCCCCACTTCCTGACTCCTCGCCTGCTCCTTTGACCCCTAAATGCTAGCAGATGAGAGGACACAACGCCAATAGTCATTCACCCTGCTCTTAGTGACCATTGTGTGTCTGCTTTGGTTAATTCCCCCCTCCCTTGCAGGCTGTCTCTTGCCCATTAAGGGGGGGTTAAACCCACAGTCAAATCTCTAGAATCACAAAGTGGACCCGTTCAGTGGTTTCTGGTGTGATACTCTGGAAATATTTGGTTGGAGGCTTTTAAAGACGATCGTAATCTGCGTTTTTTTTCCCCCTCCATCACCTACTGATTTATTTATTTATTTTATGCTCGTGTGAGCTTCTGAATACGTCTATTTTTCTGGTTTTGCGTTCGTCATTGTGTTTGTTATTTGGGCTGATTTCTTTCTGTTCGTGTCTCAGGAGGACGCTCTGCCTGCAGCCCTGGTGGAGCTGGTTAGAAACAGCCCCATCACCTCCATAGAGGACCTCCAGCTGCTGCTGCTCACTGACTCCGTAGGTAAAGACCCGAAGCTTTTGTTTTCTTTCTCTTCCATCTTACAGACACGTGGAATCGGTTTAAAAATCAGATTTGAGATTAAAGTGGAAGCAAACCTCTTCAGTAATCTGGCATCTAAATCCAGTAATGCACTTCAGCATCTCTTCAGATCCCTCCTTTTAATGTGATTTATTTTTTGATTATTATACAAAAAGAAAATGTTTTATGAAGTTTTTGCACGGCCCTGGCACATTACATGTCAATACACACAAGCGAACGGTCGGGTGATGCTCATTTCACCTCTCCTGTGATATTTCGGGAAACTTTACTGGCTCTGATTTTTCAAAACATCACCCACATTTCAAAATAAGAGCATATATATCACAAAGCACAACATCCTGGAATAATTTTATTATTTTATTCATTGTTTCTTTTTTTTATGATTATGTAGTCTTTGTGAACATTTTGAGCCTAATTGAGTCAAAATTAGTCCCATTTATTTAACCAAGAACGCAGCAATGGTGTAGATTCACTTAAAATATTTTAGTTTTTTAACTCGAGTTGATTAAATGTAGTCGAGGTTCCATAAATAACAGATCAATGGAGCACCGACTCATGGATACAAAGCAGAATCGTTAACGGGGGGATGATAAACCTCATTGTTGTGCTCTTTATAGAGAAACATGATTACAGTGAGCTGATGCTAATTAGTTGCTCCAGTTGCTCAGTGATTTCACCTCTGTTGCATCTTAACTGTAGTTTTAAAAGAAGTTTGGTCTCAGCAAGATTCCCAGGTTTTCCGTTACTGGAAATGTTTCCAAACTTTCCATTTTTTATTCTTTTTTTTTTTTTCTCAGCCTGCTTACAGGCAGTGCACAGCAATGGGTAGGGGAGGGGCAGCAACATGTCAACTCTACGCTCCACACAGCTGGAAAAACCACAGTTGGTTTTTCTTATGAGGAGGAGTTTAAACTATAAAAACTTTGATATTAAGTTTTATGTCTTCCTCATTAAACAGATCTTTGATCTCAGTGGGACTAAAATGGTAAAGTAAAGGTTAAAGACGACGAAAGAAAAACATTAAAACAAGACATTTTACAGCTGTAGTGTACCGTGATGCTCCACCCCTGGTTTCTGTGCACGGTGAGCATTTTATTTTGTCTTCTTCTAACGGGATAAATGATGTTTGTGTCGTCGTCTCAGATGAGGAGGAAGCCAACTCTGCAGCCAACGGAGGTCACAGACTTCCACGGAGCCTCGGTGAGTCAAACCTCTCTTTAATTGGTTGTTGAGGTTTGTTGCGATCGTTTTCTTTTTATAATATATTTTTGCATTGCTTCGCCTATAAGGAAACTCGTTATGTTGGCTAAAGAATGCTCTGTCAGTCCGTCTGGAAGATGATTAATAGTTTATGCGACAGAGGGAAAATCTTTTCCCATTGGCCTTTTTGTCCTCATTGTTCTCCAGACAGTGATCTACAACTGGCCTTTGCTAATCTTTGAATAAAACCGAGGCGGTGTTTCTTTGCAATGCACGTCCTTGCGTGTTAACGACAGAAAAACTCAAGACTCTCAGAAGTACGCATTGTCTGGCTCATCAAACCTGACGCTGCGGCGTGTCGTGTTTGTTCCCTCAGACGCTCAGCCCGCCCAGCAGGCTCAGTGTAAAGTTCGCACGGAAGTGGTCGAGGTCACCAGAGCCATGTTGGACCGCAGCAACGCCAACTTTCTGCTGTGGCCGCCGTGTGTGGAAGTCCAGCGCTGCTCTGGCTGCTGCAACACCAAGAGCCTGCAGTGCGTTCCCGTTGTCACGCACACCAGATACTTGCAGGTACATGAGCATGCTCGGTCATGTGATCAATAAATAGGAAGAGTTGAGCCCAAAAAAATGATTCCTGTCCCAAACAGCCTGATGTGTTCAATTATTTCCCTTTAAGACGTTTAAGAAGCATTCTGTTGTAAAATGTTACATTCACGTACATTTATGGCATGCTGTAAATTGCATGCAGCCTTTTTTAATAATCAGTAGAAAAAATTGTCAGCATTGGAGCAATTACAATTGCTGTTTCATAATTGCTTTTTGCAGATTTCAGCAGGTTTTTGGAAAGCCTTCTTGCTTTAACTCCCTCTAGAGCTCAAATTTTGAGCTTATCTGAAAGTAATTCAGAATAAGAATTGTAATTCATAGCAAAACATCTTTGTAACTTTTTACATAAATTTAAAAATTGTCTAATTGTATGTAAAAAAAAAAAAAAAAAAAAAAACTATAACGGAGATTTTCTTAAATATTCTCTGACTAAAATTGAAATGATCTCAGTTTGAGTCATCTTCCTTCGGTAACAACTTCCACATGAAAGAGTGTTGTTTTCCGATTACATGTTGCATTCACTGACTGGAAAAAAAAAAAAAACAGTTTTAGTTTACAGCCAACCAATCACTGATGATTGGTTGGCATAAAGTCACGCATAAAATGTAACAAAAAAAATTCCCCCGCAATTTATTTCTCTGCGCTTTTCAAGTAGTTCATTCTGAGAAGCAACAGAAAATTGCAGCTCAGGTTAATTAACCTCCATTTGTTGCCTGGCAGCGGCTCCTTTTTGAGTACAAAAAGGCATACATTTATATACCCGTGCCCTAGCATGGGTTTTTTCTCTTTTTTTCTTTCTTAAACTCAGAGTACCTCCCAGTGACTCCCGCCTTCTTCTCCACCTCTCCAGGTCATGAAGATCGAGTACATCAACAAAAGACCCACTTATGCGAAGGCTGTGGTGTCGGTCGTGGATCACGTGGAGTGCAGATGTCAGCCTGCCCCGCGACCCGCTGTGCTCAAGAAGAAATCCTCTCACAGACTGCACAGCCACCTGCATCGAAACCAGACCCTCGGCCCGGGACCGGCGCAAGGACAGGTACGAATTTTGCTCCGCGTGTTTTCATCCGGAGAAACGGTTTCAGCTTAATAACGAGGCTACAGAATACATCAATCAGTTTCACTGCCCTGCTGAGTAAACTCTTTAACACCTGAGGGCATTGACAAACAACATCTGGTGTTGGCGTGAGATTCTTTTCGCTGCTTCAGAACCTGGTCTTGGATTGGGTTTGCTTCCAGCGGATATGATCAAACCCAATCAAACGCTTATCCTGCGACTCGACGTGTCGGGTAAACACTCTTTTACAAATCACTCAGGCCTGAGTTTTTCCTCCTCCCACCTCTGTGTGAGTCATGTGAAGAAGAGGCAGCCTAGAGGGTGGAGTTTGTCTTTTACACCTAGAAAGGTTGTGACACAGTTGAGCCGGCGAGTCGGCGTCCAGTGGGGGGTCGACGTGAGCCGTGGCCCATTGTGACCAGCAGTGCTACTGTCACTAGCTGGTTCTGCTTTGGCAGCTTCATTGTGCAAGAAGACATGAACAGAGGTAGCTAAAAGGCAGACAAGTCTTGTTGTGGCACATGTGAAATGATGATAAAAGGCCTTTTGTTGGATTTCTTGACAGGTTTTTCCTATCGGTGGAGAAACCTGCTACTGTTAGAGACTGCGGTGATCAGGTGCTGGGTGGGATTAATTTGCAAAAAGTGGCAGAAAACTAGAAATGATCAGCCAAAATCTTTTACTTGCCAAATATATTCATATTTTTCTCAAAGAGCTCCAAATGACACCACAATAGTTTGCGATTTAGAACCGCTTCTCTTTGTTACTTCTCTAAAATCATTAAACATTTCTCACTTTTCAGACACAGACGCTTTAAAATGAAACATAATTGAAAGTAATTTGTGAATATCTCTCTTACAAGACAGATTGCCCTTTTTCTCTATTGTTTTTGACACATGTGAAATGTACCATCACACATGGCATACAATTTTTTCAGCATGATCTATAATACTTACAAGAAACCAATTTAAAAATAAAGGATGAGAAAAAGTCGAGGCGTTGTCACACTGTGTGGGTGAGAGAGCAGTCAGCGTTAAACAGCTCTGCAGTGAAACGGGGTTGAAAACAAAGAGTTGATGTTGTGAACTGAATTTAGCATTTTATATTGGAATGTGTAGATAACTTCAGAAATGTGCTGTCGTTGTTTGCACAAAGCAATACAATGAAGATCTGTTGGCACCGGCACGTCAGACAAAAAAAACAATGCAAATCTACTCAAAAATATAAAAGTTTACAGTTAAATAAGCAGACAGAGTACAATCAGTATAGTTGGTATTATTAATAGATAAATGCCGCTTTATTTAAACTCTATAATTTCAAAACACTTTGCTGTAATCTGTTGCCTGAATCAACAACCAACATGAGAAAATAAAATACCACCTCGACGTTTCCGACAGGTTTTATTCTTCTTCTGACGCCTCACGCTGAAAATAACTATCTTAATACTTTTCTCTCGGTAGTCGTAGTAGTTTCCATAACCTAGACTGTTATTGTCAGTCACTTTCTGACCAAAGAAATAAGCTACATTTTGACTCGTGTCATAATATCTGGCAGACGGAGGTAAATACTTGGGTTAATGTCTGTGTACACAGATGCTAGCAAACCCACTAAGCAACTAACACCTTTTAGTTGCATGCGTATTTGTAAAGTATAACCAAATGCAAATAGACAAATGTTGGATAAAAGCAATGAATTATCACCGTCGACTTGCTTTATGAGCTCCAACAGCCACTAAAGTCTTTTTATTCTGCTGTTAAGGTGAAGGTCCACTCCAAAGATGAACTCCACCAGCTGGATGAGCTGAAACCGAACCAGAGGGCTCATCTGGAGCACCTCCTGGGGCAGCACTGGGATCCCAGAGGAGACGCCTTCCCTCAGCCTGGAGAAGGCTACAGTCTTGCAGGAGAAGACGCGACTCGGTCTGGGGAGACCGTTCTCTTTCCTCCGCACTGGGATCATAACTTCACCAGACTTCTTGGGACCGAAGAGCAAACAGAGACGCAAGAAAATGTCGGGACGAAGAATGAGGAGGTTTCTAAAGACAATGCAGGACCCCCTGCGGGTAACGTGGATGTAGAAGCAAAGGAAAAGTTGGGAGAAGATGGGTTCAACACCACCGAAGGGAATCCCCCTAAAGTAGGACACAAACACACACAAACACACGGGCCTCTGGGGTCAGACGACAAATCCAAACCTTTTAAGAGCCACACTCCTGGACTCTCTAAGGGCGTCGCTGAGAACTCTCCAGCCATGTTGGATCCTAGCGAGGAAAGCATGGAGAGAGCGAGGAGCAGGGCCCGACCAACCAAAGAGCCGAATCCAGAGCCTCGAGAGCCGGCAGGAAGGAGAGAAAACGAGACTCCAGACGTGGAAAGGATGTCGCAAATCGCAGAAGAGAAATTGGAGGCTGAGAGAAAAGAGCTTCTCCTTCTCCACAAGAGACTGGACGAAGAGAAGGAATTACTGCGACAGCAGAAAATGAGGCAGGACGAGGAAGAAAGGCTGAAAGAGAAGGAGACAGACAGTCAGCATCTCCAGCATAGGAAGCACCATCATCTGCATACAACGACACCGAAACCAGGTAGAACAAAAGAAACACAAAGTAGACTTTGACTGAAAAAACAAGATCAAACGATACATTATTTAAACGTTCATAACAGAGAACGTAATCAGTTGTTGTTGGTTTTATTTCCAATCTCACAGAGACGACAACATCCACATCTACCACGCAGAAAGCACCGGCCCCGACCGGCCCCAGGCTCCCGGTTCGTCCAAACCCTCACAGAAGAAGAATGAAGAAGAATCGCAAACGGATCAGCAAGGCAGCAATGAGAGCGATGCTCATGTAGGACTGAAACAAAACCAGGTGAGCTCACAGATGACTCCACAATAAAAATGGATGTATATCCTGACTGGGCACGGATCCGTGTTTGGTATGAAGGTTTCATTGGTGTCACAGAAATGTTCCTCTATACATTTGAAGTCATTTTGATGAGATCAAGATTGTCTGAAATAGTCCTTCCCAAAGCAGATGCTGCTCAGCTGAAACAAAGATTTTGCAGAAAGGCATATTTAGCTTTTTGGACATATTTCTTGACTACATGGTGCAGAAACCAAAGGAAAACCACTGACTCCTTTGATTATGTAACTATTAAGTTATAATGATGTCAAGTAACTGACTTGCCACCTGAGCAAATGCAGTAACCTGACTCATCAATCAGCTTTTTCAACAAGCCGCAAATCAGCAAAAAACATAATTTTTTTTTGATGGGATGTGCATAAGAGTGGCCCCGTCAAATAAAGTGTTACCGAAAAATATTGTTACATTTTTGTTTGATTACTGTGATAAAGCCTCAGTTTGACCTCCATCCATGTTAACCTTATAAATAGAACCGTGAAAAATAATCCAAATGTTGAGCATGTCTTCCTTTTTGTTTGTTTTTGCCTCCAGGAGAACATGGAGAACATGCTGCCGGGTGGGAACTGTCCAAAGATGAAGCCAGATGACTCCTTTGGTTTCAGTATTTATTTGTCAGTAACCTGGTTGTCTTGCGAGATCTCCTTGGTAACACTACTAACGACTGTCTGCTGAACCCGTAACGATTCCTGGATGGACCACCAGGGCAAAAAAGGGAATATGAACAAAGGCCGGACCTGCTCAGGAGAACGCTTCCCTCCCCGAACATTTGATAGTCCGAAGTCCCAAAGACAGACAAAGATGTGCTCAAGCACGGCGACCGCGTGGGACGGAAGAGGCATCGCTGTAGAACTGTGGAAAATAGTGCAATTCCTGTGGATCCAAGCCTAGATATCATGAAAGAGAGACGCTGCACTTCAATGTGGACAACCAAGACTGTATGGGAGGTTTCTGTGGAAGAAGTTGTAATACCACTGGCAAGGTGAAATACAAAGCATATTTGGTTAAAACGTTAACAAAAGTGGATTTAACCGTTTTGCTAAAAAAAATTACGAATTGCGTAATCTTTAAGACAATCATGATGAGGCCGCAAAACGGGCAGAATTTTCAGTGTGATATCGATCATCAGCTCACAAAAGCAACAGTGGTCTTTTTTTTAAAATATTTCACTCATTGCAAACACTGGAGTAACACACACACACCCACACACACACACACACGCACACACACACACACACACGACTAGCAAACAAAAACAGCATTTAAATCGCATTGCAAACGTATTTATAACCCGGCTAGTTCCCACTTTTTTGTGACGTTGTAATCACAAACTTCAGTGTCATTTCTTTGCATTTCTATAATAGAGAAACACAAAGTAGGGCATTAATTCAGAAGTAGATTGAAAGAGAAATATGATTTGAATAAAAAAAAAGCAAAATCTAAACCTATGTCCATTTCCTTCCACTTCATCACGGTGCACAAAATCAGAATAAAATTGATCAATTTGTGGTCTTAATGTGACAAAGTGTGGAAAAAGTTTGGGTGTGTGAATAGTTTTGTAAGTTACTGCGTGCCAACACAAATTCTGTTTGCAGGATCAATGCTATAGATATACATGTGAGCGGACTGTTGCGCTACGTTTCTTATTTATTTGTCTTTACCGTTACTGTGGATTAATGTTCTGTAGAAATACTGCCAAGACGACATGCCGAGACTTGAGATTTTCTAAAAATCTCTGGATTTGTGGCTTAAAACAGAAAGAAATTGTTAAATGGTGCCCAAACTCTCCATGACCTCCCAATCAGATGCAGTGTTAAATTTCTTAGTGCAGAAAATGTGTGAATGGTTGTTTTCTGTGTCTAAATTAGTGGTGCTGTGTGTACACGTCTGCACCTCCGTTATTTATCTCAAACGTATTTCTATGAAAAGTTTCAGAAATATGTTTCCTCAACCTTCCTCTCTGAATTGAACCTTGTAAAATTCATAAATCTGCTCTCCGTAAGCTCTTCTGTAACACGTTGCAAGGCATTGGTTTAAATTTCTTTGAGGCGAATCCAGGAAGGCCATGCATTTTCACTTTTGAAACATTTTCCTGTTATTTTTGTGAATATTTGCCATTATTTTCAGTGACTTGTATGAGCATACTGCTGTGTCCAGTAATCCACCGTCAGACAAACATCTTAAATTATTGACAATCTCGGCCTATGTGTTCTTTATGCCAATTTACAACTGTTACTTATTTCTGTCTGTTTTAATATATGCAATTGTGAAAAGAGAATGTTTGCCTATTTTCATATGATTATAAGAATCTTTAAATTGAGCTGGAAATGGAGTTTGTTTCATAACTTTTTATTTTATTGGGGTGAGGTCATCCTAAATTATCATGCTAGCATGTTACGATGATGATTTGTTTTGTTGTGGTTCCCTGGAGCACAGATGAGCAGCCACTATCTTTAACACAATTTTCTCAACCAAACAATATTAACGTCTCGATGCTAACTTCGTGGACACTTAAATATTCTGCTAAATTCATGAAACGCAACAGTTTTTCCTCTGTATATAATATCGCGCCCCAGCCCAAACGGGGCGCGATATTTTAAGTTTTCCTTTCTAATCACTCATAAGTCCCTTTGTGGCTGCTGTTAGGACAAGAGATGATGACAGGCTTCACATCGCCGGTTCACTTCAATGTATTCAATGGTGTCTCTGCACACACTTAGCCTAACGCCACTGAATTTAATCAGATCCAAAATGGCACAAATGTTCAAAAATACCTGAAAGAATTCCCTTGGACCTCTGAAAGCTTTAAGGTTTTGGAATTATTTAAAAGTTTGCATGTTGATCTTAATCCTTCCTGTATTTTACTTCAGACAAAAATGGTCACTAGTGACGAGAACTAAGCAAACTAAATTTCATGCATTGTTTAGAGGTTGTAATTTCAGGTATTACCTAAAAACATTCCCACCAGAAACAGATGTTATGTCCATGACTTTTTTTCCAAACTACTAATCAACATATTGATTGACTGTACACACATATGTTGACTGGAGTAGATATTTAGATGCCGTCTAACTGGAGGTGCTGTCCAACACGCTCACCTTCATTTGGCTCAGACACAGAGGAAGAAAAAAAAACTGCCACAGCTGAAGCTATTTATCATTGATAATCATTCAGGGGTATCATTAGAAAAAGCTTCTTGATAGAAAACCATTTGTGGGTGTCAAAGATTTTCTACGCATACAGAATCAAAAGGATGTATTGTTAAAGGGCGCTGCGTCTTAGCCAGTACCTTTACTAGATAAGAAAAAATGATAAATTCAACATATTCACTGAAAAATGGCCTTTTTCCGTCGGACCTCTCTGAAAGCTATAAATGAATCACAGATCGTTCTGTGATTACCATGATATTTATATAGATAAGTTACAGGAACTGGTGCTCTCAAACCTTTACTTCTGTTCATTACGGTGATTTTCCACTCACCCCAGAAAGTTAGGCTTGATGAAAAGTTTATTTGTTTCAATGTTATTTCCAAAAGGTACTTTTAATCTCACTGGAACATGTATCTTAATCAATTGAATATGAATGTTTGAAGGAGGTACCATCCAGTTTTGTTTTCTGGTTCTGAAAGCTCGTGATATATGCTCTTTAAACTTGTAGTTCACACAGCCACTTGCTTGGAGCGTCAATATTTAAACGGCATTATTTATGTATTTGCAAACACATCTTGTATCCAGAAGCATCGCATTGAGTAATGCACTCACGTTGACCTCGCCTACTTCGTTGCAAGTGGGTTCAACGATTTTTGCCTAGTGCGGAGAAAAAGAGAGAAAGAGAAAGAGGGAGAAAAAGTTGAGACTTAGGAGCTGAAGGTGAACTTTGGCAAACACTCTCCTTGTAGTTTGTTTGTCAGTTACCTACTTGACTCGTTTGGCTTGAAAAGCTCCCCAGTCAGCAGTGAGCTACAGAGCTATGCACGTGTACCATGATGCCAAGAAGTCATACATCTGTCCAATTGCAATCATATGAGCAATGACTTGAAAACACCTAAACCCTGATGCTCAACTCCGATGGTATCTGCTCTGCATTCTGATGCTCTTCTTACAAATGTTTCTCTACACCATTCAGGTACTCTACCGGCCGTGCTACAGAAAAACTCACACGCTCGTGATACTTCTAAACACCAGGCTATCTCTAAATTTAGCAATGAGGTGGGATGCCTGTGTTTCCATGTGTGTCCGTGCGGCTCCCCGCCTCCTGAGGACTTCAAACAAAGACGGCGCGGAGACGTGCTTGTTGACCTCGACAAACACAAACAGGGATCAGCCTCTGCAGCGGTGAGAGAGGAAACAGAGGCCATGACAAAAGACACGGTGCGGGTCATGGACGATTGACCTCGAAAGATGACAGACCTCGCTAGGTCTCAGCGACACTGGAACCTTGACATCAAACAGCCAATGGAATGACATGATGACACCCATGCTTTACTTTAAATAATGTTGGATTGCACTGTTTGTTACTCATTTGGGAATCTTGGTTGATGGTTTGTCAGTTTTTTGACAATGCTCACAAATCCTTCATATCCAACACATTACTACCTTTATTGTTTACAGTGTAGCCAAAATGCAGGAAGATAAACAATTGGAAATGAACAGATATACTCCAATGTTCTGAATAAATTGGAAAATGGGGAGGTGAAATGGAAAAAAGAGGAAAACCAGAACCAATCCCTGAGGTATACCACCGTCACATCCCAACCCAAGCCGTTGGATCGGATGAAGAGTCCGTGAGTCACATCTGACCAAATCGACTATGTAGACCAAACGTTTTGATAAATCAGTGGAGAGGTGAAAATATCTTCCAGATTAATAAAATTATATCCCAATTACAACAGACATATTTTAAATAGAGAAATAACATATGAGGAACTTTTGAGGTCAAGCCGTTCTCAGTGCACCGTGATGTTTGCACTTGGAAACTCAGATCCTTTCAACGTTATCTTCAGCTGAAATCCATAAAGACAGAATAAACATTGGAGATGTAAATTGGTGTAAATCTCCCCAAGTTAAATGAAGACAAAAAACTCATGAGCCGCAGCTTGTTCGCGAAACGAAGGCGTTGAAACATGTGGCGCGCTTCAGGGAAAGAGCGTCCAAGCAATACTAAAACAGCAAGGTGTTACAATTACACAACAAACACAGCGTAGATGCATTGGCTGACACAGGAGTTGTGTTATATAAACACACCGTGACTCGTCTGATCGTACAAACGTCAATGTCTCTAATGATCTAGTTTACCCTTCAAGGATATTTCTTTTCCATGACCTCGGTCAGGCCTGGATTCCCTGACGCACAGCTGCGAGGAAGCAGGAGGTTACACAAGCATCCCTACGCCTTCCAGTACTTTTATTTTCCTGTTTTTCCGCTGGACCGTCAAATAGGACAAATAGGACACGCCGCGCACACACACACATGCACGGCCGCGCAGCTACCTTCGCATTAAGCCGAGATCCTGCGTTTCGCACCTCAAATCAAGCCCCCTGTGTTTCAACGCCCTCGATTCAAATCTCTAAAAAGAGCAAGAGAAAATGAAAAGGATCCATCCTTCGTCTACGGCTGGAGAAACAACGGCCCTTTGAAGTGAGATTAAGACAAAGGAATCTGTTTTGCTCAGAGAATTTGGAAAAGCCCTCCCTGCAAGAAAAAAGCATCCACTCATCCTCCCTTTGGTTACAGTGTGGGTAAAATATGAACCAGCAATGTGATGACTCAGGGTAGTTGGTGTCAAAGTGCCCGTCAGTCCCATCGGACAGGAAGTTGTACCTTCGAACGGGCTCGAAACACAGGAAGTTGACATCAGAATGCCTGGAATTCCAACCTTCTGTTGTTTTTATGAAAAGGGATTTTGTTTTTCATTGCATGAATTACGACATGGACGCGTAGCAATCCCATTCAACGACTCCCTTGGAGCTTTTCCACATTCCTTCCTGCTAAAACTACAAAAAATGAAATGTATTTCATTGGAAAATTGAGTTGCGCACCGAAACTTAAAGGGCATAATTCTGAAGCGGGAGGAAAATAATAAGTGGCGTTTTATGTGTTTTTGTAATAAACACACATAAATAGGTTTGATGCAAACCATTCTGCTCTCCCAAACAACTCTGACCAGACTCTCGGATCCAAGTGAAGAAAATAATAACCACAGCGAGATGCCGCCACCGCCGTGTTTCATTGTAGGGATGCCATGTTTCACAATAAATCTGCTATTTGTAGTGGACGTAGGTTTAGTGTTTAAATACGTATAGCATATCAAATTAAATGCATACCGGATTCCAAACTGTCACATCAAACCCCAATGAAATGCACCGAAGTTTTTCCCTGGAAAGTGACGAAATGTGGAAAAGTTCAAGAGGTCGGGTTATTTTTTGCGAGCCGCCTGCACATTGCTTGCTTACTGCGCTCCTGCCTCGAGAAACTGTCAAACCCTTGAACTTTCTGCAACCCCATTAAGCTGAACAGATGGAAAGAAGAGCAGAGCAATAAATTTGAAAACACAGTGAAAATGTGTGTGGCATGAATACAGTGGAATATACTGTACGCTGTTAAAAATGGATCCAGCAGGCATGTCCTTGAGTGAGCAGCAGCCCTATAACTTTTCCAAAATTTTATACTGATAAACATTGCAACATTCACTTCGGCCCCAAATTATTCATACCCTGGCAGATGTGCATTTATGTTCATCTTCAATTATTAACAACTAGTTTCTACTGCTAAAGTCCTGCTAAAGCCATTTGTTTTCAAAATTTATATACTTTTTCTTAATTTGCCCCGGAGTATTAATAATTTTGAGATTGACTATATATACTGCTCAAAAAAATAAAGGGAACACTCAAACAACACAATATAACTCCAAGTACATTAAACTTCTGTGAAATCAAACTGTCCACTTAGGAAGCAACACTGATTGACAATCAACAATGATTTTGTTGTCAGCACATTCAACTTTGTACAGGACAAAGAATGCAATGAGAACATTTCATTCATTCAGATCTAGGATGTGTTATTTGAGTGTTCCCTTTATTTTTTTGAGCAGTATATATATATATATATATATATATATATATATATATATATGTAAATCATCCCCCTGTTCCAAAAAATTATAGAACTATAGCTTTAATTTTTTTTGAGGCCTCAAGAGATAATAATCTGAAATTAAACGGTTCCCCTTCTGACACGGAAACAACTTCATTTTGTTTGTCTGATCATGATCTGAGTGATGACAGTGTTGACAGTAAATATGTCAGCTCGTCTTATTGGCATGTCTGTTTAACTTTTATTGAAATTAAAACGCTCTGTACAGGAAATACAATGTTGAAAAAGGTCACAGAGTCAATGTTCTGACTTTAACTGGCCTTCCATCTCTTTGCGGCACCTTGTTATATATATATATATATATATATATATATGTTTTATATATTTGTAGATATATAAAACACTTTATTTACCCTGTGGTTACATATTACAAAATTAAAATCAGTAAAGGCAATATAAAAGGCAATATAAAATATGTGCAATGACAACAATATACTTTTTTCCCCTCTAATAGCTGGAATAGCTTAAAATAAAGTAGAAGCTTACAAAAAGTCAATCAGTTTTTTCTTGCATGCAGCCCTTCACTGTGACGTCACCGTGAAGGGTGCTGGGAGCTGGCAGTATCCCGAGTTAGCGCCCTCTTGAGGCCAGGAGGGGAGCGGCCCTGCCGTGTAATCAGGCGGTTGACCATTAACGGCGGGTTCTCCGACGGCGGGTTCTCCGACGCCGGACCGGCTGTCAGACTGAGCAGGCCGCGGTGTGGCGTTCAGGTGCTGCTGGTCCTGCTCAGGACTGTCGTACCACTTCGGGCCCGAGCCGCAGTGGGACGTGAGGTCCTCTGTGGACCGAGAGAGCGAGCGGTTGGGGAGACACACGTAATCTCTGTCACGGAGAGAACATGGCGCCGGGAAGAGAGGCACGGCTTCATCCGGTTTTGTTTCGCGGACTTTTTCCTGCTGGACCTCCATCGACATTTGTCCCGATCCCTGTGAAAGAGACGCAAACGCGTTAAACAGCTGCAAAGCAAAGCAAGTGGACAGTAAGTACTTTTTAAAGTACATTTTGCGACTTTCTTGTCGGCTAGCTTTAAACCCTACTGTAAAACGACACTGTTATTTGCTAGCTAAAGGATGTAGCAGCTTAACAGGACAGAAGGCTAGCTCTGAAATGAAACGCCAGAACAAAAATGGCAACAAAAAAAGGTCTGTGGAAGTAGAAACAACAGACACCAAAATAACAGAAGCTAAAGCTCAGGTTATTATTCATACATACAAGCTAGCTTGAACACTGTAGCGGAGCCAGAAACCAATGGAAGTTAAAAAGTATTTTTCAGCATGTGTGAGACTTTTGACACGCTCCCATCAAAAATGTATGAATCCCACAGATCACTGAGGTGGGATTTGGTGTGTCCTGCTGCATCGTGACAGGATAATTTTTTTCTCTAAAGCTACAGAAAACTTGCTAAGCCCGGTGGTTGGGTGTCATTTTTGTAATAAAACACATCCAGTGGTCCGTCGTGTTTTTGAGTCAAAAGTTGGCAGGAAATGTGAAAATATCACTTCATAATTATGTTGTTGGAAAATTGGAAGATTAATACATGAACAGGAACTGTTAAGTCTTAGAAAAATGCAAACATTTGAAAAGAATTTAAATGCATGAAATCTTCTTAGCCTGGTGGGGGCACAAGTAAAGTCTGGTGGCCCGCCAGGCTTATAATCCACTGAGTTACCGTCTCACATTATGTCTTTTCTATAAAGGATTCAACTGAAACACAACTAAACAGATTTTAATAAAAGAGCAGGTGAGTCAGTGTCCATAACATGTTTTGCTGGATTTTTATGACAAAATTTTTATTGTTTCCATTTGATGCCTTATACAAACGCTGAGGACTTCCTTATTATTCAGTTTCTGTTGGTCTTTATTTTTTTTGAAAGTAGCTGACCTGACAAAAGATGTACGGCCCGCTGAAGCTCAAGGACGACGTGTCCAAGTCGTGATCTTTAACAAGAGGGGAGGGGAGGTCATCACAGTTCCAGCAACTCCTGCTCTGATCGGCGCACGTCGTCTCAGTGCTCGTGTTTGGCCAAAGCAGAGCTTCTGAGGAGCTGCAAGGGGGGGGGAAAAGGTGCACAATTTCATCAGCGCCCTCTTTCTTCTCGATCGCCATGGCGGCAGAGTGCATCGGCTATCAACAGAGGAATGCATCCTGAGTTGTCGCTGCATTCATTATCTGACTTTTGTGGCGTCGTGTGAGTAAAGTGTGAAATTTAGTACCAGGTCGATACGCGGTCGAGGTGCTGCACGCTACAAATGGACGTCTTCTCGCTCTGCATGAGGGTCGGGGACGAGGAAGACTGAATCGGAAGAAAAGGTGGAATTGAAGCAAAACTTACTTCAGCTCTCACAAAGAAACACTTGTTCAAAAACAGCAGTGGTGAAAGTTCAACCAGAATTACTCAAAGAGTGCATCAATGAGTCAGACACATCTAAAGGTCTGCAGGCCTCACTACCTCTAATAAGGTCAGAGTTCACAATTCAATAACTGGGCATAATTGGCCTCCATGGGAGCGTTCCAAGATCAGAACCATCGCTGACCAAAATGAACACAAAGACCTATCTCGCATTTACCCAAAGAAATCTTGATGATCCCCAAAGATTTAGGGGAAATATTATTTTAGGAAGATGCACATCAGTCAGACTTGGTGGTAGTGTGAGGCTTTGCTTCTTCAAGACTTGCCATAATTGATGGAGTCATGAATTCTGCTCTTTGGCAGAAATGTTTTTAGGAGGACGTCCAATCAACGGTATAGAACCTTTAATCCAGTTAAACCTTGGTTCTTCAACAGGACAGTGATCTAAATTACAGTAGTAAGACTCAAAAAAGCCAAAATTAGATTTACGAGTGGCTGGACGCAATAATGGTAATAATTAAAAAAAATACTAAAACTTTTAGTTTGAAAGGTGGAAAATGCTTTTTTTTTTGCTTTACTTTATGCACTACTAGTCACTTTAAGAAAAATAATCCAGTCTCACCCTGATCTCAGACAGGATCTTGCTTTTGCCTGGAGAGGGAACTGAGTCCACCCACATCACAACTTCCCTTAATGGTGAAAAACATGAATGGGCGTTAATTGAAAACAAACCACGTACATTTAAAAATCAATTCTGGCTTCTGTTTTTACTGCATTTCACACGATGCAGTCAACGTAAGGCAGCGCTTACTTCCGGCAAACTGGAATAGCGTGGTACAGAGTCAGAAAGACGGCGGCTGCAATCACGCCACAGAAGACATAAATCAGTCTGGAGACGGACCAGGTGGCTGTCGAGGAGCAGAAACCAGATTAGAGAGGTGGTCCTGTTCATAATGTCATCTGAAGCTTTTTGGGAGGTGGGGGGGGGTTTCAAAGCACAAAACAGCAGGAAAACATCAACATTGCGCACACTAATACTGTAAGCACCTTTATTTGAGGTCCAGTTCGCAGGTTCAGACCATTCTGAGGGGATTCCTTCGTAGGTGGATCCTTGTCCAGGGGCAACCAGTGACCTCACTTTCACCTCGTAGTCCTGGAGCGGCATCAGGGACGTTCCCGGGATGCTCACCTGCGTGGACCCCTCGGAAATGTTCAGCAGCTCCGAGGATCCCTGGCGGCAGACATAAATAACGCGCGCAACCTGTGAATTTTCGGGGCCCGTTTTCCAAAGCTGCTGCGGTGATTAGCAGCGAAGTGGAAAGCGGGGAACGTAAAAGCAAGAGAAGTGAAATCCTCTCACCTGATCCGTGGTCCTGTAATACCAGACCTGGTACAACAGCTCTGTAGCCGCCACAGCGGGTGGAGACCACTCCACCACCCAGTCACCGTTGTTCTCCCTCACTTTCACCTGCACTGGCGAATTGGTACGGACTGTTGGGGAAAAATTGTAACATAAAATAACTGTAGCTTGAGTTAAAACATGGGGTTTAACAGATCTTTTTGTACAAGTGGTTCCCATTTCTGTCGCTCTTTTGAAAATATACTTTGCGTAACCCCACCATTTACGTCGTACGCAGTGTTTTGCAAAAGTTTTTGTAATTATTAAGTGGAAGCAAAAGTTTCACCGTTTTTCACATCTATAGAAATCAGCAACCTTTCTTCTCTTCACCCTAAATAGTGCCTAACTGTCTTCCCAAGCCACTAAAGTAAACAAGTGACACCTAAGTCCAAATGCATGCAGCACTTTTATAATTTTTACTTGAAAACGGTGTACTATTTTTCTTCTAATTGCTCATTATATCATGTTATTAATCAACATGTTACGTTTCGGACATTATCACAAAATGCTATTAAAATAAATCAGGGATTGTGATTGTGATCTGACAAGCTGCAAAAAAGAGGCGAAAAAGAGAGGGCAGCATAAAAGTATTTGCAGAACACATTTCTGTGTTCTGCATATATAATGATGCACATCATTATATATGATGTGCATCATATATAATGTAATACAGGCATATTTTCAAAAGATAAAAATCAAAAAACATGAATGTAATGGTTAAAAATGTCCACTAGGGGTCGGTATTTAACATAATAGTAGCGCTTCTCAATTCCAGTCCTCAGGCCCCCCTGCTCTGGATGTTTTAGGTGTTTCCCTGCTGCTACACACCTGGATTGAATCTATGAGTGATTAACAAGCTTCTGCAGTGCTTGATGCCTGAGGAAGAGGTCATGCATTCATTTGGATCAGCTGTTCTGAAATAGGGGCACATCTAAAACATGCAGAGCAGGGGAGCCTGAGGACTGGAATTGAGTAGCACTGCATTATAGTGACCTATCAGTGACTAAATCCCAAGTTATGCGGCTGATCAGAGTCCCATGTACTGATTTAGAGGTAATAGCACAAATCAAACACTGGGGGGTGCTGTACAACCATGGCACGGAGCTGGTTAACTGCTGTTTGCACTGCTTCCTGTGGTCTTATCACCCCCTTGTGTGTTTTTAATTTAACCTGATATGCTCAGATAAGCACAAAGGGACTTCCGTCACCACTTCTCACCTCCTCTGTGTTCTCTGTACTCACTGTGTTTGTACGCTTCGAAAGTCTTAGCGTTGTGTGCCGGCTTGAGCTTCAGCTGCAGACGTTCAGGGTCCACATCGGAGAGAGGGCAGCTGTACCTCACTTCTGTCCCTCTGGGGTCCGAACTCACAGCTGGGTTCATGCAACATCCCTCAAACCTTTAAAGGACGGAAGTTCACGTCAGTTCAGAAGCGGCAGAACAAAGCGGGTGCGTCTACGGCTTTGAATTCGACTCACTGTGCTGTCGGGTCGTGCCGGCAGGTCAGCTGGTAGGTGACGAGATACGCCAGCTCTCTGCTCACCTCCCAGCTACACGTCACTTCCTTCTCTCCGTCCAGAACACAGTCCAAAGAGGGAACTGATGTGAAAGGGAAGGAAAACGATAGTGAACCCACACAGCTGGAAAACACCAGACATAATTCCCATAACCATGAAAAGGCCCAGAAGGTAGAAGCTTGAAAAGAAAGCAAAACTGTTTGTTACTGCATCACTTTACCGGGATTTCATGCAGTAGAGACCAACAGAAAGTAGTGCATGATGAAATGGGTGGAAAAACATTCATGTGGTTTGATTTATGTTTAGTCCCTCGATGTCAGTGCTGGACCAATGATCTGTTGGTTTTTAGTGTGCAGGCTAACACTAACGCTTGGAGATCGAGTCAGAGCTGTCGGACCACACATCAGACTGAAATCCTGCTTTCAGACTGAAAAGGTGTGCTCTCGAATGATGGCAGAAACATTCCCCCATATTGCAGTGTGAACTTCAAAGTTTTCTGGTCGCAAAGTGACGGTGTGGAAAAGCTCAAAGGGGATTTATGCTTCCTCTTTACTTCACGCACCATCTCCAGTTCTCCAGCTGGCCACAGGACTCCATTCGCTCCACCGACCCACGCCGGCCCTGGCTCTCACTCTGGCTTCGTATCTGCGGCCGGGAAGGAGCTTCTGCCGCTCCAGTTTCACGCTGGTGTCTGCGACAGCCTCCGTCTGAGTAGAGAGGTGTGAAACGAAATTTAAATAGCACTGACTCACTGTCTATGTCTCATTATTGCCCGTTATGAGTAGGCAACAGAGTTGGCTGTCAGGGGGGTGTGGCTCCTGTTACCCTTTAAATCTGATTGGTCGGCCTGCCTGGCCACACCCACCAGAGCGGCCAGTCAGTTTGTTCGTCTCATATCGTACTTAGTTCAACCTTTAAAATAAATCATTTTCACTTTAAGTCGACAAATAAGTTAGAGTTAGCATAGAGGTAAAAATAGAGTTGTTTGCAGCTAAGCTACGCTAAGCTAATCAAGCTAGTTGTGCGACTAGAAAAATTAGCCTTTGCCCTAAACGGCTGTAACAAACAAATCCATGTGTTTTGTTCAGATAAGTAAATAGTGTGGTTATTGAAGTATTGGCCATTTTAGTGTGCCACTTTTCTCTACTGTAGAACAAAAACAAAACGACTCTAAACAGTCCCCTGCTGCACAGAGATTATATATATAATATATATTAACGTGGTGATTTGTTGTGTCTGTAGCTTACAGTCCACCCGTCCTCGACATGTGTCCTGAAGCTGAGCTGATACGAGAGGTTCTGGTTCAGGGAGGACGATGGAGGATACGGACTGGACCACATCAGCCGGTAGCTGCCATCGCTGTCCTCAGACGCAGTCAGACCGTCAGGCGGACGTGCCCTCACTGTGCAACACCACCAAACAACACCACCATCACGGCGAGGCTTAGTTTTGCTCTACATGATCTACTGCTGTACATCTAGTTGATGCTCACGGTGCTGAACAAGATCCAGAGATGTGTGTCTGGAAGATGAGCAGAGGCTCGTTGTCTGGTGGTTCACGAAGAAGACAGTATGGCTGACTCCCATGCCAAGCACAAGCGTTTCATATCTGCACTGGACGACTCCATCCTTTGTTGTTTTTTCGTCTTTAAAAGGCACACAGAGCTCACTGCGTAGATATAGACACCGATCCGTTAAGAGTGAAGGAGTGAAGGTAACTTCTATAAATGTTTCTCTTGGCCAGGCTGCTCTATTTACCTGCTTCCATCGTTTCGCCTCAGCCAGACCTGCAGAGTCATGTTGGCCGTTTTTTCCCATCTGCAGTCCACATGGGTCTTGTAGTCATTGTGGCATTGTAAGGACTGCAGCCAAGGCGACACTGCAGAGCGACAAAGACGAGGCAATTTATTGCTAATAATAATAATTAATGACTTTTGGCGCCCTGGCCAAATCACCGGTTCCAGCACACGAGATGCCGCCATCGCCCAAATGGGTATATGAGGGAACTAAAGAAGCAAGGTCAGAATTGTTTTAACCCCTTAACCGTCACCCTGAAAAGGTTTATATCCAGAATTTAATTGTAATGATCTACATTTACTTGAGTAGCTTTTTGGTTACAAAAAAAAGTTTTACTGTACTTTTTTTTACTTCAGAAATTTTACCATGAAGTATTGATTCTCTTATGTGAGTAAAATGTCTTTCTACAGTATGAGTAGCTTCACTGAATGAAGAACAAACATATTTTAACCTAAAATCAACCAGACACAGACACACACCCGCAGTTTTTCTTAAATGTTTGAGTTTTATGCTGATAGAAATTGATTTGAAAAAATGTTTCTTTTGCCTGTTTTTGTTGTTTTGTAATTATGTTATTTATCTGGATCATTTTGGTTCTGGTCTTCTCCAAATAACTTTCTATTTTTGTCTGTCTGATTATGTAATTTAAAACTATAAAATGATTGATGTTTTGATCAGTTACTCAGTACCTGAGTTTCATTTTTACCCAATACTTTTTCCTCTAACCTGAATCATTTCTTAAACGACTACTTGTTACTTTTACTCGAGTAGAAATACATAAATAGTGCTACTCTAACGTTTTTGGGTATTCTGCTTATATGCTTATATGTCATTCAATTCAGGCTTTTCAGTCGTCTTTGCCATGATGCAGATAAACTCAAATTACAATGATTAATCCCTAAATAAGTTATGTTTACTGTGCGTCACTGTAAACCTAAAGGTAGGCAGCCTCAAAAATAAGTGAAACATGCTTCCATTCTTTTTGCCGTTTTTAAACAATGGTTACTAATATTTGTTTGCAGACGGATACTCACTGTCCTTTGCGGTGCTGCTGTCATGAACGCCACAGTGGTCCAGACCGGAGAGGAGAGCCCCATTCGGGAGAACCAACCACATCAAGACCTGGAGGAGAGCCATCCCTTCAGGGTTCACGGAGCCTCGATTCTTTTCGTTTCAGTGATCCAGATCAGCTGCGTTTCTTTCGCATCGTCAAGACGCTCTTGCCTCAGAGGTGAGGCTGGTGTTTATGTACATATATGTATAAGTAGCGTAGCTGTGACTGACAGACAGAGAGAGAAACAGTCCATTTACTAGAAATAATATAGAGATGATTCATGACCACATCACCAGTAATGTTCCGCTCTGACTGTATTCTTTTTGTGGGATGTGGCCACACATCCGGCTTCCTCTTATCTCTCTTTCTCACATGTTATAAAGAGTTAAAAAAAAAAAAAATGCATACGCTTCAGGGAGCAAACACACTGACATGAGAAAGGTAAATAAATAAATAAATACGTGGCATTATTTCAAAGTTTTACTTTTGCAGGCGTTTGCGAATAAGATTATAGTTCAACCTCAAATGAACAAGAAGAGAAAGACAACAGAAAACCTCAAGCCAGAAGACAAAATCGATCGTCTCGGTTATTGTATGTTTAGGAAATAAACATATTTCAAAAATCAGATTTTTAAAATATGTGATTTAAAAATCATTTATTTGCTGAAAAGTGTACAAATGAAAACAAGTACATGGAATCCTTCTGCTGCTGTAATCAATCATAAAAAAGATGATAAAATTTATAATCAAGTCATCTGTGTGTGTTTTAACGTGACTTAAAACCTCAATCGCTTTGATTTAGCGAAACGTGATGCAAGGACTCCAACAAGCACCGCGAATCCCCGCGATTATATTTTGAAATTAAGACAATTTTAAATCGTTTCGAAAAACACTTTGAATTTTCAGCTTGAAAAAGGGGAAACGGCGCATAAAGATCAAATAGTTTCAGAGAAGAAGTCACAATATCGCTCTGTAAATGGGGGGTTTTGGAGGGTCTCTCGGGTGTGACCTTTACCTTTTTAGCTGCTGTTTTACAGTAGCAGGTTGGGGGGAATCCCACAAAGAGAATATCAGGAATCCAGTAAAAAAAACAAAAAAAACCTGTTGATGTTTGCAGTGTTTTCTGACGTGAAACTATCAGCCAGAGATACATGAAGAGAGGCACGAAGATAGTAAAAAAACATTTATTACTGTTCACTTTATCCCTATAAAACATCGTCTAATCCACCCTAAAGGAGAGAGTTTCACTAATTAATACAAGGTTTCATTTATCATATACAGTAATAATCATCTGTGATCTGACTGCATGAACACCTGAATATATTGTAATATTTAAAAAACTCACCAAATTACTTGGTTTTTCTGTTTGAGGAGCACCTTTCCTTTTGTCCGACAGTCGTCACTCCTTCCTTCTCGTCTGATGGCTCCCTATGATCGCTGACAAGAACTCTGTGGGAGTTTCCTGTGCGACTGCTTCAGCTTCCCCTTTCCGTCCAGACCGACTCTCAGCGTCTCAGCTTGTCTTTACGGTTGCTTTGTTGAGGAGACGCCTGAAAACCCTAAAACCTCGGCGCACATCGAAGGAAACCAGCACCTGATGTGCTGTTCTGGAATGTCGCTCAGCCGTTTGTCGGTGCACAAGCACGTAGTAGATTATAAATCGCAATCTGCAGGACTTTTAAGATAAGCGTGAGTAAAAACGCCCAACCACCGACCGCATTTCTTTGAGATGGCAGCGTGCATCCTTCATGTGGCTCATGCCACATCCAACTGAAACTCTGCCAGGATGCGCTACTATATGTTTACACTCAGGAGATATTACCAGCGACACTGACTGACATGTGATCACGGAGAGTTGTTTTTTTTTTTTTTTTTTTTTTTTTTTTTGTCTCACCCGAACCACTTCAGATATTTCCAACCCGAGACTCTAAATGCGTGACAAAGCGGACCGGAGCGCGCCGCAGCAGCAGGAGGAGGTAGGCGTAGTCGACGCGTCTTCAAAGTGTGTTCATTCGGTGTTAAAGAGCGTGCGTCACGCCCACTTGTTCTCTGGTCGGTTTTACATCTTCGACGGAGGAAATTATTTAAATTGAAAGGATCAAAAATCAGAGCGGAAACGATTCTTTTTGGGGGTTTTTTGTAATAAAAATAGGGTCTTGAAAATGAAAAATAAAAGTCAGCTATAAAACAGAACTTTCTTTAATTTTACACAGTTATTGTCAAAGATTGTGATTTAAACAGGTGAATTTATTTATCTGGCCACAATTAAGCTTCTTTAATCTTGTATTGTAATAGCATAAGCTCACAGCCTCCAATTTTTAATTTCAAAACATTCATTCAACAGGAAAATAAGAATAAATGTTCTTGGGGTCAGGGGGTCACCAAGTCTTCATGGCAACCATGAGACACCGTTTACATGCTAAGCTATTGATAAACAAGGACATTTGAAGTCCATCTGAAATCATGATGTCATTAAACGCTTCTTAAAATTATGAATACAAAACTATGCATCTATTCAGAAGATACAAATCTTTATTTTACCCACATTTTCATTTCAGATATTTTCTGGAGTGGAAAAAGCAGGCTACATCGTCATGTAGGAATTTGGGGATTTACTATTAAAAAAAAATCTTTTTTTTCTTAAGTGAAATTGAACGATATTTTGAACCAAAAAGGTTTACATCTGTGAGGTTTGCCATAATTTCCCCCACAGAAATGGGCGTCAGATGGAGCAGATTCCTTTATCTGGCGTGACTCTTTCTAGTCAGCCAATACCGTTGAGTCAGATTGTCCTGCTTCTAACACTTTTGGTTCTGTTATCGTTCATCTCAGAACTAAAATAACCGGACTGTCACAGTCATTACCGGCTCACGTTATTCACACATTCACCAGCTCATGACACCTAGAGTAGAATGTGATTTCAGTTCTTGCACCCGTTTCCTTCATGTGGCTCATGCCACATGCACCGTTTCGTGCGTTGAGATGAAGAAGCGCCAAAGCGGAGAAGCGGAGAAGAGCATTTTTATTTTAAGAGTTGAACTGAGAGTTGGATCGTTTCCAGCACGTCAAGCAATCTTTGCAGAAATATTAATTCCTCAAAACCAAAATCAGAAACTGCAGCACGACAGAGATGTTTCTCAGATCTGCTTTCTTAAACGCGTTTGCTTTTTTTTTTTTTTTTTTTCTGGAAAACGGCTGGAGTCTTCCTTACTGCGCCTTCCAGTGACGTCACAGGTTAAACTTCTAAGTTTTAAATCACTTTTTCAGATTTCTGGCAGAGGCTGCAGGATGATTTTGTCCCGACTTTTCTCACTTTCTCCACAAAGTGAGAAAAGGTAAAACTAGATTTTTATTTATTTTTAATCAGAATGTGAGATGAAGTTAATAAAAAAAATCAGGGTGGAAATGCAAAAAGAACATTTAGAAATCATGCAACTGTAGGAAAATGCTGCGAAATACACAATCTGAGTTATGTTTGAACAAAACAAAGAAAAAAAACAATCCTGGCCTCTGACTAAATAGACCTTGGCTGTGAATTTGGAACAGCATCGTTAGCTCTAAAAAAGTTTTAAATGAACTATATTTAATTTAAAAGACGAGGAAGAATAAACAGTGTCACAAATGGCCTTATAGGGAAAAATTGTTTTTCGGACGGACGCAACATAACCGTGACGTTACCCTCTTTGCACAACCCAATGCAGATACACTAAGTTAGGAGATGCATAGAAGACAACATATTTACAGACACAACAGAACTTGATGTTACACAAAAGTGGCATAATTTACATTAAATATAGTTTTGAAACAAAAACAAACTCAATTTGGACTCTTTATGTGACACTACAAAACTCTCACGTTGAGTTTATGAGCAGTTCTTTGGTAAAGAGTGAATGTTGACAATAAGTAGCATTAGCATTAGCTTAAGCTAGCTGCTTGGCAAGTAAAAGGCCAATGTTATCCTAAGTGAATAAGCTGGTTCTTTGGTGTCAATTAAAGAGAATATTATGATGCAGAAGCTTTTTTCACCTTGTAAAAGAGACTCAGAAGAGTTCAAACTAAGTTGTGGTAAAATTCAAAATGGCAGCTTGTGAAGATTAGTAACACTGGTGATAATCTCTCCTCCAGTCTGGGTCACAATCTTAACTTCTGTCCCAAAATAATAACTCAGAATTTGTATTAAAGAAATTAGTTTTTGCTACTGATTTAAGTGATTTATTTGCCAATTGAAACTTTATTATTTATTTCATTTCAGTATTTTAATTGATGGTAATTTTACAACTATTTTCATAGCCTTTTTTGTAGTGTAATTTGAAGCTTTAATGCATCGACGTTGTGTTTTTTTTTCTTTCTTTCAAATTGTAATTAGAATTTTTTAAATAGTTTTTTTTTTTCTTAGATGAATTTCTACCTTCCTGCTGTGTTGTTTGGGCTGTGAAAGTCTCTCTGCTTCTCTTTTTCCCCAACTTGCACGGACTTTACACATTCATAAACGCTGATATTCGCAGTATATAGTCATTTTAAAACCTCTTTTTGAGGAACTTTCATGCAACAAAGATGGAAGCCGATAATAACCTCGAAATTAGTTGTTTTTTTTTTTTTAAATAAAACGTCAAAACCAGAACGAACTTAAACAGATAAAATCGTCAGCGCTCAAAAAGTATCGAACTCGAGGTCATTTACTTCGATCAGCTCTGCAGTTTGTTATAAAGAAATGAGCTGACCCCTCGTGTTTTGTTTTTAGCCCTGACACTTCCTGTCAGCAAATACTTTTCACACCTCTCTATGAGAAAAGCTGAGGAGCGAAGACACCAATGTGACCAATTCCTCAATTCTCTTTTTTGCTTTTGACTCTTGTTTGTTTCCACAAAACGGCGGCGTTTAGTGAAAGACAGCTACACGCTGATAAAGGCAACATGCACGATTGAATTAAAACGACTACATAGCGTATGAGCAACCCAGTTTTGTCACTAAATTTAAGCAGACGTAACTATTGTTGCAGAACAGTTGGTATGAGTGTTTCGCAATGCAGCTTCTTTGGAGTCCAGGGTTGTTGCTGGGAAGCTGCTTTCTCTAGAGAATCAGAAAAAAAAGTCAGTGTTTCTAAGAAATGAGGAACTCAACATCCCATGACTTCACGCTCTTAAGAAATATCCGAGAATATACAAAACTCAAGATATGTTCATGCAAAACCACAGAGTGTAGAAATGAGCACACATGAATGTGAGACCAGCGTATGAGCGATTCTGATTGCAGATTTGGATTTTGTCCGTTTTTTTTTTTTTTTTTTTTTTTTTTTTAAAGGTCTGGTGCCCTAAAAAATAACATGAGACGGTAAATGTCCCCATAAAACAAATTTTCAAATTATGTTAAGAGGCTTTATTCTGTTCTCTAATGTCTTTAGTGCAAATTAAAAGAGCTAAACTGCACACTAATGATGAGGAAGAAGCATAAAGCTTCTGGGTGCCAATCTAAGGCTCAACTGTGCCCCCTAGTGGTCACAAATCAGATCTGCTACTGTGGAGTTTCCCACAGCAGTGTAAAGACGCCCACAGTGCGCTCTTAAAGAATTACATTTAATCATATAAATAAATCCAATAAGTCTGACATGGACAGAACACAAATCACAAATTCTGTCTGTGCAATAATTATACTTAAGTATAGTTTTTGCATATATTTGGATAAAAGGACAAAAATGTAAAAAATATATACATATATTTATCAGTGAAGTGGACTCTCTTACTGTAATTTGATATGGATTAAAGAAAGGTTACAGTTTGCAGAAACTCTGCACAGTCTTCTGAGATAAATGTACTTTACTTTATTTACTATTAAAAACATTGAGCAGCTCCATGCAATGCAGTCAAGATACTGAATATTGTTCATTTAACATAAACATGCAAGTAAATGATGAAGCACATGTTGTTGGTTTATTTCTTTATTTAAAACTTTAAACTAAATCTCTTGTTTTTCATTTTCACTCTTTCGTCATGTTTATCGGCTTATGTTTGAACCAGATTCAGGTCTGCTTTGTCTTTAGTTTGTTTCAGTCAAATAAACTGAATTGAATTTAGTAAAAGTCAATGATGTAGTAGGGGAAATAACCACCAGAATACACACACACACACACACAAAAAACCCCCCCAACAATTTTACCAAACATTTACATGCCCACCTTTAATCCACTGCATGTCGAGGCATAATAGTGACAACGTTGAGGGCGAGGGGGAAGTACCGCCAGCAATGTTTTGGATTATTTACATGCCACGCATGAGTTAATGTGACTCTGCAGCAAACCTTTATTTTCCTAATAACACAGGAAGAATAACTGCTCAGTGTTTGCATACAAAGAAGGCTGAATTCATCCTCGGCTCAAACAGAGCTCTTCGTTTGCACAAAGTCATTTCTTCAAATATTTACAGCAAAACGTTGCCTTGTTTGGAGGGTGTGTGAAAGTAAATGTAAAGCGACGGTCTCATGATTGGGCTCGATCCACAGGTACATTTATTGTCTTTGGTAATTCTGGACACGTCGCTCACATCGGTTTTGGTCTGCGTTTTGTTTGAACTCTTTAAATAACTTCAGCTTCAACAAGCGTCTGGCGACGAAGGCCCATGATTCTCATCCACATAGCATGGTGAATTTGTTTCAATATCTTTCATGATATGACACAAGGAGGGAGTTTCTGCCTTCAGACATCTGCAAGTTGGCCTCCTGTTAACTCAAATGTTGTGTACAAGAAGCTTATGGAGCCATGACAGACATCTGACTGTTTCAATAACAATCCGATCAAAGAGAAATAATCTGGGTATTGCCAACTGACCTGAAACAGTAGTTACTTTACGCTCATTTAATTTCAAGCGTTGAGAAAATGAAGTTTCTTTTGGTCACTAATAATCTCCCAGGCAGTTCTGAGCTAGTTAGCTTTGCTCGTCAGATCATCCTGTTTAGCTGCACCAGTGTGCTCTGGTAGTTTCAGTGTCTCAGCTACCATTTGAATTATGTTACTTTCAATAAATATTACCTTTAAAAATTAGACTCTTGTTCTCCGTCTGTACCCTGAAAATAACAAGAACCGCCAGAGAACATAAATGGGTAGAGTCAAAACAAAGGTTGAAAATAAATGCAAAGAGGCACATTTGCCCACAACAATAATAACACATGTCGCCGTTAGAAACAGATTATGATCGGCAAGATTACACCGGTCTGCTGCTGCTGGTGCTTAACGACGCGGCTTTCGCAACACACAGACTGCACGTGTGGAGTGAAATAATCTGTCAGGCTAATGAGAAGGTAATTTGAGTTAATTGGATCGATGGCTGGCGCGTCCGCAGATGTGGGGAAGGACGAACTGCCAATGTGTGGGGTATTTGAAGCATAAGAGTGCTTTAAAATGTAGTGACTATTTCTATTATTTGATCTCTCTTAACTCCCCAAAAAAAAGCAAAAACAAAAACTCGGTCTGTCGCACATTACCCTGGTTCAGTGCTGAGTTGGATTTCACAGCCAGGTAGGGAAGTTGAGGACAGTTAGATTAGATTAAATTAAAAAACCCCATAAATCCTTGAGATTTTCACTCAAAAACACAAGAGAAAGCCTTGAAGCAATGATGGATATTTTGTTGTTGTTTGTATTTGATGTTATAATTGACGTCAAATGAGTTGCGTTTTATTACCCCTTAACACGTTGCTGCACTTGGTGCCTTTCCTCGGATGTTGCAGCTCTACGGTCAGAGGAAACTCAGCAGATTACCAAGCAAAATCCTTCAAAGCTGGACCGACGCCCGAGTCGCGTCCCTGTCCCCCTCTCCTGGACTATGTCCATCTAGCTCCCAAAACGTCCGTAGCCAGAGTAACCGCGCTTTGTGGCGCTGCCTCACACGGATAAAGCGCATTCCTCAAAGCTCTAATGTGTTTATACGCTCGGCAAGGTTGGTTTTTATTTATTTATTTTTCTGCGTGTAAATGGTACTTCCACTATGTGTAATGCATTAAAGCAACCGGGTCTGTTGCTCTGGAGAACCTCGGCGGAGCTGCAGCTTCCACTTAGCTAATGCATCTTCGGGTAAATGAATAGTCACCTTGGCAAAACTGAACTGTCACCAGCTCTGCTATAAAATGCAAAAAAAACAAAAAAAACAAAAGACAAAACAGGAAACTGCAACGTGACTTTATTCTCTATGTGAGTGTTTATGTGCCCTATTAGGATGAATGAGAGTTGAGATGAAGTTGGCACCTTTTCTCAAATCATTTCCAGAGGTGCAAACGGACGGAAAACTCACAGAGGCTTCTGTGCCTGCAACGCGACGCTCCGCGACACAGGTACACACATAATACGCACATATTGTGATTAATGCTTTACAAAATGGGCCATCTGGCCTCTGGCTCCAATTAGACTAACTTATAAACTCGACCGACCCAAATGGAAATCAGAAATTCCATCAATGGAAATGGGGCGTAATATGAAGCACTCTGAAATTCACATGCATTGAAGTTGAATTATAAATGAGCATCTGGGCATTTTTTAAAAAATAATTATTTGTCCCTGAAATTCATCTAAATACTTGCAGTCAATTTAGCACGAGCTGTGTCGTTCACGCTTACATTTATAAGACCGAATGAATGAGTGGAAGAAAAGGCGCAACAATATGTGCATCGTGTTCATCTGGCAAGGATCTCGTCATCACAAAAAGTCATTTCTCCTGCAAAAACACTCAATCTTACCAAGTATTTTTAGTTTAGGTTCTAGTGCAAATATCTCAGTACACCTGAAATGAGACAAACTGACTTACGAGTAATAGTTTAGCAATTAATGGAGGTTTATTTTAAGAAAATAATTCCTTAAAATTGATGACAAAGTGGCAGAAAAATTAACTTATGGGAAAAATGTCACTTTGTAAGAGAAATAATCTTAGAATGAGATTATTTCTCTTACAATTTGGGCCTGGGTGTGTTTCTGTTGGCACGTGTCTCTGCTCAGAGGCCAGTTGTTTTCTAATCTATAACCCACAGCTATAAAGTGCTTTTAGGCTCCTGCTGCGTGACACCACAGCCTCCATTTAACCATTTTTTTTTTTCCATCTCCTCCTCTGTCCTATAGCCTCCGGTTCACTGTCCCTCGTCAAATGAGTTGAAGGCTAAACTGCTCGTCTTCATCTTGTTGTGTCCAACGGCGTCAACCGTCTGCACAAACTCTTCCTTCCTTCTCTCCTTCCTTCCTTCTTTCTCCTCAGCCTGTTTTCCGTGCCTCCTCTCCGAGCCGCTAAGTTATCGCTCCGAAGTTGATTGCAGAATCTGGACTGCGTCGCACCGACTCCAGATTGGATTACGGCGTGATTTAATGGATGGAAGGACATTTTCTGCGCTCTGGAATTGATTGTCTCAAGCGACTGCCGGCATTGTGATGGCTTGACATGAGTTGTAACAGCCCGTTAAAGGTTACAGTTGTAATAAAGGGGCGCTCGGGCGGTACCAAGCATTTACTTTCCCATGAATTACGCAGTGATTATGCTTCTGTGAGTGCGTCCCTATAAACTCTCCGCCGCTCTACTTTTAATCTGCCTCCTTCCCCGTTTAACCTCAAGTGTGTTGCTGAGGGTATTCTGTCATTAGCTTCTTGCTCTTTCAGTCTCCTCTTCTCTCCTTCATCAGTTCAGCTCCCCATCCCACCATCCGCTGGAATCCCTCCTATCCCAACCCAGTGCACCCCTGCTCTCTCTCTCTCTCTTAATCTCCCCTCCTACCTCCCTCTTTCTCCCCTTCATCTCACCTCCAGCAAGCCGGAGCACTCCTCCTCCTCCTCTTTCTCTTGGATCGTTCTAGTCCACTTTTTCTCTCTCTCTCTCTCTCTCTGCATCCTCTTGTCTCTCCTCCTCACCCTTTCCATCTCTTCCTCCCTTGTCCTTCACTCCTCTCCAGCAGCCAGAAGCTCGCAGGCTCGGCACCCCTCCTCGTCCAACCGCTGACGATTCAGAAGCACCCCGGACAAAAGACCTTGCCACAGAAGGTAAGCGTCTCTTCTGAGGAGTTTGCGCGAGTGTCTCGTTGAGTGCATGTTCACTGTACCTGCCCTGGCTTACACCTGCTTCAGGACACAGGTGTGGAGATGATGGGGTGTCTGCAGTAGAGGGAGGGGGGGGAAAGTGTGGAGAACATGAAGAGGGATCATGATAGTGATGATGTGCGAGGAGGAA
Source organism: Poeciliopsis turrubarensis (assembly GCA_010277015.1). Classification (NCBI taxonomy): domain Eukaryota; kingdom Metazoa; phylum Chordata; class Actinopteri; order Cyprinodontiformes; family Poeciliidae; genus Poeciliopsis; species Poeciliopsis turrubarensis. The sequence continues at coordinate 881,040 of VMRN01000104.1, read as the reverse complement.
AGTGAGGGAAAACCTTTTTGATTAAGGCTGTTTTAGTGCAGCACTGACAAAAAAAAAAAAAAAAAAATATATATATATATATATATATATTGCAGTATCGAAAAAAAGACACGAACACAGAGAAGATAGAAAGCTGGAGAGGATGAGGATCAACGAGAAACCAGACCAGGAACGTTTTTAAAAGAAAGAAATTTGCTTGCTGATAAATCTTTTCTGCATGCCTACAAACGCATCGGCGCCTGCCCCTCGCTTCCTCCTCCCCCTCCTCTTCCTCCGGCTCCTCTCCCGTACCGATCCCATTCACAAACAGGACGAGCGAACAGTCAGTCCTGATTGGTTCCCTGAGCGCTGCGTTAGAGTGTGCATGCGTTAGTGTGTGTGTGTGTGTGTGTGTGTGTGTCTGTCAGGAAAAAGAGCAGAGGGGTAGATATGAAGGAGGGGGGAAAGGACATTACATTCCTGTTCAGGTGAATCTTGGGGGAGAACGGCTGAATGAAGCCGCGGCGTCCGCTCTGGCACATTAACATTATCTATAACGCCGCCGTCCATATGGCTCAGTGCTGCAGGATGGCGATGTGGATTTGTGGCTCTCTGAAAGAGAGATACAGACACAGATAAGCGCTTCTTTAAACCCATATCTGAACCCTTTTAAAAGCCATTTATTATTATATTTGACGCTCAATAATTTGAACATTTATCTGACCACCTGGAGGTATCATTAGGTTACAACCAAAGTGCAGGTGGTGATGACTAAACTTAAGGAGATGAAGGAAGGAAAATGTGATCATATGTAGCTCCCTTTGCAACGAGCCATCCAGTTGGTAAGTACAGTTGACTTGTGTGTAATTTAAAGCTTCCACATCATGTATTTGCACCCATTTCAAATCAATGGTAATATGCCGTCTGAGGCCACACAAAAATACTCTACAAAAAAAAAAAAAAGAGAAAAGATTTCAGAAGGGCACTTTTTTTTTTTGTCCAGAGTGGTGACAACGGTGGTAAGAGTTCGTCCTGGGTTCGATCCCCAGCTCCGCTCGCCTCTGTCGTTGTGTCCCTGGGCAAGACATTTTCACCTGCCTTGCCTGCTGGCGAGGGGTCATGACCCCTTGCCAGCCTCGCCTCGGTCAGACTGTCAGACAGGGCAGCTGTTGGGACACAGAAAACCTCTGAAAAGTGATGAAATATGCAGTGAGGATGAAGTTGATGTCAGGATGCCTGGAGCTGACTGCAGATCTCTGAAAGACTGCAGTAAGACGTTGGCCTCTTTTGCACAGCCACAGGTACAATGGCATTGATCAGGTAAAAGCAAATTCATAAACCGGCCCAGAGAAAATTCAGACTCTAATCCAGGTGAGGTCTTGAACACTGACCCATCCGTTAAATCTGAGTAATGCTGGGGTACTTTGCACAGATCGAGATGGACATTTCAGTCTCTAGATGTACAAACTCAGGAGAGACAGAAGGCATCGCAGCTGAAAAGGTTGAAGTATTGACTCAGGGGGCTAAAACCAAACCATGCTCGTCTGCAAAATACCATGATGTTTTCCTTTTGTAATGTGACGGAATATGAGAAGATTCGATGAATGCTCATCATTTTGCAAGGAAGCATGTGATCAAATAGCAGCAGCAGTCAAGTCTGAGTTCATTTTCGCAGGTCTTTAAAAACCTATCCTCCAGACACCTTAATCACCTTCAACTAATGCCCTCTTCTTACGTTAGTTTGAAACAAATGGACACAGAGAATACGCTTTATACTCTATCCCCTTTTCCTTTTTAGCTCCTGAGGTTTCTCCTCTCATCACGTCGCACATCTCCACAAACTACATCACCGCTTTTCCACTAATGATACAAGTCGCGCTTGATACATGGTTAAATATTTCCACCCGATTTCTTGGGAATTCACTGATTTCACGAGGATGAAGCTCGGCGAAGTGTGAAATACCCAGGTGTGAAATGATGTTCCTGTGGGAGGAGACCTCGCAATTTCGCCGCGGGGTGTGACTGGGAAAATCAAAAGTCGAGCAGGCGGACTGAGTGGATGCGCATGTCTGTGTGTTTAAAGGGTTTTTGTATAGACCTGGCATCAATGTACACCTGGAGAAATCTGTAAATATCCCAATAGTTAAACCAGGTTCTTTGATTAGAGACTGAAACGAAACTTACTTGTGGGGGTTTATGGTACAGATGAACGACAAGTTGGTGGTAGATGATCCTGCAGAGTGATCCAGGACACAGTTGTGTAAAAAGTGAGTTAAACGTCCAGATTATTGTGATAAACTTTCATCAGTTGCTTCAAGGATGTGGTATCTTCATGCTAAGTCTTTTTAAAATATCTTTATGAACTGGTCTCTCTTTGGGACTCCGTCTACCACTCATAAATCTCTGTCAGCAGCGTTAAAGTTTATAAAGGACCACTACTTGTGTTAAACTTCTGTCTCCAACTTCCTTGTGATTTGGTTACTTGGCTGTTCAGAATGATGACTCCAAAAGCTCTGAGCTGAATGGTTTTTCTTAAAGCCAAACTTAGGATATTTTCATGTTCTAGTCAAAGTTTGGACTGGAAATGGCATGGTATGTCACCAAACCAGCTGTTCACTCATGAAACGATGTGTCGTTGAATTAACTAATTGTGACAAGAAAAGAGGGACAATCCCTTCATAGTAAAACACTGATGGTCAGTTATGACAAATACTTGAAGCTCCAAAGGCAACCATTGTTGCTCCTAAGGTTGTCACAGCAAGCTCTCATTGTTTATTAATTTTCACACTGAACCAAGTTACATTGGGATTACGGGTATGCAATGAAGCACCAGCTACTGCATTAGGACAGAGTAAACAAGTGTCTTGCTTGTTTCCATTTCCACTCCTGTTTGTCTCAGGCTACACTTTTAGTGCTCGATGTAGTGGATGAGCGCCTCCTGGTGGTCATGAATCGGAATTATTGAGAGTTATTGCTCAGTGCAGACAAAGCATCTGACATTTGCTTGGCTTTACAGTGAATTGTGCAGCAGTCGCTTACTCTGTAGAAGTATTGACGGCGACTCGATGTTGTAGTGTCCGTGCAGCAAAATGTGCAACATTTCCACAAAAAAACAATACTGTGACAAACTGGCATAGCTGTAGACGTAATGATGTGATAACATGCCAAATATGCACAAAGGTGGTTCTTGGACATTATTTAGCGTCATATGGCACAGAAATCCAAGCAGACCTACAGATGTGTTGACCAGCTTCAACTGTGGTTTAAAGTTCATGCATCATGCAAAGGACAAACTCAGAGATTGAATCACTTCTAGAGCTAGTGCATCTCTGATTACCTGTCTAGGTTTAACCTCAGTATTTATTTGTTCCCTCGTGAATCAGGGAGACATTGAGGCATTGGCCTTGTAAGAGGTTTTAAGACAGGAGATGGCTTTTAAGCTAGCAAAGGGTAAGTCTTAGTCGTAAAGGGGTAAAATGTGTTATTAATGTCTCATAATCGCATCCAAAGGAGCCGCCTTGCTTATAAAAAGATCACATAAAAGTCCTGCCGGTGCAAAGCGTGAGCTGTGCTAATGGGAGCTACTGAAAGGTCAAAGGGAAAACGTGTGGACTGGTGTCTGTGAAGATTTTCCACGTGAGAATGTTTAGAGAATGTGAGGACAGTAAGACCTGGACTTACTTTACACTAAATACTTTGAACCGTTGAACTCTGGCCACAAAAACGATAAATAAATAATCAGCAGACAGCTTCTGTAAAAAATGAAAATGCTTGTTGTTAGTTCAGCTAAATGTTCCTTTTTCAGGATAAATGTAAGAAAAGATCTTTAAAAAGAGACTGAGTCAACGCAGGCATTAAAAATGACCGTCTAACCTCAGACCATCACATTATGATATAGATGCAGAAACATCACGTCTTGAAGAAAATACTTCCATGGTGTGGTTGTTGTTATGATGTAGGTCATTTTACACAAGGCTCACGCGATGACGTAATTATGAATCGCCATAAAGCTGCAGCTAAAATTTCACGACACATTTCGTCCTGAAATGTGTCGTGAAACCTCAGCTGCACAGTTGAGGTTTAATCCTTGGCTCACGTCCGTCAAGATCGATCAGCGTCTAATCACCTGTCAATAAAAGTGCGTCTTTTAGTGCAGAAAGTACGGTCCGACTTTTACAATGCCTTGCGTGTTGCATGGTGATGGTGGCATCATGCCGTGGGGAAGGTTTTCTCCAATAAGTGCAGTGAAGTTGGTCAGACTCGATGAGAATAGCTGCTACAGTCATGCCCTAAAAAGTGGATCTACAATGTATTGATACCGGAGGGGCGGGGGGGGGGGGGGTGTGAAAAGTAATGGACGGGATCCTTTTCAAATGTTGACTTTTAAGAAATATTGAAAATAGTGCATTTGCACAAGAAGTTTCCAGTTACTTGAGATGCATGCACGTAATTTGTAATTGCCTGGCTCAGGGATGGAAGCCAAAATTTACCTCCATCATCCATTCTCCTATGAACTCTGAAAATCTTTCTTGTTGCTGCTAAAATAATAATAATAATAATAATAACAACAGAAAACATCAAACGTCATGTATGGCACAAAGGTCATAGATACTTTGCCAATTGGCCTCTGGTTCCCAACGTTTCTTCCCTCCACTGCGCAGGCCTGTGCAGCGTGGTTGAGATCGTGTGCTGGTAGGGGGCCTGAATGGAGGAAGATGGAGGAGTAGCTGTTTGCGTGGGCTCCTGATTGAAAGTGAGAGATGTCAGGATGGGGTCACTGAGTTGCCAACAGTCAGAAGGGGAAGTGATTCAGCTTGCTCCTTCCTCTGGCTGACCTTTATTTACTACAATCCGGCATTTAAGGTACTGTCTCTCTTTCTTTTTTTGGCCTATTCTTTCTTCTGGTTTTACACATATTGAGTGTTTTTGTTTGTTTTTTTTACAATATCCCTCTCATTTCATCTCCTTTGAAAATACAGCCACCTTGTCACTGGGGTGTAAGAGGCTGCCTGGATGATTAAAACTCCATCACTCCTCGCTGTCGAGCAGAAGTCTCTCTCTCGGAAAAATTTCTTTTTGCATTGATCTTTGGTAAAAGCGCAATTTACCCCCTGCAATGCCCTTTGTTTTAATGACATTAATTAAAGTAGATTTTGATCAAAATTGGAGGAGAGAGCTCCATGGTTCTCTTGAGCTGATATTAGTTAGCTATGCAACAAGCTTTCCTTCAATCCATGCAAAGCTCAGCAAGCTGACAAGAAAAGGCAGAAGCCACGCAGATGACACGCTATTACAATTACGCAGCACGCGCACACATCAATGGATGCTCCTGTTATTGTAACGGTCCCTGACAGAAGGCTGTGATAGCCATCCTCACTCCCGAGAGTTTTGACTGTTCAGATGCCGCCGCCAAGGTCAAGGACAGATGTTGTGCGATGTGACCGAGAGCTTGATGAGCCGGCTGATACGCACGCACGCTGATCAATGTAAAACGTGATCCGCGTTGCCTGTTTGTGGCTTAATTTTGTCTGTGTGCCTCTGTAGATATTAGCGAGGCATCACACGCCAACAGCCTTTAATAAGGCATCATAAGTGTGGAGGAAACAGAATCTGTTCGATGCAGCGGGGTTTTGTGTGTGTGTGGGTGTGTGCCAGTTTATAGTACTCTGCCAGACAGCTGGACTTTGTCAAGTCATGTGAAGGTCCTGCTCAGTCCTGCAATAAGCAGAAGGGCTCAGGTGTTTTGCTGACTTGCAATGGACGCCACACGCCTTAGGACATAAAGTCATGTTCTTAGTTTTACCACTGCAGCTTGTTTCAACTCCTCTCTGTTCTTTGTGTGTGTGGTGCTAATTTCTCATAAGCCCAACATGCATGGGTGCACGTGTGAGTACATCTCTCCATAATGTTCTGAATGGAAGGCGCTTCCGTCTCGGGGGAGGTTCAAAGGCTATTTGAGTAATTTAAATGACTGGGCGTGTTTGTGGGCACAGAGTGTGACAGGAGTCAGAGTATATTCAACGAGGACGAAAAGCCGCTGCTAACTTTAGTCTGTCACTGAGGTCAGTCCAGAGCAACAGGAGTCCGCCCATTTCCAATTAGAAAACCCGTGACCCCTTAAATGAGATCATTAACAAACCCGCGGTCAGATGGGACAGAGAGCCAGAAAACGGATAGAGAGGTCTCTTGTTATTTCAGCCTGGTCTTTTTTTTCCTTTTCCCTTTTTTTTTTTTTTTTTTTTTTTTTTTAGAAAAAGAAAATTAATTGGATGATGATGTGACCTATTTTGTCAAAGCCACTTAAAGTAGCCATCTTTGGGGAGCAATATCTCGGTATATATAGATGTACTGTCCTCAAGCATTGAGACCTAAGGTTATACATCTTCTTGGTCAATAAACGTTAGCCAACAATGAACATGAGACTCCAATATTACTTTTTAAATTATACAACTTAGGATGGAAAAAACATCTTGAAGATGTCACCTCGTCCACTGGGGAGGAGGCAAAGTTTATTGCGGAGGTAGTTAGGAGCTTCCAAGGACAATGGGAGGATGATATTTGCCTGGATTCCTCTCTGGACAGTGGTCGTCTGGACCAAGCGCACACCTCTTCAGTGCCACCTGAAGGACAGCACATGTTGATTGTGAAAATGAAGTTGCCGGGGTCAATCTGAAAATGGAGACTCCTAACATGTTCCAAACGTTTTGAGAGGTGCATAGCTTCTATCCTGGACAAGGATTCATCGTCGTGCCACGGGGAAGGGATCTGGAGATCATTTACAGGCACAGTGGCATCTTGTGTGGGATGCTACTTTAATATTTGGTGCCAGGGATACTTTCATGACAATTGCATAGTGTATGCGAGAAGACAAGGGGGCCTCAGGTGCTTTTAGATGCTTTGAACTCTCTGTATAATTAGAGAAACCTTCTGCAGCCCAGTATGGCCTTCACTTTCTGTACTAATACTCTCCTGTATTTAGTCCGTTATATTTATTATTTTCCATAAGAAATTATTTTTTGGTGAAATGTCTCATCACTTTTATAGAACAACCATTAATTGATAAGATCAAAAAGAACTCTTGACATTTCTGTTGACTGCTTTTTTACTTTGTCAGAGGATAATTCGTAGACTTTTCTGATGACTTTAGAACAGTAAACATGCTGAAGCTAGTAATGTGTCGCAGTCCATTAACCATACATATACATATATATGTGTGTATATATCTTTTATATGTTCCATCATTTAGTAACTTGTCAACATGTCAAGGAGACTTGAATACATCACAAACCTTTATGAATAAGAGACAACAAAATGAAGGACAAGTTATCTCGTCTTGACTTGTTCGGTCTTGACACCAATCTCACCCTTTCCTGCTTGTTACTCTGAGGTGTTCCATTATCCTTCAGAAACATGTCATTTTTTACAGTGTGTACATAATGTGACAAGACCACCATGTTTTGAACCGATATATATCTTTTGAACTTTCTCTTTTTATGTCTTTGAGTCAGATGGCAAGTCAAGGCTTTGGTGTGCCTACTTCAAAAAACACAAAGCCTGGAGCTGGTTTAAGCAGCTTTGGGGAATTTCTTCAATTTTGGTTGGTTCTTACTGTTTTCACCTTAGTGAGAGTGCATATACCTGAGGTACGCTGAGTAACGATCTAGCGACAAATCACACTTTTAAGTGAGCCATCATTCAGCTCAGCCTGCAGTGTTATCCATGAATGACAAGGCCTTTCCTGCGGCCTTGCAAAGACGCATTCATTGAGAACAATATCCATCAATCCTGCTAAGACTTGTCATATTCCAGGCCATGTTTAGCCCCTGAGAGGCACCGGTTCCAATGGTGAGCTTATTTTCCTTTTTGGGGTAATCATGCAACTCCATTTGAGGGAGTGACAGTGCAGATTAAGGTCAACGTGAGTAAGGGCAAGCAGTTGGAGTTGAATGTAGAAGGGCAGATGATCTTTGTGACCAGCACAACATAGGATTCCATGGTTTGTCGTGAAAAGACACTCTTTTTATGCTTGTCAATTTGAATGAGTTGGACTGAAGTGCGCAGACACAAAATTGATCACTTAAGTCAATGTAGTTAGTGGTAATCAGCTGAGAAATGCCTCAAATGTAGGTATTACTTAATACACACTTAATCGTCAATATGCTTCACCATTTACAATGAGAAATGTCTCAACTCAAACCAGCAGCTTCATGTCAAAGGCCAACACTCCTAGATTCACCCGTCAATCTTTTCTGAAACTGTTTTGTTCAGACGCAACAATGGTTCTACTTAAACCATATATAGCTGAAATCCTGTCATTTGTCCTGGATCAGCACATGCCCAGGAAGAGTGTACCACTTTCAGTAAATGCTCAACATTGATCCAGTTGAGCCTCAACTCCAGTTCTTCAACGTTAAGTTTTTGAACCAAACCTTGCTTCTGTTACGCGGGATGCAGCCGGCTACACTGATGATTTATGATCCACCAAAGCGAGCCTAAATTGGGACTTCCCTTTGTTGTTCCATGAAAACTCTTGCTTTGTTTTGTGAGTTTTTAAGTGTTTAAGCGCTCTGCTGCAAGGTCAGTGGTGCTCCGCTCGATCGTTTCCCCACACACGGCACTGCAGGGGCTGCCATGAGTGACAAGAGAGCAAGCTGCAGACCGGGCTTCCCTGGCAGAGGTAGAGGCACAAATGGCACAAATTGGCATCTGTGTGCATTTCTGCGGTTGTGATTCGCGCTACTCACTCATGCACAATACAAAATGATGAGCACTCCCGGTGCCCGTGTGCTCTCTCTCGTTCTGCAAACACTGTGTGTGGAAACAGACTGCAGGACTACATTTAGGCAATCCTGTAAAACACGAACAACCTCCAGCGCAGTGCAGATAAGACTTGTGTCATTGTGGAGCCACTCAGGTTAATGACTGAGAAATTCGATGGATGTTAGTCAAGATTAATTCCCAACTTCAAGTTGCTGCAAACATCCTCTTAATAGCATCAAGACGCTGTCATGTTGTTGTTCAGAGCCTATGGCGCTTGCCCTTTTGTCCGCAGAGTTTAACCAGTCTTCCAGCTGTTACTTAAACATCCCCTTGTCTCTTTTCTGTCCACCTACCCTTTCTCCTTTTTTGCACTTGCATCGCAGACGTGGACTGGAATATAAATTGCGGCTTGCTTTCTTTCATTTCTGTTGCCTGTGATGCTGCAGGACGGAGGAGAGTAGGGGATGGTAGCGAATGCGTCCCGCCGAAGCCGAATACGTGCATCCCCAGCGAAGTAAATCTGCTCAACAGACAATAGAGGGGGAAACAATGAAGAAACTGAGACAGTGGCAGTGAATGATGAAAAATGGAGATAAAGGAGGGCTCCATGAAAAGGGTAAGACAAGAGGAAAAGATGGAAGGAAGGAAGATAAAAAGCAACCTCCGTGGAAAACAGACGACTTCTACAAGGTTTATTGTTCTCTCTAACAATGAGGCTGATTTATTCGCCTAATGAAACTGTCCCAAAGCTTTGCAAATTGGTATCGAGTCAAGTTATTTTGTTCTAAAACTGTTTGAGTAAGAGAGCTTTAATTCCTCAAGAAATGAAGTCTTTGTATCCCACTGTCAGAGACTTTAGATATACCTGAACTGCATTTTATTTATTGCTTTTTTTCCAAAATATAAATGATTAAGGAGCTCAAACCTGGACTGGATAGCTCTACTGTAATGAGAGAGACTTTATTCGAAGAAATATTTGTCCCATGTAACAGAAAAGGAAAATTTTATTTAATCCTTTTTTGGCGTCGGCATCGCCTTACAATGAGACAAGCATGAAAACGTCGAAAGCTAACATCTCAAACGTCAAGTCAAATCCCGAGCTAGTTATTCGACGCTGATATCAGACTCTTTAAAAACAATGCTGGGGATTTGCTGAATTGGAGAAAATGGGGGTTATAAATTTAGCCAAAAATGGCATTGAAACCTCAACTGATCGGATACTCTAACACCTAAAACTTTGCCTTGCTTCGTCTTCTTGTACGGACGTACGGTTACGGCTGCACTGCCACCTGCTGGCCCGGAATGATACGCCAACACTAATTGAAATTTATGGATTTTTGCCCGGCACTACAGTTGCTTTTTAAACACAGAGGCAGAAAGTCCATTAAAAAATAATGGTAATGATGTTGCTGAAGCCTTGCTTTCCGCATGTGGCACATTGACTTTTATTATTATTAGACGCATGGGCTCAGCACTTGGCACCACTCTTGCAGCAAAGACAATATCTGTGTTTTTCTGCGGACGGGCACTGATTAAGAAACTGACACTTAATTAAGTGGCGGGGCATTAACAAGGCGATGCTGTTTTATTCTGCTGCGTACAGCGAGTCACGTCTCCAAATCAATCAACCCTCATTAAAATCATCAAAAATGGGTTTTATTGCCATTTACCCCCGAGGAGCTCTCTGTGTGCTGGATTAGAGCATAGATAATCTTAACCAGTTTGTTCCTGATGCTCTTTGTTCCTTTATTCTCTAACATTAAAGGGAACGTAGCGGAATATGTGATTGCGTTTATTTTGTATGTCAGACCATGTAAAAAGGTCGGCCACAGGATGCGAGTGTCTCTTAAAGACACATTCATGACTCTCCCTGACCCCATTTACTCTGGGCCCAAACCGTATTTGTGTCCCGTTGCCCCGAGCGCTACACCAGTAAGCTATTACACATGCATACTCTGTGACATAATCAACATCTGTCCTATTCGATTAATTTTCTTTACCCCCTCCCCCTCCACCCGAATCAAAGTAAAAGAGAACCTCCTTCCCTTTACAGCAGCCACAAAAAAAAAAAAAAAAAAAAAAAAAAAAAAAAAAAAAAAAAAAAAAGACCCTTACATCACGCTGCTGTGAGCTAGTCAGGCATGACGAAGACTGCAGTATTTTCTGCTGGGGCGACACGGACTCCGACGCACACCACCCCGCGAGAAAGATGCAACAGGAAACCCATCGAACCTCACCGAAGCGACGATACGCCGTACTCGGATGTTTTTCAAAAGCAGACACAAACGTGTCGGACTGAATGTTCAGACGAAGGTCGTGCTCCGTGCTCCTCTGCCGGCTTTGACTTCCAAACTGCTCAAAGGCGAATCAAAGGAGTGTGAGCAGGCTTCATTTGATTTGGTCCAGAACACTGGGATCAAACAGATAAATCCTGAAATTTGTCAATTTCAACCCGCGCTGCTGCTGTTGATCCTTGGCTGCCAGCCTTTTGCAAGCATATCTCATGCTTCATTGCAATGCTACATATTGACCTTGTCTTGTTGTAAGCGTGTGTGCTTTTTACCTGCTCCGTGAAAAAGAGTGCATGCTTGATTTCGTTGTGTGCGCGGGGGTCTGTGTGGCCTGCAGGCTTTCCTTCCTGCAAAGCTGAGGAATTAAACAAGTGAACAAGACGGCAAAAAAAAGGGAAGAGGCATCACAATAAGGTGACACAGGATGGAGGGAATCACTCTGTCTGACGTGCAGCCTGCAGCATGGTGACACCAATCACACGAAACGCGTAGAACGGACATTTCATGGCCAAAGGGAATGCATCGGTGAGGAGCTGACTAGAGTAGTTTCCTTTTTCCAGAGATTGCGTACGTTCCCGTAGAAATGGACCTGCTTCTTTTTAGGTTCAAATTGCTGTACAGGTTGTTCCCGGTGCCGATGTGCCGACAAAATGAGGGCGGTCAAAGTTTATTAAACGGACGGATTCCACAGCCACTGCATCCGCAAGTCGTGGGCGAACACAACAGCGTGACCGTCGCTCTGAATCGGTGTCATCTGTGCTCAAAGCCGAAATGCACAAGTCTACCACTGGTGTGTGAGCGCAGATTTTAAAAATGACTTTCTGCTACATGTTGACAAAGTCGTCCTTCATTTGACCAGAGAAGTTTTCCGCTTGGAGGGTCGAGGGTCGTAAATTACCTCTATCGGTTAATGGGCAAGAAGAAGCTCAAATTCAAATTAGGACTGCAACAAGGAAATCGCAGCAAGGTCTCAGACCCTCTCAGACCAGCGCTGTTCGCAAACTGCAGATTGTGTGAAGTATGAACCAAGATCCTTTGCTATGACAGTGTTGGTTGACCTAACCGTCTCAATATGGAACGTCCTGTCTTGTCTTGCTGGAGGCAAAGGGCCATTGGAAGTGCATGCACGTCCAATGACGCACTGGCGTCACTACTACAGCGAGCTCTTTTGTTTGGTACGGTTTTCTTTCACATTGTGCTTTTTTTTTGTGAGCGCGCTGTAACTTGTCAACAACAGATGGCTGACGATCATCGTCTCACGCCACAGAAATGACGGCGGCGGGAGAGAGCACGGCTTTGGAAGTCCTCCTAGCTGATTTCCTCCGATGACGGTTTTGCTACAAACCATAGCAATTAGTTATATTTCTAACTTTCGGAAAAGCATTGGCAAAAGCCACTGAAAGCCGACGATGCGTGTTCTGATCCACAACACGCGGGTCGGGCATGTTTCAGCCCTATTAGCTCGCAGCATTAGCATTAGCGTTAGCAACAACAAGGGGCTCATTTTCATCATCGTGACCCAAACGGTCCAGAACAACAGGGGACTCGAACTCTGGTCTGTTTGGACCAAATATGTGTGAATGTACATTTAAGTCTAAACTCCTGGAGCAACAATAATAAACCTTAAAAATCATTAGAAACTTTCTCCTAAAGCCGGGCAGTGAAGCACCAAAAAAAAAAAACAAAACAAAAAAAAAACAAAAGTGATTTATTTTGAAATCCTCCTCACTGGGTGGAACTTTCGATTGCTTTCGTCCGTGGCTAAATAATTCCTCTCATAAACGCCTTTATGGACGCCATAACTTTTCTGCATTTCCCCCCCAAAAAACATAACAGCAGTTTTTTAACGCCTCATTGAGCCGAGAGGCAAAACTGTGATGGCGCGGTATTGATGATGTTGTCTCTTCAATCAGCCGGATGAATTCATCCATTGGAATTAGAATAAAAGAGACACGAGGTGGAGAGAGTAATCACTTGGCGGAGAACCCGGAGGAGGAGGGGGAAATGGCACTCAGTGCACATTTGTCACACACACGGACTAAAAACCCTCATAAAGACTGTGAGAGACTTGTTTGTTGTTAAATTTAGTTTGGTTTTCATGCACTGAATGGATTTGTTTGTTTGGGTTTTTTTTGCTATGATCCGTCAGAGAGAGGCTTTTGTCTAAATTTGATATCATAACTCAGGCTTTATGCATAAAAGATGGTCTTTACGGAGAAAGAGAAAGGAAGTCTTGGCACAGAACCGTTGGTGCAATGATGGGGCCATTGGCTGCTCAGTGTGTGTGTGTGTGTGTGTGTGTGTGTGTGTGCGTGTGTGTGTGTGTGTGTGTGTGTGTGCGTGTGTGTGTGTGTGTGTTCGCAGGCTTGTGTGCAAGCCACATTCTGGTTCTCCTGCGGTCATCATTCAGTGCGGCACACCTGGAGTTTAAGAGGCTGTCTGCTGGGGCCAAATGATCTGGAGAGTCGGAGAGCGAAAAAATAGAAAAAGACAGGAGGGTGGGAGGGGGGAGGGGCATCGAGGAGGTAAGAAGGGGAGGGTGGAAGCAAAATTTGCCAAGACGGTCTGATGATCCCCGGCTTGTCAGATGTGTGCCCGCCGAGAGAAAATGAAAGCATAAAATTAATGGGGGGGGCGATGGGAAGCAGAGAGCGCGAGCGACGGAGACGGAGAGAAGGATGGCTAAATGAGAGGGAGGAGACGGATGGAGGGATGCGCCGAGAGACGAGAGCATCCATTTAGGTTGCCGGGACACGCTGCTCCTGCATCTCGGAGCGGATCGAGTCGAGCCTCAGAGAGCTCGACTCTTAAAACAAACAAACAAAAAAAATGTGATAAAGACTGAGAACGATCCTCTTTGGGTTGCTATCGAACACCGTTTCACTTTTTTATTTTATTTTTCAGCAGAAATGTTAAAGATATTTCAACTTTATACTTGACTATTTATGTATTTATTTTTTTACTTCTTGGCCACTTTTCACTTTCATTTAAAAGTCTCTATTTATATTCGGCATTTTCAGTTTTTTACTGCACACTCTTTACTTTCTGTGGCCTTTTGCATTTTGCACAGATCTAAAGTTTTACTACAATTCAATACATTTTCCAAAAGTGTCGTTTACACAACACACAAATGGATTTAAAATAATCTGTATCAGCTTTCCTGAAGAAACTTAAGCTCCCGGTACCGGTTGGTCCTGGCCCGTTTTCATCTGCTTTCCTCGCTAAACTCTGCATTATTTTTATTAATCTGCCAACTTTGTTTCCTGTAACACTCCAACGGGCTTCACAACCTTTACGATCCACCCGTCTGTTATTGTCCACTGATCTGGGATCCGGACACGCGTCCACTTGATGTTTCCTCTCTGACTCGTGGGCTTTTGGCCAGATCTGTGAAAAGAAAAAAAACAAAGAAAGTTTTAAAAGCACAATCTAATGCCAATTGTGGACGCACACACTCAGGTTCAGCTCTGGTTTTATTTCTGTCCGCCTCTTGCACGGAGCTGCAGCTAACAACAACTAAGAACTACTTCTTCTTGGTAGTTTGCTTGTGTTGAGAATAAATAATTCTGTCTCCCTTCTATCTCTTTTAGCTGGTTGCTAAGCTGAAGCTAAAGGAAATGACATGTTAGTTAGCGCTACGGTTACACACTAGGGAACGCCTGACAAAGGAGATCGCAAACTCTTCTTGGTTGCCATTTTGTTCTGCTAGCTCTCAAAAGTAGCATGTGAAATGAACCGGCTATATTTTGGTATTGATAAAAGAAACTCATGAATTCAACTCACTGACTCTTTTTCCAACCTCATACATCAAGAGAACTCAGCATGGAGGACAGATAACTTCTCCACACTTCCCAGCATCTCTTGCAATTCAAAAAGTAATTGTTGTCAAGTGAAGTTCGTCTGTCTCGCTACCCGTCTAAGCTAAAGAACCTCAATAGATTCACCATATGGGAACTTTTCTACGTACGGAAAGGGACATTCTGATATACCAAAGAAAAAGCCGAGTCGTGATCAAAAGAAGCATTTCCAAATGACGTAAATAAACTTCGACGCTGAAGTGCTTAATCGTGAGGACTCACACTATTTCTATTTCAGGTCGTTTTCTGATTCAGCACCATGCATCACTTTAGCCTTGTGAAAATTAAACCATGAGCTCGTGACAGGCTGACACAAGCATCGCCCCGGACTTGTAATCACAGGCCTGGCGTATCCAAACTCCAGCCGGCGATTTAGCTTTTATGGACTGAAAATGGATCCGGGGCTTTTACTTCTTCTTGAAATTACAAACAGAGAGATTTCATCATAAGTGGTCAGGAACCACTCCGGCATCAAGTGGCGCCGCACACGTTTGAAATTTTGTCCGCAGAGCTTGCAGAAGCTCTCCGGTAAATCCGTCGCCTCTTGAGTAAACTCCTTCCCCCGCCTGCCCCGCTTCTGCATATAACCCGGCAGAGTCCCGTTTGCCGGGTTGGGAACTGCTTGATATGCAAGGAGACGCCTGCCTGCCGAGGCGTGGCCGGCGATTTTATCCCGTCTCGGTTGAGCGGAGGATGGCATCGTGGTGAAATGAGAAAAAGTGAGAAAATCATCATCGCAGCCCCCGGCGTGACTGCCAGCCGCCTGCTTCCGTCCGAGAGAGGGAATGAGATTCGTCAAAGAAACGAAACGAAGACGTTTCAGAGATGTTTGTTTGACATGTCGGCATAACACGAGAAGAAAAGAGGGAAGATGCGGAGAACTGACAAGGTAACCGAGGAGCTGAAGCAAAAGACAAACGAGACAAACCAAGAAGAAAAGAACCACGGGGAAGACTGAGAGGACGGGAAAATGAGAGGAAAGATATTCACTGATCAGGCACATTATGACCACTGACATAAGAAATGGATAACACTGAATATCTCTTTTGTGGCACTGGTAAAGAAAGCCGCCGTCTTTCTTGGTATGTGTGAAGGTGTGATGGAAAACTTGTCACATCTTAGAGGCATTGGTTTCCTTTTAATTTGCTCCTTTCTGAATAGTAAATGTGCGTTAGGATAAAGGATGTTACTTTACCATGATGTCATTTCTTGTTTGATCTGTTGTTTAATATCTATGGAGCCAGTGATTCGAATGCTTTATAAGAGTCCCTAATGCGATCAGATGACAATTTGCAATATTCCTCATAAAGTAAGTCAGGAGATTGGTTTCAAGCATCTGGCGTGCTGAGTTGAGTGAATCAATCGATCAATCAATCAAATTTTATTTGTATAGCACATTTCAGCTACAAGGCATTTCAAAGTGCTTTACATCATAAACACAAAATACAAAGTCATGCAACATAGAATAAAATGAAATAAAATACCAAGTGTTTTTTTTTTTTTTTTCTTCCTTCCTCCCTTTTCTTTTTGACACGGAATTTAAGCGCCTGTTACCGCCGGACTCCGCCGTCCGTTTAACCACGGGTATCTTCATCAAAACTGTGTGCGTTAGAGTCAAATGTGTTGTAATGCCTCAACATTATTTCCCTTTGGCATAATTTGAAACAAAAGTGAGATTCAGACGTTTTTTGTTTTTTTTTGTTCAACAGGAAGAAAGCCAAGAGATGCAGCAAATGGTCAGGGATGCTGCATTAAGGACGGCGGCCTCTTTATACCACTTTCTCTACCGCATGCATAATTGTGCGGCAGAAGTATTCGTCAGTGAGCAAAGGTTTCACTTTCAAAGCTAATTTGTTGGTAGCTTGGCAAACACGAGTTTAGACAAATTGTGGTTTTACAGAGTGAATTATGACTTAAGAGACCTGCTGCTGACATCACGGCCTCGTGGCATCCATGCTTCAGTGGCTGCGTTGTACTGGTGGACAGGCCGACTTACAAAGCTATTAAAGACGCATCAATGTCTGAACCTGAGCGACAAAAAGGACGAAAGATAATTCAAGAGGACCGTTCTTAATTAATTTTTTCAACTGTCACTGCTGAGTGCCTCAATTAGTGTCCGCTGATGTTTTTGCTTTAATCGGGAGCTCCCAGCCGTCCCCCTCTCTGTTTCATCCAAACACCTCCTCCCTGCGTCCTCCTCGACTTGATCACATGCCTCTCCTGATTATTGCCCCTGTCTGTTCCCTTGTCTCCTCATCTCCTTCCTCCTCTCCTCACCTGCCTCGTCTGTCGCCTTTCATTCTGCGTCAGGAGGCCTTGTTGGCAAACCCAGAGCCAAGATCACAACTTCCACCCCGATCCTCTGTGTTTGTGTGTCGCTGAGTTAGAAAAGAGGCAAAGAGACGGAGGAGTGTGTGCGTGGTCTGACACGAACGCCCATTTTGCCGAAACAGAGAAACTGGTTATGGGCTTTGCCTGCTTCTTTGTTTATGCTTCTACCGGCTTTCTCGATTTCTCTCCAGCCATGAGAAATCGAGAACTCCCGCACATGCACAGAATATAACACACGCGGCTTCACCGGATGCTGCGGTGTTGGGTTTTGTCAGCATGCTGCTGAACACAGGCTGCCCTTAAATCCCCCCTCCGCCGAGTCACAACAAAAGTTCAGAGTATTGATCGTTCATCTGCTGCAGCCACGTGAGTCACTGGTCCATGTTTTTGTACAGGACAAGAACACGGCGGACATGATTACTGCACGAAATCATGGCTTTGAACAAAGAAAAAAAACCTGGGATCACTGTATATTCATCCAGACTGGATCATTACAGTACAAACTGGGTTACGTCTAATCAGATTCAGAAGGTGTTTCAATCGCGTTTTGTGGATTACAGAATGGAAGAGATAGAGTCGCGATATAAGCACTCCACGCCAAAGGCATGCAAGAATGAATGGTGGTCGTTAATTATGAATTTCCCATCTGTCTGGCATTAATGATCTTATTCGGTATTTTGCAACATCTGCAGGAACTTCATAAACGATACAGATTTGTGTGTTTGTTTGTTTTTTTTAAGTGTCTATATGACGTCTACTTATTGCTGTCATACTAAATGACTGATTATGTCCACAGACGATGCAGTTTGAAGAATAAGCTTAAAACTAAGATCCACAGCTCCAGCCTGGTTTCATTAGACCGTAGCACGTTGTTCCACCAGGTTTCATGAAATGTCATCTGGGCGTCATGTTGCATTGAAAGCACAAGCCTCTTGATCAAGGGAATACTGGTTTGAAGCAGCGAGTCAAGCTGGAGGAAACTAACCACGATTTTTATGGAAGTAATCTGAACAAATCAGAGAAGTGAAATAGAGCGTTTCACTTTTCTGTGACGACTCAATTTGAGTTCCATGAACTGATTATGTATTTAAAAAGCCAGAATAATATCATCATATTAACCTAATCAAATTCTAATCTCCAAATGTGGTGGGTGAGTCTCGGGCATTAAAACATTTTTCATATTTTTGCATAGATGATTTTGATAAAAAGCCTTTTTTTGTTCCCCCCCCCCCCCCCCCGCGCCCCCACACACAAAAATTTTAATGCCATTGAGCTTCCAAGACCAAAATTACAGTTTTACTTGCCACTTTTGGTTATATGCAAAAGTTAAATCAGCAACAATTTCTACTTGTTTAATGGCATAAAAAAAAAAAACAAAAAAAAAAAAACAACATAAATGTAGATTTAAAACATACTTTACAATCCTCTCAAAATGACTAATGACGGAAAAACGATTCTGAAAAATGATACTTTAACGCTTTTCTAAATGAGAATAGTGTCACTGCATGTGGCAACAGCCTTCCTCAGACTTTGTTTAAGCCTCCTTTCGGTTGCCGCTGGATGCGCAGGCTGACCGGTCCCGGATTATCCAATCAGATTGCACTGAGCCTGTCAGGTGTGCGCTTCATAAGTCTGACGAGTCGCGCTGCCGTGGGTCATTAGCAGGGAGTGGATCAATGCACATGAGATGCCAGTGCATTAGCTTGATTTAATTATGGTATCTTTGAGGCCCCACTTTGCTTTGCTGCGCAACACATGAATGCGTAAATATCCGCTAATGTTGGCAGTTTGTGGAGTTAAAACGATTGATCTGCACTGCGGCTCTTAATCGAAACGTCGTTTTATTGTGGAGGGGGGTTTACTTTTTGGTGCTTTTGACACTGAAGATGTCATTACGTTATCTGGGTATGTACTATAAATAATGTAAAAATATTTGATCACAGCAGAATATGTAGTATTAAATGCATCAGGTTATGGTGTGTTCAATGTACCTTGAAAATCTGAACTCTGATCAGAGAACAACGGATTTGGTTCAGCTCGTCCTTGCGTTTGGTAAATTAGAAATACAAGAGGGTGAAATTGTGTTCATCTGATTAACATGTAAATGAACAGAGGTTCATGTGGTGATAGGTTTGACATATTCAATAAATTACAAAAAAGAGACTTCAGGAAGCACAGGAATTCCCTCTATGCTCTGCAATAGTTTTTGCTTAAGTTATTTAAGACACTTTAAACACATTTATTTCTTTGCTTGTTCACAAGAATATGATTCACAGCGCAGTGAAAGAGAGAATGCTTTCACTGAACTTCTGCACTGCATTGCTGGTTTCCTGTTTTCTTCTTCGCAGTAATTACCACAAGCTTTTAGCAGATGGTATCTTGTCCGTGACTCAAACAGCCGTGATTCCTGAGAATGCCAAGCTATTTGCTTTGACTGAGAAACGCGTTTTATTTAACGTGTAGACTGTATTATTAATAAATGCCTCATTTGGACACACTGCTTCAGTGCAGAGAGGTGTTATTTAATCACTTAGCGTCGTTCAGCAATACCTTTATCGACTTGTCCCGATCCACTGAAATGGTACAGAACGACCTTGCTGTGGCGATTTCCGTAGGACGTGACAAATATTCGAAGAAAGAAAAACTGGTGAAGTCGAGCGGATCATTAGACACAGGAGATCACAATGTGATTGGGAGGAGGTAAGCACCTGTGTCACCTCTTGACATCCAAGCAGCAGAGAAAACTGTCTAAATGTCCAGTAAGTCCAGCCCGTCGGAGCAACTAGCCTTCAAAATTGAGTGCGTCCGTTCGCCGGCTCCTCCTGAATCAAATGGCTGGATTCCCACAGCAGCACGTCCTTCGGATCCTGAGGCCTCCTGACGAGGCATTCATTTGATTCAGCAGTACTGGATCACGGATGGATCTGAAACACTAGCAGTTCTCGAGCACCAGACTTTGTATCAGCGGACACCAGGCCTCGGACTCTTGGCTGCTCAGCAGAAAATAATGAGCTGAACGTTTGGGAGTGTGTTCAATGTCTACAGTTCTCTTGGGAACTCGCATGGCAACCACAAAACCTCCATCTACCAGTCAGTGTTTAGTGGCAGACGGGTGTTGGAAGTCCAGTTAGTCATACTGGTGTAAAGATGAGTCCATAGGCCATAGTTTGATATCCTTTGTGTGTCAGTGCAGCTATAAATCCTCCAGGCTGTTATCCAGAGCGTCGTTAGAAAACAGCATTGTGCTGCATTAGTTTCCTAAAGGCCAGCTTTAGGTGGAGCCATCCTTCGTCCACGCAGGCTCTCCTTCCCGACCATCTATTCATCATTTTTATCTTGGAACAAAATCACCCCAAAAGCTTGTGGATTCTACAGAACTTTGAAATTTAGACCGTTAAGAAATGTTGACGTTTCAGAGACTCCAGGCAGCATTCCAGGTAAATCCCAGCTTTAATGCAGTATTTACTCACTTTTTGATAAAACACAACTTTTCTTCTAAAAGAAAGAACCGGATGAGGTTCTGAATGCATAAACGCGTCCATTGCGGTGTGGGTGAGCGCTAAAAGATTTATTATTCACATGCAATATCAGTGACTCTTTGGGAGACGCACTGGTTTTGCAAATGAAGACAGAAATGGACAAAATGAGAGAGCTGAAAGGGTGACACAGTGTTTTTTTTAGTATATTAATGCCTTCATTTTACCACTAATGCCCAGAATCTAGCAAAATTATGATACCAATACACATACAGTTGAACAAAAAGCAAGAAGTGAACATGGGTTTGCCTTTTAAAGTGATCCTGTTACTTTTATGCAACAGAAAAGGCAGCATCCAACCATCCTGTCCTTCATGTTTTAGATGCGTCTCTCATCCAGCACACTTCCAACGGCCGCGCAGAATCTCTTTGCCGTCAAGCCTGTGAGCCGTCCTGTCATTTACATCAGGCAGGGAAACAGGTCAACATATAAGGCGGCGGACCCTGAGGAGAACCAGTCCAGGTGTTTACCTCTGCCAGAGTCAGCAGAGCCTTCCAGTGTTAGTGTTGATGCCCTTTGGCCGCACTGCGTCGACAAGCTTCAATTTATTTCATCGGCGTTTCTGAGACGAACCAATGAAGGTTTTAAAGCGTAGGGAGAGTGAGGCAAACTGTTTCCGGAGTAGAAATCAGAAAAGCGGGTTATTTTTGATTCAGTCACTGAGTCTCTGGGGTGGCGTGCTTCCACAGACCAACACTTCTGCTTGTTTGTCTTTCAAAAAATGGCAGACTGCATCAATGGGACCGTTCAGACTCCATGAATACGCAACGGTCTAGATCGTCCCGTTTCAGGAAGGTGAATCTCTGCACTCGTCCCGATCCGTCTGCCGACTCCAGCATATGCACGCCAATCTTGGCATGCATTTAGCTCCATTTATCTTCTCGTCCACTCTGAGCAGCATCACTGTCCCAGCCAACAGAAAGCCTCTCCACAGAATAATGGGCCAACATCATGTTTCACCATCGGCGTAGCGCTGGCCGTGTGTCCCCGCTGTCGCTTGTTGCAAACGTCGACTTCTTCTATATGTCTTCCAGACTTACCAAACAAATCTTTTGAATAAATGTACAAAATATTCATTTTCACGTCCTCTGTTAAGAAGCTGAAAGTGACCAGAGATATTTCGTGGCAGCAGCCTGGCTTAAGTGGGATTGGTTTCAATCTAAAAACTTTGGCAACTTTTGTTTTCTTGCCTTGCCGCACACGTAAAACTCGACCGTCTAATCGGAGTCCAACTACTGCAGGTAAAATTAGCCGACAGCGAGTTTGCCAGAGATTAAGTTACATGGTGCCACATTCAAGGGATGTTGAGCAGAAACTGTACACCATGTCTACAGATGCCACTGACCACAATTACACCCTGGGGTCTGTTATCGATAGTCGATTTCCTTGAGAAGTTGCTGGTTGTTGTTTTCCTCCTTTTGCTTTTTTTTTCTCTCCCTCAATCTAAAGTTTTCTTGAACAACAAACAATGCTCATCCTCTTCCTCTTGTTTGCTTTAAATCTCTGGTTGATCATTTAAAGCATTTTCCAGTGATGGGTCAACCATTAAAAAAAAAATCAACTTTCATATCTCCTCACTTTGGTCTGCATGCGCTGCTTTATGACGTTCACAGTCATTTCTGGGTGCTGGATCTCACACTGCTCCTCAAGTCTCTCTCAAATATGCCCAGACAGCTGTTGTCTGAATTCACACCATTCCTCCAGCCAAGGCAAGCAATGGATACTGTGCGAATCACACAATCGGCCCACAACTCACTTCCTGAAGCCGAACTTACCGCGCCGCCGCTCCTCTGGGACGTGCATAATGCCACGCTCCGTGCTGCAGCTCAGGATCTGGTTTTGGTTCTCTATATAATAATAACTGGGTTCCTGTCTGAGAAAGGAATTCGAGTTATATATTTTTAATCATAGTAGTAAATGTGTAACGCTGTGAAAAGAAGGCCAACAAAATGAATAAGTTTTTAAGAAATACAGCTCTAAAAACTTTTCTTCCACTCTGACGGCTCTGAAAAGATGAAAGCCGCCCAGATGGGGCTGACGGAGGAACCTTGACAACTCAGTTGCTTCGGCAGCTCGTGTCTTCCGCACCGTTCAGATCACGGGGCCGACACAGTGATCAATATCCCACTCCCTCTGACGCCGCCTCCTCCCTGATCCCGTCTACTTGTTTTCTTCTGCCTCGTCTTGTTCCCATATCAGAACGTCGACCCGTTCCGCGCCGCAAAGGCGCGTCAATCACTCTGTCAGAACTCGGGAGTCTCCTGGTGCCGCTGGACTCTCGGCAGCCCGGCGTTTCCAGTCGGTGCAAAGCAACGGCCCGGAGACGAGATGTGTTGCATGGATTTCCAGATGAACCAAAGTTTGTTGTTTTCCCAGAAACAGGAGGGAAATGTTCATAAGTGAAAGAGCAATTATTGGACCGGATCTCGCGTCATCCAGGAAGTAGTTCCTTTTGCTGTGTCGTTGAAATCTTCCTCTGCCTCCATCTCTCTCTGTAACATTTCCATTCTCTCGTTTCCTTTTATCTTCCTCTCCATTACGTTTCTCTCGTCGTTCTGAACAAACTCCCTCCTTCCACTCTCCGCCCTCCAAGTGCGAGGAAGACGGCAGGAAAGTTGTGCTGACTCAGGGCAAAGCAGGAGCGGCATCAAGGTCAAAGGAAGCCGAGCGTTTGAACTCTTCTCTCCGCTCTCCCTTTCCCAAACAGACACGCGACTCAACCTGAACCTGTGCTGCCTTCACACTTGATTCATTTATTTTTGCCACCAAGCGCTTTTCCCTCTTACTCGTTCCTCTCCCTTCATTTCTCTTAAGGCATTTTCTGATCAGCAGTGAATGTTGAACTCTGCATTTTCTGCATAAAGCGTTCCTAAATAGCGGCTGACGCGACTGACGCTGCTCGATGAAAAGGTTTTCTAGTGAAAAACCGATTGCAGCTAATCCTCAACGCCAAGCTTAATACTTTCCAAAAGAGTTAAATTCGTCTTAATCGAGCCGTAAAAGCAGCAGGAGGGATATTTACATTCGTAACATTGTGACCTCTGACAGGTGGGGTAAATAACTTGGATTATTCATGGGATAAATCGACCTGCAGGTGCAGCTTTGATTCTAAAGGTTCAAGTGACTCGGAGTTGAGGTTTAAATGTGTTGTTAGCTTCGATCTTATCGGCCGATGAGGGGAAGTCGGTTTACTGGCCTCCTGCGATGGACGTCCTGCTTTTCATCCAACAAAAGTGATAAATCTTTCATCCGTCCAGAAGGATTTGAGAGCCTATTAATATACCTGACACGTCTCTCTTTTTTTTTTTCAATTTTGTAAACAAAGATGGAGCCACTGATGAAAGTTGTGCTGCATAAAAATGCCCGAAGGTCAAATTGCGTCATTAACTCGTTATTTAAATAGATTTCTCGAGGGAGCATCAGTATCAACACGCTCACCCGTTAATATGTTGTTGTTGTTTTTTTTCCCACAATGCATCACAAAGCCGTGAATGACAGTAGGATGAGTCAGGAAGAAACTTTTCAGAGGACTTTATGTCCTTTTGTGTTTACGTTTCATCAGAATCTCATTTCAGGTGAACCTCGATGCAAGAACACGGAAAAAAAATGAGGATTATGCCGTTTTAACAGAAGGTTTGATGTGCGAATCAGTAATTCGGTATGAAGCCTTAAAAAAAAAAAAAAAAAAAAAAAGAAATCGATGCAAATGCAACGTTCGAGCAGCAATAATTACGTTTGAAAAAATGTTTCTTATCTGCCACTTCAGTTGCTACCAGTTGAAACCGTCTTTAGAAAGACTTTCTTTTTGAGTAAAATTATTGTGCGAAACAGAAAACTTGGAGATAAGAGAGAAACCCTGCTATTTTTATCTCTTGGTAGTCGGCGGTGCGTCTGCGGGATGTTGGCTCACCTGCACTCCAGTTCAAAGGACTCCATCTCATCTGTCTCCACGCCTCGTCTTATCAGCATCGCTCTCTTGTCTCCTCCAAGGAATTCTGCTACAACCTCCACTTTACCTTCCCTACTTGATCCAAAAGAATCGTTTTCCTTTGTCCCGGGTTACGTGACGTGGAACCGAATGTTTTGCTCAGGACCCGGTTCTGCAAGGAAAGTCAGAATTAAGAAATGAATGCGGCCAAAGAGACAGAGAGGACAGGAAGTTGATACTGTATGTATTCCTTGGCCTCGCTGCAGTTTCAACCCGTATAACTTGCTTTACTGCATTTAATGTCAAAATCTCCCGTGATGGATTCAAACGCCCTGGTTCAAAAAGTCGCCACCGATCCGGAGACGGTTTGCGTCGGCGCGGCGAGCCAGCCAGGAGCGATCACCTGCAGATGAGTCGTGTTTGAAGCGGCTTCTGTTCCACATTTGTATTCCCGTCACTTCGGAGAGGCGTCTCCCCAAGAGCTCTCCGATCTCTACAGCAATATATCGACGAGTTCGGGCTAATAAGCCGAGCCACGACAACGTGGAGACAGGCCGGTAATTTCTGGCTGTGGGACAACTGGGATCGTTATTTTAACTCATGACGTCAAGAGCTTTGCAACTGGATGGATGTGAGGCAAAGATTGTTCCCAGCACTTCTTCCTTCCTCCTCTGCTTCTCCGCATTCGGATCCATCCTTCTCTTCCTCCCTTTGTTTTTTTGCTGCGTTCACATGTATCTCTTGCTCTCCCCTTTATCGTCACTATTTTATCGTCTTTCTTTTATTATCTACCTTTGTCTTCCGCAAAAAAACTTCTTTTTCCCCCCCACTTGCCTCTTGACTCCAGTGGGAAAGAGAAAATATTGTCGCATTTTGGGCAAGTAGGAATCCTCGATAGTTTTTCATTTCTATTTAAGGAGTTTTGCTCTTACTTAAGGAAAACGCCAAGGAAAGCATTGATTATTTTATTTTATGGGGTTTTTTTGGGCTCACAGAGCTGCTAATCCAGAACAATCAATCATTCAAAATATTCCAAGG
Source organism: Poeciliopsis turrubarensis (assembly GCA_010277015.1). Classification (NCBI taxonomy): domain Eukaryota; kingdom Metazoa; phylum Chordata; class Actinopteri; order Cyprinodontiformes; family Poeciliidae; genus Poeciliopsis; species Poeciliopsis turrubarensis. Next base: position 855,320 of record VMRN01000104.1, on the reverse strand, counting down.
CCGTTGTTGGTAAAGATAATTTTTTAAAAGTCTAAAATGTTCAAGAAAAAAAAAATACTTAAAGCTCAACTCCAAACTGAGCCTAAACAAGCTGACGCAGATTCTGATGCCATACCAACTGATTTATTTATTTATTTATTTTACATTTCATGAAGAAGGAAGTAGGACTCGGTACATTTTGTTCTTATATTTTGTACGCCCCTCCCCCACCTGTTGGTAAACACTTCCTGGTCAGCTGGCTGAAAGTAGTTATTACACTTTTCAACGACGTACAGAAAAGTCAACTTACTTGTAACTACTGTAAAATGAAGTTATAAGAAAGAAACTGGTAACTTGATTGTTACTAGTTACTGAACAATTAAGTAACTTAATTACTTAATTAATTAACCTTAAACTAAGCAGTGTAAGCAGGAGCCAGTAGAAGCTGACGAGAAGTGAAATTCTCTGGACGAAAGTCCAAAATTTGCAAGAAAAACCCCCCACAAATTCAATATTAGAAATGTTATTGTTTTCTCTGGAAAATTTCAGAAACTGTGTTTGTAAAATAGAAAATACTCTACAATTTTTCAGAAAAACCTGTTTTTGTGTTTTTCAGTTGTTGTTATTCCAAATATGTAGATATTCAATACACAAATTTGCATAGCAACAATCATATGACGTATCAAAAAAAAAAACAAAACAATTTTACCTGGAAATAAATGTGCTTATTATGAACATATTTTATACTTTTGTAGGAATTATTTTTATTTGACTCCATGAGGTTATTATAATGTGAGGATCTATGACCAGATAAAGTAAAGTCGTGCTTTGTCTTTTCTTTCCGAGTCAAGGTTTGACCTTTCACCTCATCAGAAACCTTCAGTGGAGCTTCGCAGCTCGAGTTCATTTCAAGACGCATCTCTTCATCCTTACACTTTGAGTTCGAGGGGGCCATAAAAAAAGAAGAAGAAGAAGAAGAAGAAGAAAGATGGAGCAAGGTCTCGTAATTATTCACCGACGTTACCAAGTGCCTCAGAGGAACAAGCGCTTGATGGAAATTAAAAGTGAAAATTAAAAGTTTGAGAGAGAGAGAAGAAGAGGAGATCAGAGACGAGGCGGAACAGAGGACAAAGACAAGGTCCCCCCCCGGGTGGGGAGGCGGTGTGAGAAAACGAGGAGGAGAAAAGCCGAGCGGAGGAGGGGCCCAATAAGTCTGTCTGGATCAACGGGGGGCTGGAGATGGACGATTATTAATAGTAATGTTTGATTAGCACGAGCCGGGCTGGAAGGCGATACGGCGGCGGAACATCACCGCCGGGAGCCCATTTTTCATCCCAAAAATAGTTGTGGAGGACATGTATAAAACAAAGAGCAGAGCCTCTGATCTTTCACTGGACACCCCTGCTGCACCGACCCGACCCCCCCCCGACCCACATCCACAACCGTCCACCAGCCAGTAACAAGGTAAAAACCAAGGGGCATGATTTCGCTGTGGAGTCTCATCCTCTTAACTGAAGCAGCCAATTCATTCAAAAAACATTTTGTTTTAACAAAAACAAACAAAAAGGCATTTTAGGGGAAGCCGGGTCGCTCTAACACGAGGCTGACGTCCACGTTTTGAAGTGGTTTTAAGAAAGTACAGCAAGAGATTAACATGAAAGTCTTTGGAGAAATGTCCTAAAAGGCAATTTAGCCTCTTTCACGTCCTCCTTCATTAACGCAGATCAGATTAAGATACAGCGAGAGCGTAGCGGCACAGTAATTGCTTCGTGGAGCTAAAAAGTTAAAGTTGGTATGTATGTTGTTCTCGTTTGACATTTTCCAAGGACACGTTTGAGTCGCACCTTTTGGGGCCGGAAAAGCGTCTCTCGTCGACGTGGCGTTGACGGCTCCGGTCAGGCCAAACGGTAAATGGAGTGGGCCGAGTAAATCATAACTCAAGTGCCATAAACAACGGTAGACTGAACCCAAAAGTCTCGGTCGACGTGCAGAGCAGCATCCGAAGTGTCCGAATGGAACATCCGTGCCTTTAAATAGCGTTCTTTCAGTGTGAGATCGACTGAACTTTTCATTTGTTTTGGAATATTTCATGCAAATGTGATTCTGTATGCTTCTTTCACTACATTTTAATTCACATTTAAATGTGGAATTGCAAGGCGAAGCCGGGATAAGTATGTTGCCGTTTCCAAAGTAAATCTGCTCTTCAAAATAAAACAAAACACGCTCTCAATGTGAAAACCTTCAAAAAAAAAAAAAAAAAATTGTTTCTTTCTTCTTTTTTGGTTTTTGGTTTTCAGAATCCGTGCTTTTCTTGCGATTCCACGTCTTATTTGCTAGAAAAATCTCGTAGAGCTTCACGCAGGACAACACGGCCAACGAAGGCAAGAACCAACAGTGATCAGATTGACGAGCTGTAAAGCTGACGGTGAGGATGATTTGAAAACGTGTCGGTTCTTTTGCACCTGTCCGCTCTGCACTCTCATCCTCCTGTGCTTGACTGCTGTTCCTGTGCCGAACCTGCCAGAGGATTAAACAGTGGACAGCGGCGATAACAGCCAGATGATCCCCAGGCCTCCGCAGTGAGGCTCTCTCTTTGTGCAGTGGCGCGTCGCTGCATGCACGCACAAGAAAGGTGATTGTTTCTCTGCGGGTTTTTTCTCTTCCTGTTTGAAACGGCATCAATAGGAAATAAAACCCGCGCTGAAAGGGAGTTGGCTTTTGAAATGAGCCTCGGTTCACATGAAATTCCTTCACTAAAAATAAAATATATATATTATATATATATTCTTATCACTTTGTGAATGGCTTGTTCTTGTTTTCCCATCTATCTGTCCAGATCAGGGGTCAGTGAGCTTTTCAAGCAAAAATGTCATTTTTTTCCCCCGCCTATGTTCAGCGAAACAAAATTAGCTTAGAGCCACAAAAGCTATAAGAATTTTTGTTTGTTTGTTTACAAAATCTGCTATTGGAAAATTGTTCAAATTTTTGGGAATTCAACTATTTTGATTTTCTTATGTTTCACAACAAATTTTTGAAAAACATGTAAAAAGGGGAAAAAAAAGGAAAAGCAAAAAAGAAAGAAAAGGAATATTAACTTTACTACTGGTGTCATTCTTTGTGGAAATGTTATGTATTACACGTAAGTGCATGGAAACCTGTTGTGTTATATCACTCCACGCCACTAGGTGGAGCCACCAATGTTGCTGTCGTACCCGGCTGCTTTGAAGAGCATCATTAGACACGGTTTATGGTTTTTTTGCATCTGTGATTCTTTCTATGTGGCAAATTCATTGATTTGATTTGACTTGATGATGGATTTATTGGCTTATCACCAACCAATACAAATTCCACCTGGATTCAAGACTGGACTTTGACTGGACCGTCCTCACACATCAATAGGGCTCCGTCTACACCATTTCTACGATTGTTGTCCTTCTGGAAGATGCTAGCTCAAAGACTCCTGCAGCTTCTGTCGGGTTTTATTCCCGGATCGCTCGCGATGTGTTCGAGGTGTTCGATTTCTGAAGCTCACAGTATTTGGATTCTGAACCAAGCTGTGACATTTTTTTTTTTAAAGGTTTAAATACTTGATTTTTTGTGGTTTTAAAGAACTGCTGTCCTCTTTTCACGGCCTTATAAGGGTAATGTTAATAGTTGCCCGTTTGATCATTGTTCTCCCACCTAACCTCTTATTTCTAGTGGAGGAAAAAAAAATGACTCGCTGGGTTTTCTAGTCTTTTTTTTTTTTGACCAGAGCTTCATGTGACGTTCAATGTTTGGGATGTGGCTTCATTTTGATCTAAGGCCTTCAGATGAAGCTTCAAATGACAAAGCCAACTTACTGAGCCACGCAATCCTACGAAACGATGCCCATAGTTCAGTGGGTTTGTGCCAGAACCATCACAGTTAGCAGAAACCAAAACTCAAATCCTCCAAAGTGAAATCTAATCCTTCTCTTCTGCCGATGCAGCAGTATCGCGTTTCTCTGCGTGGCCTCCCTCCGAACGCCTCTTTCTTTATCCGTGCCGCTTTAACAAACACGCACTCCCAACAAGCATGGACGAGCTCGGGTTTCTTGAAATGGAGGCAAGTTGTTCTCTAAGCCTCCTTGGCACAAGTCGTCTTGGTGCTTCAGTATAAATACACACACGTTCACACTCATGCAGCTGTTCCAGTGGACCGGGGAGCTGGCGGCTGCCGCGGGACCGCTCAGGTTTCCCACACCTACCGAGAGCGTTACGGACACTCAGATCCTCAAGAGGGAAACAATCTTCTATTTTCTTCAAAGGGCGCGAAGCTGAAACTCCAGTAGAGTTGGGAGACAAGAGCATGGATGATATTTGATCCACCATTAATGTGTATTGATAGTTGTTTACCATATATGGAGTGAAAACTCCACTATAAGCTGACATTCAGGTTAAATCATCGCCTTTGTCTGGCAGACTGCCCACATTAAAAGTGGACATAGAAAAGACTGTTGGTAACAAACGGCAGCGGCGTCTCTAAAAGAGGACAAACGTGACGTCAGCGACATCACTTCCGCTTCGTAATGGCGCAGTTAATTACCGAACATCTGGATTCCTCACTCGCCTGGCCGTGAGGTCGCCTCGGCTCAAAAGCGTCCCACTTTTGCGTTTCACTGGTAACAGTACGTCAACGAGAGGTTTGTTATTAACTTCCGGTACTTTTAGGTCTCTCCGATACAACAGCACCACACGCTGACAAAAACGAGAATTACAACCAGTCGGTGAAATGAAGGCAAAACCGGGATTACCAGTGTATCTCCAGGTACCCTGGTTACATATAGTAGGGCTGAAACTGATGGTGGAGACGCAGAAATCTCATGCAGATGTGGCTGCATTGGGGCAGGATGGCAAAAAAATCAACAGAATTAGATTTTTTTATTTATTTATTAGGACGTAGGGGTGGTGTGACTTCATAACGTAATGAGGTTTTCCACTTTTTTCGCGATCCAGTGACGTTTGGATAACCGTGGACGTTACTGAGGCTTTCATTGCTTTTATTGTCGATGAATAACGGGTGAATGTACCGACGTCGTACGGTTCTACTCAGCAGCACGGTGCGCTAAATCTATATTCTCCTCCTCGTTTTGTCTTGAATTGTTTGCTTCCCCGCTGGGATATCTTTGCGCTGAAGGTCAGAGAAGAAGACGGGCCTTTTACAGTGACAGAGGACTGGATGTGTGGCCCACACAAGTTAAGCACTGTTCATTATTGATCTGTGTGTGTGCAGCAGGGTGTTACCGGAGTAGATAACACCAAGCCTCTGCAGACGCTCATACATCACCGGAGCTCAGTTTGACACCAGAGGAGAAAATCTATGAACTACTTCATAGATAAGTCAGGAACACTTGACTTATTTCTTCGTACTTGTCTGAACCGCCCAGCTTGATTGGCGTGTTTTCGTTTTGTTTTTTTCAAAACATGAAATCCCCACTTTGTGTTGTGTTTGAAGCAGAAAAACTACATAAACAAATCCTACAGGTAGAACGAAATGATAAAAAAAAAAAAAAAAAAAAAAGCTCAGAAGCATTCCCAAAAATGGCTGATGAACTTGTTGGCAGAGACAGCGCAGCTAGCTTTGACAGAAATCTAGAAAAGCAATAGTTTAAAACTTCCCTGGGCCATTGCTTAGAAGAAAAATTGTGGGATTTTTTTCCCCCATCATGTCGCAATCGTGCAAATCGCCTATTAACAGCGACGGTAAAGCTGTAAAAATATTAAAACGATCATTTCACTCGAAAGTCGGCGGCGTGCTGAGGCTGCACTCGCATGGTTTAGCAATTGTCATTGTTTTTCTTTTTGTTTTGCTTTTTTTTTTCTGCACAAAAATTCAGAAAATGTACCAAAACATAACCATGTGGTGTCAAATTCAAATAGCCGGTGATGGCGTGTAAGTAAAGCCAAGTGGTAGCGTGAATATTTTTCAGTTTCTCCTTTCCTTCGCTCTGATCTGCAGTGAACCGGGTTTTCCCCCGCTTGGCCAAGTGGACGTCTGACGAAAGTGTGTGATAAATGTTCCCATTTCACCCTTACTGCGGAAAACTTGAAAACACCGCTTCACTTAACTCTGTTGGTTTTGCTTAAAAAAAAAAAATTTTTATGGTTTTTTTTTTTGCCCTTTTGTGGTTTTTACTAGACATTTTTTGGCCCAAACTGTCATCAGTGTCTTGGAGTGGGTTTAGTCGTCTCGAACTGTACCCATCGACGCGTCGCACTGGACGCTCGCAAAAACAACTACGACTGGAAGGTTTAGCTCAAATAGCTGAATCAGAAATCATGTCGGATCTAATGACCGCAGGTCACGCTGAAATGTTTCCCCTCAACAATTTGTTGCTCGTTCCCTCAGACGCCCTTTATAGTCCTGACTGCCTGCTGTGTGTGCGGCCGCGATATGAAGAGGCGAAAAAGGCCATTGCCGGAGGGTGACGACTTCATAAGCGGCGATCGTGTTCAGTCACACAGCGAGCAAAAAGCCAAAGTGCCGGGGGGGGGGGGGGGCCGGGCTCGGCTTTCACAGGGGAGACTCTGCGTGTCGACTGGGTCGACGGGTGAAATCCCCCCCAGCAGTGCTTCAGAGACAGCAGAAGCCTTGGCTGGGATGCCACGCCGTTGAAACGGAAAACGCACGTCTGTCGTTTCCACGTTTGTTTGTTGGAGATGTGGGAATCCACAGCTGGTGTCGAGGAACTAGTTTCTTCATCGTTTCCCTCAACCTCCACCTGCCGCAGCCGCCCTTAGCGTTACACCTTTTCTCAACTGTCTCCAATCCATTTGTCACCCATCTCTTCCCTCTCGCATGTCCTGATTTCCTGCTCCATTTCTGGAGCGTACACCGGTGTAACGCGAGAACGTTTCAGTTCCCTCTCTCTCTCTCTCTCTCTCTCTCTCTCTCTCTCTCTCTCTCTCTCTCTCTCTCTAACCTTGTTTTTCACCTTGTCCTTTCTGTTTCCCCCTTTCCTTCCTTTTCTCCCCTTCCTTTTGTCTCCGCCAGCCAAGATGGCAATGAGCAGCATCCTCAACGCCGACGACATCAAGAAAGCTCTCGACGCATTTGCAGGTAAAAAAAAAACCCCACAAAACAAAACAAAGAAACGTTCCCGGTGGATCCGTGAAATCCACCTTGGATTCCTCATAACCCGGTCAAATTGAAAAGACGTTTTGTTGAAAACAAAAGTTTTGTTTGCGTGGCAGAGACCTTGGAGTAGGATCACAGTTTCAGGTTTTGATTTTTTTTTTTTTTTTTTTTTTTACATGCAGATTTCAATTTAATATCATTTTCATTCAATCAGTTGTTTTTGTTTTTCCTCAACCCCACAGATTCTTCGTCGAGTTCGGGTCAGGAATGTGTCCTAACGCTCCCATTTGCACGTCAAAACGTGACTTCACACCCAAAAATCCTCCCAGGGCTCAGAATGATTCTGGAATGAACTCCATGTTTCTCTGTTCAAATCAATTCACTTTGCAGCAGAGAGGCCTCCCTGCATAAATGAGCCGAGTCTTTTGCATCAGATCAAATGTATTCTGAGCAAATAAAAATTGTATGCATGTCTACTTCTACTCTTATTTTTCAGGACACAGAAGGCTTTTAGTTTATGGAATAGACTAGAAGCCTGTTCCATAAACTAATTTGTCAGTTTAATCTACCGAACCGTATGATTGTGGAGTTACTTAAAAAAAATAGAATCACATTTAAAGGAGGGAAACTTGCTGCTCCAAGTTTCTCTTTCTCCATTTTTGGTTTGACTTGAGAGGAAAATCGTGCAAACGAGTCGCTGTGGACAGGAATATTAAAGAGGAGGAAACCATTTGTACTTTTGTCTTTTAGTTGTTGTTTTTTTATTTGTTCACCAATTGAAGCCACAAAAATGGTTGACTAGTGATTGATAAGGCGATCAATTTCACTGCCATGAATGCAGAGAATCGAAGATTAAGTCACACTAATGCGCAATGTAACCAGCCGCGGGTTCTTTACTAACGTCAAAGGCTTCGTTTTATTTTCCCACGGCAAATACGCCTCCTTCTGCATGCCGGCTCGTATTTAACGGGACCGCGAGTCCCGTTTGTTTGTGGAAGAAGACGTGTCACGGAGCCGAAGGCGCGGCGGTAACGCTGGGAGTTCTGATGCTGACGCATTTCCTGTGTCTTGTCTTTCTTTCTGAAGTTGCTGACTCTTTCGACCACAAGAAGTTCTTCGAGATCGTTGGCCTGAAGTCCAAATCCCCCGACGACGTGAAGAAGGTCTTCACGGTGCTGGACGCCGACAACAGCGGCTTTATAGAGGAAGAGGAGCTCAAGTGAGAACAAAGAAAAAGCAACGCGCAAAGCTATGGAGTGGAAATGCTCTCAAAATACCTGGGTGTGTGTGCGTGTGTGTGTGTGTGTATATCCAAAGTTACACACAAAAGATGCTTACACGGACTACAAATCCAGCATTCCACGCGGCGCAAAGGGTGTTTTGAGACTATTTTCACTCCATACAAACACCGCTGAAGTCTGAGGCACGTTTCCTGACTGAATCCTCCGTTTCCTGTTCCGGCAGATTCGTCCTGAAGGGTTTTGCCAAGGATGGCAGAGACCTGACAGACAAAGAAACCAAAGCGTTTTTAAAAGCCGCCGACAAGGACGGAGACGGCAAGATTGGAATCGATGGTAAAAACGAAATCCGGCCGCAAATGTCTGACTGCTTGACGAGGCAAAACGTACCTCCAGCAGAAACGTCCTGTCTTTAGTAAAATAGACTAAATTCTTTTTCCTCTGGCTTATTTTGTAATGTTTTGTCAAACCTCTCAAGCTTTTGTTGTGCATGAGTGTCGACACTAAAAGCCCAGTTTCAAGGCGCTAAATCAGGAAGTAAGATTTCCTTTAAACCATATGATTATATATATATATATCTATATATACATAGCACTTTATATGCTAAATCAATCATTTACAGTGTTGTTTTATAAGTACATTATAAAACAGGCCTGGTCGAATCCCAGCCTGGTGACCCTTGACCTCTCTCTCATTACATGTCTGAGCCACTAGAGCCACAAACAGACAAAAATTCAAATACTTACTCCCAAAGGATTTGTGTGTCAAAACCATAATTTGATGAGAAAGTGTTTATCTCACCTAGTGAAGAAAACCTGTCCAAGAGTTAGAAAAAGTTGGACTTGTTGTCTGATGAAGCAGCAGGACGGACGGATGTGCCGGTTTGTGCGGGACTAACTCAAAGGTCTCGCCTGCTTTCTGTTTCCCCAGAATTCGCCGCACTCGTGAAGGAATGAGCAGCCGCCTACCGCCGTGACGGATCGCCTCCCAGCCCTCGCTCGCCGTCCCCCCCCCTCCACGCCCCCCTCCCCCCCTGCCCCGGGCCAGAACCCGCTCCAAGCGCTCCTTCCCTTTAACCTCAGCCTCACTGCTGTCTCCACGAAGTGAAACACCGCAGGCTCGTCCCGCACCGCAGTTTAATCGTTTATCCCGTTTTTGTTTTTTTTGTTTTTGTTTTTTTTTTTTATACAAACTCTTCACGTTTCCGTTCATGTATAGATACGAGACACTCCTGCAATTAAAGTTTGTAACTCTGAAGCATATGTAGATATTTACAGAGAGCATCTCCTCCCGACCTCCCGACCTCGCCGTCTGTCTAACCCGCTCGTTTCCTCTCTTCCCTGCGTCGACGTCACCGAGGCCCCCGCCCTCTCTTACGCCGTCGTCTCGTCCATCCACCCGCTCTCCGTCTATCACTTTATCCCCCGATAGTGAGCTGTTGTACAAAAAAAAAAAAAAGAAATCAAAACGAAAACACAACGATGGCAGAAGTCAAGCTGTGAAAGACAATAAAAGAGTGAAACACAAAAAGTCTGGACGTCGTCTTCTCATATGTTGGGTTTATTTTCTTCCGCTTTCAATCTACAGGTCAGGATTTTACACTCACTCAAGCGACACTGGGAATGATGTCGCACAGAACGTTAAAAACGATCAACATCATCCTTCGGGCAAACACGAATTTCTCCGCTTCACAAGCGCTCAAAAATGTCCATACTGTGTCGTTTGAACAACCCGAACCTGCAGCTGCTGATCTGAGATTTAAGTTCAACGATCTGGAAAAAAAATCTAAACAAAATAGCTGGTGCTTTTTGGAACCTTGGATCGTTTCGTCCAATTTTTATGTTTTTATAAGTCGCATATGATCCCAGCAGTCTAAATTCAGATTTCTCTCAACATTTCTGAAACTATTTGGAGCGAATTAAACTAAAGCCTGGTTAATTCTGCGACCAGATCAGACAAATCTCCAGCCAGAATTATACCAAACGCCACTTGCTAACCCAACTTTATAAAGAGAAAACACCGAATGAGTTCAAACTCGTGCCCCAAATTCACCTTCAAAGTCATTTAACTTGTTCGCAGTCCAGCCGTTTTGTGGCGAAAACATCGACTGATCGTTAAAAGCTCCAACTCGGCGAGTCTGTGTCGACTTGGTTCTGGTTTTCTTTCACCTCCTCCCGCTGTTACTCAAGACAACCAGACCGAGGCGGGTCAGAGGTGACGCCTTATCAGCCCTCTTTTGCAAAAGACTCCCGGAAAACAAGCCGCTCAGGCGACCCGAGAAAAACCTCTGATTTGTGGATGTACATCGACAAATGTACATCCACAGGCCGAGATAAAAAGGCCACAACATCCCAAGTAGCCGGAGTCTTTCCTCAGAAGAGCCAGGCTGCCGTCAAGCCATTAGCCCAATTGGATTCACACCAAGGTTCAATTTAGGTTAAGTATGCCCAGTGGAGAACCCAAATAAGAACCGCGGGAATCTTAAAGGTCTTTTTTTTTTTTTTTTTTTTTTTTTAGTAGGCCATTGCTGTGCCTGAGCAAAAAAGGTCTGATCCGCACCGACTGTCAGTAAGTTCACCACTTGCTCCGGCGCGCCGTTAAACTGGGAGCCATTGACGACTGGGGCGACAAAAACGAGAGCTTATTTCTTAAAACGGTGATGAAAACCTCCCGCCGCGCTGCATCAAAACTCCCATTAGTTCGCCTCGTTAGAGAAGGAAAACAAATGCAGCAGGATTCATTGATATTCCCAGAAATCGGCAGTGAGGAAAAGGTGATGCTTGGACGTGATGCGCTTGAATTTCAAATCAGTGATCGTCCCAGACAGATGGCGTGACGTTATCCTTTAATACACAGCATTATTATTCATAACACCAGAGTTTTACACGATCTGCCTCCTTCGTTTTCCAGAACATTTAACATTTAGCGACAGAACTTTAATCTCATCAGAACATCTGGATATAAATAGAGATTGAGGAAAAAAAACAAAATCAGGAACAAAAGAGAACTGATGTAGAGCTATACAAGCTATTTACAGCTGAATACGTCTGAAAATGTTGTTGATCTGATTCCCAAAATCGGCGTAGATTTTTTTTTTCCATGTTTTGTCATTTTGAAACCACAAACTTCAATGTATTTTACTTCGACTTTATGCGACAGTTCATGGTCTTTGTTTCACATTGCGGTAATTGTTTCATTGTTCTGCTGAACAGCATCCAAACGCAATCAGTTGCCTTCAAAAGTTGCCCAATTAGTAGGTTGGAGAACATCGAAGAAGAATGAGAAACACGCCAGAAGGTGCGGGAAAGTTCAAAACTGAGGGGGGGAATTGAATGAACATGAACTAAATTTTTCAAGAATTTTTCTGGGTTTTTTTCCCCCCCCAGTCATTATTATAAAATATGCTACGATAACTTACTGAAGATGGAGACAGAAAAAGCCTTTATTTTTCAAAACATTGGGGAAATTCAGGAAAACGTTATTTTGCCGCTCTCATCTCTCCGATTCGCTGCCAGGCAAATTTGTCAAGTTGGAGCTGGAAACGGAACATTTTTGGACAAAGAAAAAAAAAAAGTGAAAATAATCCAATGTTTCTTTAGAAATTTTGTAGCAATGTCTGTGGGTTTCTAAGTTCCCGGCCATTAGCTCCTGCTGTTAGAGGAACCTCTTGTTTGGACCAAAGCATATTGTTTCAGTGGCCTAGTTAAAGTCCAAACCAAGCTTTAAAAACCGATGCAACATTTTAATTCCATGTCGCGTTCATGCAATGAGAACCCCTCCCCCCCAAAAAAATGAACAAAGTGTGCTCTTACACATAAAATCCAAATCAAACACATTGAAGTTTGTGCTTGTAACAATACAAAAAATTCTAAAAAAAAAAACCCACAAGAGGTATTAAAATGTTAAAAGACTAACTGCGTCACTCATTCACATGACGATAGTTGTCAAGAAAACATCCAGAAAGTTAATCTATGATCTGGTTAAATTAATGCAAGTTTGAAAACAGGTCACGATTATCTGCAGGACAGAGTACGAATGTAAGGGGGGAAAAAACAACAAATATGGGGTGTTTTTTTTTTTTTTTTGTTCTGTTGTTTGGTCAAAAGGCATTATGGCACACAGATGATGCTGTGGTTCAATAAAGCAGCCGTCACCGATCATCCACCTGTCAAACTCAACGGAAACGCCTCTTTCCCCGGTGGAGAAGTCATCTGCGGTAGAGTATCGGAGCAGATCTGTCGTTGGTGTGAGTGGGCTTCAGCTTCACCGTGGCGAACGGATTGGTGCCCCTGAGGAACCCGAGGCGGGAAGACGAGGAGCAGAAAGAAAGAGAGAGAGAAGAGATGTGAGAACAAAAAAAAGAGACAGAGAGAGAGAGAGAGAGAGAGAGAGAGCGTGTATCTAAAAATAATTGCTCCTGTATCTGGCCACTGCGTTTCAGACATCGTTTAGTGAACTGTTCTTCTGAACTGTTCCCAAACGTCTGCGGCTGAAATGGTTTCCCTTAAACGCAAGAGCCGTTGACATCAGTGTCCCCCATCTATAGCTCTCAGATTTAATGGCTTCACGATTCGCCGAGAGAGTCACGAATTGGCTTCGTTTTCGACAGCCGTTCTCCACTTTCAGAGCGAGGCTGCGGCGATTGCTCTTACCTCGGGAAGAGTTCGTTCTGCGATCTCCCCGACTGCGACTTCTGCAGGAAGAGTCGAGAGAGAAAGAGAGGTTAGAGAAGGTCAGCCGGGAGCACCAACACACGCGGCACGCGCGCACTGATGGGAGGCCCGGCTGCAAGTCGAGCAAAAACGCAAAATATCACCAGGTTTTTGGTCCAGTTTCTAACGCACATATATTAGCACGGCTTGAAATGAGACAAAACTAACACACAAGAAACTTTACATCAAGATATAGAAGTAAATAACTCCTTAATGTTGGTGGGAAAAAAATTTACTGCTTCCACTGACTGATTATTTCTTTTCCAAGATGTTTTTCCTATATAATAAGTGAAATAAGCAGCTAGTGCAACCAGCATTTTTCATCAATTTTAAGGTATTATTGATTAAAAACAAACTTCTATGTCTTGATTTTAAGTTTCATGTCAGTTAGTTCTGTTTGATTTGCAAGTGTCTTAAGATATTTGTACTAAAATGAGACCAAAAACACTTTTTGTGATTTTTTTTTTTTTGCAGCATGCAACACACACACGCGCGCGCACACACACACACACACACACACACTTCACTTTGTGTTGACATGACTCTAATTTTTTAAAGTATCAACAGTGGAGAAACTAACAGGCAGCATGCAGACAAATGAATACAAAATATTCATTTTCTCATTCACGTCGTTAGCTTTAAGCTAACTTTAAGCTACCGCAGATTTACAGCGAATTGAACTTCCAGACGGTCGTTGTAACAACAACATTGGCACATGTGAGGACATTTAATCGGCCTGTTTGTGTGGTTGAGTAGCAAACAGCATCACACAGCGGAAACCACGCAGCAGCAACACGTCTGCAAACCGCTGGGCTCACGTCGTTAGCAGCTGGAGCTTCCGCCCTGCGTCCACCAGAACGACGGCTGAGGAGTCATCGAGAACAGCACTCTGCCACAGCGCCCCTGGTGGACAGACGGGTGAAATACAGCCGCCGTTCATGTCAGGAGCCCCATCCCGGCCACCGTAGCGGTGGGGTTCACGGCTCTTTTGAGGCAGGGTATCAAACTCGTTTTCATTTCTGGCCACATTCAAGACTACAAATGTCCTCAAAGGCAAAATGCGTTAATAAAACTATAAATTATATTAGTAATTGGAATGAAAGATAAGGTGAGTTTTGGATGAATAATTTTTTTTTGTTTCTGTCCCAGTGAGAGCGCTGCTTATAAGCAGTCCAAATGTTAGACAGGGTCATGATGGAATAATAGCATCCTGTACAAATACTTAACTTTCCCCCTGTGCCTGTTTTCTGTCTCACCCAATGGAGTTGCAAAAGGGGATCTTGTGTGCTCAATAAAACAAAAAAAAAAAACAACAACAAAAAAAACCGACTCATTAACCATAAAACTGCACAAATTGTAATCACGAAAATGAATTCTCTCAATGGAAACACGACAATTTGAAAAAGTTCACATTTTTGAGCTGGGATGAGTTGGTTTTTCGAGATGTATTTCACAAAGCTGCAATGAAAACGATTTTTTTTTTTTTGCATCATACAAGTCATGATCGACAGACGGATGTCGCTACTGCCAGAAACGACAAAGAAGATGACAGGAAGTGGCAGGAGAATGACGATGATTTGTTTTTGGACAAAGTTCACGAAAGGTTGTTTGTGTCATTCGGACGTGTAGAATCAATATCTCTTCTGTGAAATTAGCGACTTCAAATTTGAATTTGATTTCTTATTCAACAGAAACACCTCATCTGCAAAATTGTGTTTTTCTTGACATCGGCAGGATTTTGACAAACCTTGGTGCATATTTGTTATGCACAGCAGCTGCTGCTGTTCCTGCTTAGAGTTTATGAATGTAAGACAACTTATAAAAGTACAAAAATTCCAAGACTAAACAAAAAAATTTGCTTTCATAACTCTATTTTTTTTTCTGTCATTTTTTTTAAAGAACAGCTTCAAAAATTTACATTTTCAAATTCATCCGACACATCTACCATGGTCCAGGGTTGTGTCATTTCAGTTTCTTTAACCGTGCCGCCTCACCAGCAAGACGGAAACGAACATGGCGGATCTGAATGTCATCGTCTAGAATCCATACTCGCTCTGCATGAATTGTGTTAGCAGATGTTCGATGGTTAAAAAAAAAAAAAAAGATAAAAATAAAATAATAATAATAAAAACACCAAAACAACCCCCATCCTCGGCTGGTTAATGACATTTTAGATCTCAACCGTGGTAAACGTTTCAAAGTTAGTCATCATCGAAGCGCTCGCTTTAGCCGTTTCTGGCTGACTCCTAATGGCTTTCTGAGTAAGGCGACATTTCCGTCGGACTCACGGATGAGGATTGCGTGGGTGGAGGAGGCGGAGGAGGTGGGGCTCCACTCCTGCTGCTGCTGCTGATGCTGCTGCTGCTGATGCTGCTGCTGGGTTTTGGCAGGTCGAACACGCTGCTCATGGCGCTGCTGGTCCTGCTGCTGCTGCTGCTCCCTCCTCCTGGTTGGTCCAGCAGGTCGCTCATGCTGCTGCTGCTTCGGAGAGTGTGGTTCCTGGGTGAAGGCGAGAGGAATGTCAACTCAGAAGACGTACGATCTTCCCCGTTTGACTCTTAGAAATCTTAAACATAAAAATCATTGTGTTGGGACAGAGGGCTTCAAGCCCGGGCTACGGACAGAGTAAACACCTGCTCTCAAACAAAGTCGAATTTGTCACAAATTTAGTTTTGCTGCTTACTAAAAAGACCAAGCAGCTTCTTGTGGGTTCTCCCACAGCTATGGGTCACCCATATATGGTAAGTAGTTCATTTTATCCATCCAGACTCAAGTTTGAAACTGACCCTGTTTTAAAATGATTAGCCCCAAAAATAAGAAGAAGAACAGCCTTGGAGCAAATGAACATGATCTGTACTTTTTTTAATTATTATTATTATTATTATTATTATTATTATTATTATTATTATTAT
>VMRN01000104.1:780439-828075 GCA_010277015.1 Poeciliopsis turrubarensis | reverse complement strand
TCATCATCATCATCATCATCATCATCATCATCATCATCATCATCATCGTTCCTTTCTTCTTTTTTTTTTTAATTACGTCGCTTCATCACGCTCACGCACGCGCGCGCGCACACACGCGCCGCGTGAGCCAGGAGAGCGTGGTGAAATTAAAACTTCCTCGTGACTTTTTTTGTTTTGTTTTGTTTTATCGATCTCTGGTTGTCTGGAGCCGCTTCACGCTCTCACTCATGCTGGTTGTGAATCTTCGCACGTCGTATAAAAAGCAGAATTTAATGGGTTGGAAATGCAAACGGCAACGATCAGATCACGATTCGAGGTTTTCACGCCTCCTCTCGCAAAAGAAGACAAAAGAGCAAACTTGATTTTCTTCTCCTCTCTGTTTTATTGATGTTTTTTGTGACAGAGTAAAATAAAGTTGCGCATCGTTGGGAAGTGGAGGGACGGATGATGTGACAAACGATCCCCACGGCGCCACCTCTGATTGTGCACATTCACATTTCTTCTCTGGACTTTGACTAGACCATTCTAACTCATAAATATGCTTGGCCTAAATCCTTGAGTTATACCTCAGCCTGTATGTTCAGAGCCATCCATCGTCCTGCTGCGAGTTGATCGGCTGCTGCAGCCTTTCTTTCAGGATGGAGAAGGGTAGAGAGGCATGATGCTGCCACTACCATGTTTCACTGGGGCGGTGCAGGGCAGGGAGCGTATCTGAGGGCTTCTTTGTAGGCTGCAAAATTTTCTCTTGGTCCAATCTGACCACATGTTTGCTTTTTCCCCTACTTTGCTTAAGGTTAGCTGTAACCACAGCCTGTAAATGGTGAGGAAAAACCAACTAAACCACAACCAGTAAAGTGATGATTTCAAAGTAAAATCCCAAATGATAAGCAAAAATGCTATTTCAGAAATTGGTTAAAATTTGGTTGAAGTGAATCAATAAGTGAAGATGAGAATAAATGAGCTTAGACCTTAAGAAGATATCTTAAGATCAAAGTGTAGGTTTGAAACTGAAAAAAAAAATTCAGACAAGAAACACTGAATCTAGTAAACAAAAACCAAACAAAACTCAAACGACCGGAACAGAGCGATTCGGTCCTGAACCTGGGACCAACATGCAGGGAAGTGAAGAAGGATCCAGCAGGGAGCGACCGAAGCGGAAGGGCTTACACCCTGAGGAGTGTGAATGCTGCCAAGGTGCAGCCAGGTGGATGATTACAGGTAGACTGAGAGAAGATGAAATTTACCAGAGAAGGAACTCGACATGATCTAGAACCAACATTTAAAAGCCTCGCAAATAATCTAGGAGAAATAAACACAAGAAATAGAGCAAAGCAAGACTTTTCAGCAACAGAAAGACCTGGTAATCGACAATGGCCAAATGGTCACAATGTTAACAGAAAAAAGCCTAAAACCCAGATATGACATGACTCACTGTCTTATTGTGTTTTGCTTGTGTCTAATTTCACTTTCCACTCATGTATGTTTCCGAACGGCCCATTAAAATCCCAGTTGAATAAACTGGAGTTGGTGACAAGAAACCCTCAAGTTGCATGGTTCCGGTTTGGTTTTAAAGGCTCAGACACAGAGAATAAATTCTCTTATACACGCAGGCAGAGAAATGAGTAAAGTGTGGAATTTAACATTTCAGCTGAACACCGACAGACACACGGTTTGCGCCTGTTGTCAGAGCGCGTGTTCCGTCAGAGGGAGTCCTGCTGCGCTTCTCCTCCATCTCTCGCCCCCTCGCTCGGTCTCAGTATTAATAGGCTGCATCCTGCCGGAACCAGCCGACATGCGCGTTGCAGGAGGAGAGGAAGCGTTTGGCGCGGCGTCCCAGCGAAAAGCGATGTTGAGTGTCGCCTCCATGATCACTTAACTGCGCCGCCAAACTCGTGTTTCCGCTCGCCTGTTTTTGTCGAGAGGCGTCAGGAGCCGTTCTCCCCTCTCTCGGTTCGGGTTCTGATTAATTATTCAACTCTTTCGCCGCATTTGGAGCTGTTGCTTTCCCCACAGAGAAAGAGTGGATTTTTTTTTGACGTCTCGGGGTTTTTCTGGAAATTGATTGGCCCCCCCACCCCGCCGCCACCCTGAAGTTCATCGTTGTCATCTTGGCCGCCGGGATGGTGGCCTTCATCGGAGCGGTAATCTGCATCATCGCGGCCGTCCACACCGGCTCCTCCAAGGCGGCCGCGGCGCAGCGGCAGCCCGCGGCCGACAACCACTCGCTGTATCCGGACGCGGTGGCGCAAACTCCCGCCGCCGCGCGGGGCTCCGTGGCCCGGCCCGGTTCCCTGGGAGCTCTCCACGGTTCTGAAACGCCCGAATCCGAAGCGCCCACGTTTAACGTCGGGCTCGGCGGGACGGACGGGGTCAGCGGGCTCACGGGACACGACCCCGCGGTGAGTCGGCTCGTCTGCACCCCGCTCCCCGCCGGAGGGTGCAACCCTAGGAACTTTCAGCAGCAAGCGGACGACCCGTCGCTGTACGCCGGGGAGGACTGGGGCTACCTCCGGACCACGGCGGAGGAGCTCCGGCAGACGGTTCTGCAGCAGAAGGACCAGATCTTGACCGACCAGAGGACCATCAGGGATCTGTCGGGGAAGCTGACCGAGTGCGAGAAGGGGCTCGGGGGAAGGAGCGGCAGCCCGGACAGACGCGGGAACGCCGCCTCCCTGAGAGGCGGACAGGGAGCCGAGGGGGAGACCCACTTGGAGCGGATGATGGTGCGGGACAGCCCGGATTCTGCGCCCGACGGGGTCCATCTGCTCACGGTGGGAACTGTGGCTGAGCTCGAACAGGCGATCACCCAACTCACAGACCGCATAGACAGACTGGAGGTAAGAAAGTCACCAATGAACCAATGAGTGAAATCAGTTCTACTCTACAGTCAGATGTAATTTAGGATAGCACAGCTTTATCCTAATTAGATTAAACAATCAGTTTAATCTGTGAAAAGGCATAGAGGAAGCTCTGTGTGTCAGATTCAGCCTATTATTTACTGTAATTATTCTAAAAACTGGACATCCAGTTTTATTATGCCTTTTCAGGAAAGCCGGACCTCTACTTGATTGAGTATTGAGAGCCAAGATGAGCATTTTTAGCACAAATTTGGATGAGCTCATTTGATTAACCCTAACAACTTGATACATAAAGGCAAAGATATATTCTATGAAGGCCCATGCATTTATAAACACATGTTCACTTTGTGTAGATGTAACAATCTCTTTTCAACAAAATGTTGCTCACTGGGGACTTCTTGGGGGCTAGTCCGGGATTTCTTGTTTTGTCGAAAACCCAGACTGAAAGGGGAAAAGAAAAACCAGGAAATCATGAAGAAACTGGCAGAGGAACCCTGCTGAAAACCCATAACCTCGGTGGGAAACTGTTTAACATAATCTTACCTGGAATTCATATCAGTTCAGTGATACGACACAAAACATTTAGTAAATAAACCAAGACGTTTTAATGTGTCAAATTCAATATCTTGGTCAGCCAGTCTTTACCTACATTTGACCCAGAGAAATATATTCTAATTAGACTCCTTTAGTTTGTGCATCCTGTTCAAAATCAGCCCAGCCCAAATCTTTGAAGGTCCGGCTCGGTTCGTCTAGCATTTGATCGGCTCAAACTAAATTTCTACCTTCCTTCGACACAAGTAGATGTCTTAAATCTAGACATCTGTTCCGTTTTCAGCCTATTTTGGATTATGCTCGGGGTGGATTTCTTAATTTGTTGTACAGTGGTAAACGCAGGCAGCAAATGACCACAGAAACTGGACTTTGGACTTACTGAAAATCAAATGTCTTCAGGCTTTGATAAAAAACAGATGATTTGACACCAGAAGGGATTTATGAGCTACTTCCAAAGCCCAATCATCACAGATCAGTAACAATCATGTTATTATGAATGCCACTCAGTGATAATGGATATTTTAATTGGATTTTTTTTTTAGTTTTTATAAAATGTCAGTTCGAAAGACAAATGTGGAGGCAGGAGGAGAGAGCAGGAAAAAAGGAGCGAGAATACAGCAGAGCAACATGAAACGAGCTCTGACTGGACCAGGATAAAGTGATTTATAGCTCCGTTTCGGGCAAAAGAAATGCAATGCATAATTCATGGCGTGCCCATATTTGGTAGGAGTGACAGAGTGGACGTGCGGCCCGACGTTGTAATGCGCCTCCTGCTGTTATATGTAGGACGTGACTGTGTGGGTCATTTCCTTTGTTCCGTCTGTTTCTCCACGCAGACGTGCGATATCCCCGTTCTGACACTTTTCAGGGAACGAGGAAGCCTTTCGCTCTGCAGCCTCTTGTGTTTCATCAGTGGTTTTCACAGGTTTCCTCCCTCATCAGCACGTTTTCCCTCTTCCGCCGTTTTGTACACAGGAGCTACTTGACCTGCTTGAGTCGGACGAAGAGATGTTTTCTACCTGCTCAGATTAAACTGGTCCAGTTTTTTTTCTTTTCTACATATTTTCCCCATTACGCACCAACAACTCTCAATGCCTTTAAACGCTCATGCAGCATGTGACGATTTTGGCCTAACAATAAGATCGGAGCTACATTTAAACCACCCGACACTTTTTTTTTAGCCATTTTCACTAAGCACCAAGATTTGCACAAAATGTAAACGTCTTAAAAGTCAAACGCAGCGCAAAGTTTCATGCCTTCTACGTCTGTTTCCAAATAGAGAAGCAGCCACGTAACTGGGGGGTAAGTCATAAAATGAGAGGAGTTTTATTGCATTTGTTAGGAAAGAGAATTTAAACGTTCCCATCGAAAGCGTTTACTTCCAGAAATGCTAACGCCCTCTGGTAAACACGCTTAAAGAGGAATCAGTCTAAATGTAGTCTTTCACTGCGGCGCTGCTGTGAGCAGCTCACAGAGCGACGCTCAGTTCATCAACCCGCTGGCACGACCACTCAGAGACGGATGCCAATCTGAACCGACAGGCCGGACAAGGAGACGATTGATCAAAACAGCCGAGGGACACAAGGAAACTTTTAGGAAAGCTGCACAGATCCGAAGCCCAGGTGGCGTAGAACATGACTCTTCTCAAACCCAACCTTCACAGGAAGAAAATAACTCGATGCAGCTTTCCAAATGTCACGTAGGGGACAGAGCAACCAGCTGCTCTGGTCTGGTGTGCTTTTTTTCCTCTTTTTTATTTTGGCCTGCATTCAAACAACGGCGGGGCTCCGTCGTTTTCTGTAGGAGTAAACATGAAATTTCAGAAATGTAAAGTGGAAGCTTGGTGGCGCTAAATACAGGTTTCCAGCAGAAGAAAATCTGCTGCACGAGACGTCAGACGGGAGGTTCAGCTTTCAGCGGGAGAGCGACGCTGAAGACACAACGGAACGGATTAAATCATAGCACATTAATCCAAATGTCTTAGCAACACCATGGTAGCTAATATCTACTGGTCTCCACTCTTCAGGGTGCAGCCAGTTAGCATCAAGGAAGGGAAGATGGTGATCCTGGATTGACTGCTTTGCACCAACAAGCCAGTTAGTGTGTCAAGTAGCTCTATGCTTAGATTTTGTTTTATCTTACAAAGCTTAATTAAAAAAAAAAAAAAAATCGTTGTGTGGTAAAAAGACAAACTTCAAGTCGGTGAGTCTGTGAATAGCTGGGGGTCCACTCTCTGTCATGCTGAATAAAAATATATGGATGTTTTTAAGATGCTTATTTGTTAAAAAAAAAAAATAGAAAGAAAAACTTCAATTTCTCTCAATCTTACAATAGTGTATCGCGGAAAACCCAAACAAGCACTTTGAAGTTTGTGGCTGCAGTGGAGCAAAATGCAACGGTTTTGAAGGGCATAAATATTTGATTTAGGCGCAGCGCTGACACACCTGCGCACCGAGCTCAGTCTGGTGAAAAGAAGATCTATATTTCCTCGCTAGTCGCTGAGATTTGATCTGAAACGTAAGGTTTGGTTCTGCGGCGTACAAAATCAAGTCTGGCGCTGTGAAAACCAAAAGCTCTACCTCTGCAGCATTTCTCAGAGCAGCCGAGCTGCGGTCAGCTCCTGGATGCGGCACGAACGGTTAAAACACCACGGACGTTTCAGAGCAACGGTTTAACATTTTGCAGAAAGGCACAGCGGTGACCTTCCCCCTCCTATCAATCTGTTCAGCGCTAAGCTGGATGCCAGTTCCTGCTGCTGCACATTTTCTTTTTAGCAGTGTTTGGGACTGGGAAGCCTCCAACCTGCAGTCTTGCTTACAAAACGGCCCTTTTTCTTCCTTTTAAGCAGATTCCCAATACATAGTGCAGTACTGTAAAACTGCGATAAATCTACCACTTCTTTGTCTTTAGGTTTGGATTTAGAGAAAAACAGAATCCTAGGTGTAGCAGCCAGTTAACAATGCATCAAGCCTCGCCGAATGCAGCTGCATTACATAAACTCCTCTTGAATAAATCCTTTGCAGAGACGGCGAAGCCCCCAAATTCTGATCCACTTTCTGCCTCCCTCCTTCCGCAGACAGACATCGGTCCGTTTTCTCACAACCGCACGGACAGCAAGTCCTCGGACGCGTCGCAGGAGGAGGGCGACCCGGAGAGGTCAGCCCCTCCGGGCCGCGGCGTCGGTCCGGAGAGGCCCTGGGGGCTGGAGGACCTGGAAGAGGAGCTGGAGAGGAAGGTGGAGCTGCTGGAGAAGGAGAGGAAAGCCCTGAGGCTGGAGGCCGCGAAACACAGACAGGAAATTGACCAGGACATCAGCAAACTACAGCACCGCATTTCAGGCCTGGAGGAAGGTGAGCTGCAGAAGGGAGGGAGAGAGAGAGAGAGACGAGCAAACTGTGCGCATATTTAATCGCTCTATTTGGAGACGGTAACAGAGGGAGCAGCATGACTGATTTATTCATTTCTCCGCGACAAGTCGTTAACGATGAGAGCCAGGTTTCCTCCTTCTGATTTATGACACCGAAGCTGCGGAAACATCACTGGCGCACAACAAAAAGCCCATAATTATCCTGCGACGTTTCTTTAAAGTGCATGGAAAATCATTTACTCGCACGTCACTTTCTTCATTCCGTGTTTCCAAAGGCGTCGCCGGGCTTTCGTTCCCGGAGGGCTTCAGGTTGTCCTTCCCGGCTCGGACCAACTACATGTTCGCCCTGATGAGACACGCCGTCCCCAAGCTGCGGGCCTTCACCGCCTGCCTGTGGCTGCGGCCCGCCGCGCCGGGGATGGGGACGCCCCTGTCTTACGCTGTCGCCGAGCAACCGAACGAGTTGGTGCTCCTGCAAGACCGGAGCGCTCCGGCCGAGCTGCTCATCAACGACAAGGTACGGAGTCCGTACAGAGCCGAAAAGGCTAAACGTGTAACTGAGGCCGGCGCCGGCTGGAGTGACGACCTCCAGGAAAAATGTCACGGTTTGATGTTATTAGGAGATTTTGAAACCTAAAAAATATGTTTTGTTTTTTTTTCTGCATTCGTTCCGACTTCACCCCAGCCGTCGAGCAAGCGTGAACGTGTCATGTTGTGTTGAGAGGACACGAATGCAGCAGGCGGAGGCGCATTTGTGGATTTGATGAAAAAATGAACAGAGGTTCACAATGAACCAGGGGAGGACAGGGAGCCAGGGGAGAACAAAAAAAACACATCAGGAGCAAAACAAAGCCTGACTGAGAACGAGATCTAGTGGGAGGAACAGGCAAAGAGTGACAGAAGAAGAAGAAGTGTTTAAGCAGGGGGAGAGTGAATGGGGAACAATTCACACCTGATTGCAGGTGTGAAGAGAGAGAGAGAAAACGGCTCAGGGGCGAGGGAGAGTAAACAGCGGACAAGGAAGTAAATCAAACACTAAAGATTTACTTTGAGATGCCTTGTTGTTATTGAAAATGTGCAATAGAAATAAAATGACTTCACCTAAAGAACGAGCAGGCGACATAGAGAAACACAATAAAGCAGAAGCAGAAACGAGGTTGATCTGATCAAAGTAAGAGAAACACAGAACAATAATCAATAAATCAAAGCCCAAAGACGACCCAGGATTCTGACAAAACGTTTCAGAGAAAACCTACTGATTCAGAAAGTGAAGTCATTATGTCCTTTCCTACATGCAGGGTTATTATTTATTTATTTATGTTTTTTTTTAACCTCCAATTAAAATTTGTAAGAAACAACAACAAACAAAAAGACCTTGGAGGAGAAATTTGGGGAGGAAAATGTCAAAAACAGAAAAATCTTTAAGCTCTGTTGAGTTTAATTTATCATTAGTCTCTTTTTTCCCCCCCCCATTGACTCTCCTGAAAATGAATTGCTTTAATGGGTTCTTTCAAACCTCATCGCAACAAGAAAGTTTCTCGACCTCTCCTACATCTATTTCCCAGCTCTGGCAGCTCAACTCTTCCACGCCATCGATACAAACCCACCCCGACGCTGATCTTGCCATTGCAGCGACGCTGAAAGAACCGCCTTTTGATTTCTCCTTTCGAGCCCGACCAGACTCAAAAGTGTCTGTTTGTATCTTTTAAAGTGCGCGTCATGCTGGAGTCGCTTCCTCCTCTTTGTTCTGCTCGCTTTAAATCGAAGCCGTAGCGTCTTTTCATCCGTGACGCCGTCCTCATCGCACAAGCGAACTTGTGTGAAGTTCACTTCTGGGCCCTGTTATGATTCGAAGTGTGTGTCGGCGATCTGTTCATGTGAAGAAGGCCGTCTGCTTTGGATTGGCGTTAAAGCAACAGGACAGCGAAGTCTTCGCCTGATACGTTGTTCGTGTGATTTAATGGAAGATAAAGCTCAGTCCTTGAAAGCATTGTTCGGCGATGCAGAGCGGAGCTGTGATATATGTATATATTTTGTATTTCGTAGAAGTCATTATGGTAATCTATTCCTGCGGGGAAATAGCTTGGAGAGGCGGCAGCAGCAGAGCGGACTTGGATCCGGAAGTCTCCTCACGCTGCTGCATCTTAGCGTCTCACTTGCGTCCTGCTGCATTATTGTCGCCTTTCCGCGCGCGGCTACGCAAAGGCGTGCGCAGGTTTTTATACGACGCTGCGCGGTCCTGACAACCCCGTTGCCATGCGTAGGTGGCGAAGCTGCCTCTGAACCTCTCCGGGGGCAGCTGGCAGCACGTCTGCGTGAGCTGGAGCCAGAAAGGCGGGGCGTGGCAGGCCTACCAGGGAGGAAAGCTGAGGGGCGAGGGCCACGGTCTGGCCCCGGGACACCACATCAGGCCCGGCGGAGAGCTGGTCCTCGGGCAAGAGCAGGTGAGTTGCTCGTGTTCAAAGTCGGACTGAAAGACGAAATGGTTTAGTTGTTACTGGTTTCCAAGTTGCTAAGACGGCTAACAATAACTTGGGCTGCGTTCACACTGCAGGTTGGGAAGAAAAACAACAACCAACTTTAAAACCGCAAGACACGCTGCAACACATTAGCGTCCATATTTACCTCCTCAAATACTGAGCATGCTCACTAAGTGTGACGCTGGTGCGGCGTCTACTGCGCAGGCGGGACACTTGTAGGTTGTTTGTGGCTCACACGAGAGATCGCACACATGTCGCATATATAGAACTGAGCGTGAACGCCTGCAGTGTGAACGCAGCCTCACTCTAGACGTGGGTTTCTGTCATTTCTAAAGCTAAAAGTCGTCTTTTACGGCTGATTTGCACTTGAGGTTTAGTTTGGGTAAACATTGGGTGTTTAATATGTAAATTTTGTTCAGAAAACCACAAACTGTTGGAAAATAACGTTTAGAGGAAGCCAGTAATCCTCCGCTCTATCGAATAGCTGCTTAAACTTCCACAGAGCTGAGGGGTTGCCCAAGGCAGCAAGACTGCAAAAAAAAAAAAAAAAACCGAGTCGCGTGTGCTGGAGACAAAAAGTGTCTCTCTTTTTAAGAGTCTAATTCCTCTCCAGGATTCCCTGGGTGGCAGTTTCGATTCGACGCAGGCCTTCGTCGGGGAGCTGTCCCAGGTGGGCCTGTGGGATCGGGTCCTGTCGTCCGCCCAGGTCGCCGGCCTGGCCCGGTGCAGCAGAGTGACTCAGGGCGCCGTGGTCCTCTGGAGCGAAAACAGGGTGCAAGTTTACGGCGGAGCCACCAAAGACCCCGGGGAGCCTTGCAGCAAACACAGCAAAAGCTCCCAGTGACCGGGCGGAGAGAGGATCGCAGGAAAGATTCACTTCACCAACCAACCAACCAACCAACCAACCAACCAACCAACCAACCAACCAACGCTGATTCAGAACGTCAGAAAAGCCACAAATAGCAAGGCGACACAAGAGAGTCATGATCTCACCAACTTTTCTGCAGTGTTTCTGGGGCTGCGCTGCAAGACCACACATTATTCACACACAAACGCAGCTGGAGTCGGGAGTTACTGCGTGCGAGAAAATGCTCAAGCTCGGGTTTGCTTAGTTTGAAGTCAGAACAGGAAGGTGAAGATGATTTCAGATTCTCAGCAGCCCTCCTGACAGTTTGATCAAGAAAATCAAATCTACACTTTACCCGCCTGCTGGCTTGTCTGCCCACTTGTTCACCGTTCAAATTCAGGGGCCGCATTCTTCGAGGGACGTGTTGCCGGGAAAATTGGGACGGTTTGGCCTTTCCATTCACCCCTTACATGAATGGGTGAATGGAAAGGGGTGGCTGTCGCCTGGCAACCGTGACGGCGCCAAACGCAAGCGAGCCAGAATGTGACTGGAAACGCTCCCGGGCTCCTTTGTCCTCCGTTCACAATCTATTTGACTCTCATTGATTAATTAGATTAACAAATTCAATGGGTGTCAGCGGAAGCGCGAAGGAGTCAACGTCCTTCACATCCAGGAGGACGAAGGACGAACGTGTGGGGGACGAGGAGGAGTCTTTGCATTTTGGAGCGCTTTTCGTCAAACGCGGCCTTCGGCGGATGCAGCCCCTGAATTTGGATTCAGATGTTCAATTGTGCTGATTTTCAGTTTGAATGTTCCCTGGAATTTCATGTTGCAGAATTGTGACTTTTCTAATGGTAAATCTTTACGAAAGAGTGAAAAATATATTTTAATGCCTCAGTCAGAGCCAGCGCAGTGAGCTCATGTTGGTGATTTTTCGGCTCATGAAAATGCCTGATTCAGTAATTCTGCTGTTCCTGTGCCTCATAAATGAGACTATGAAGGCAATCAGTAAAAGGTGAAACGGTTTTAAAACTTTTTGTTTTCCACCCCCAAAAAGGGAAAGAGGGAAAAAAAAAAAAAAAAAAAAAAACCAGGGCTGAACCAGCATCTGGGTCAGAGATGACAAAGGCCGCCCTGATGCACACTGAGAAGAAAACAGGCTCAGAGAGACAGAGTGAAGGTTTGGGCAGCGATCCTGCCGGGAAACCGGCTGGGTTCTGCCATCGATGTGGATGTTGATTTGAAGCCTCGTTGCAGACCAGGAACACGTTCACTAAATTTCTCGATGGCTTCGGCCTCTTTCAGCAAACGCGGTGCCACGAATTGACAGGCGGTTTTCGGTTTGGTGTCAGTCGAGGTTTAGCGGAAACGAGCCTCTCAAAGCGCAGTGCCAAGGTTAACGTCTTAACTTGCTTTCATGTTCTAATTTGCAAGATGTATGTGTGTTTATTTTTATTTGTCTTCTGAATGACTGAAAAATCCAGCGTCATCAATGTCTGCGGACTCAAGATCGCCTTCTTGGAAGCGCCGAATCCGAAGAGTTCCGAGTTCTGGGCCGTCCGTGTGCTGAGAGCTCCGTGAACTGGGGGCATCGGGAACCCCTCCATTTGTGCAGGAGGCCTCAAGTGGTTTTATTTAAGGGCTGCGACAGCTTTAGCGCTCGGGGTCAAGGTGAAAAACGTTGGAGAAAGCGTCGGGAGTGTTAAAGCAGCGGACGGCGGCCTGGATGATGAAAGCCAGAGGAAAACGGGAGGATGAGGGGGAAGATGGATCAGATGTGGATGATGTCGCGTCGTTTTTCTCTTCTGCATGATGTAATCTCGTACTGATAATGTCCTCGCGGACCAGGTCGTTGCATTTTGCGTTCCTGCAGGGTGGCTGTGTTTGTCTTTCTGAGTGACTCTTATGGACTTGACCGACTTCTGAGAACTGCTAACCTCAACTCTTCCTCCCTCGCCCCCATTATTAAATATGTGGTGTTACGTTATATCAGACATGTTGATGCGATGTTCAAAGTTGTAAAATGTGAATGCTTTTAAATGTCCTCCATGCATCAGGAGCTGCTTTTCCCGTTGACCGTACCATTTTGCAAATTAACACGTTTTTTTTTTGATGGAAAGTCTTTTGAGTATCGAATTCATCGCATTTTGCAAAAATGCAATGGGAAATCTTTTATTCCCCCCGCGTCTCGTCACACGAGTCATGTGACCAATAACCAAACGTTACAGTTCAAAGTGGAGAAGGCAGGAAGTGGTGGGACGACCCGATCACGTGTTTCCAAATGAAGGAAAACCTGGCAATTGAGAAATTTGTGTTTAATTTGGTGATTATTGTTTTTGGATTGGGGGAACGCCGACAGAACGTGACGGAAACGCAGCTCCTGGTGAACGAATCCGAAATCTCTTCACCATTTAAAAAAAAAAAAAAAAAAAAAAAAAAAAAGACATTCCATGCATGAACGCCGCAGGGTCAGGATGCCTTGCCAAACTCTTCTTTCCCTTCATGCTAAACTAACTCCTATAAACGAATTGTTCATTTCAAAGAAGTTTCTTAAAAAAAGAAGAAGAAGAAGAAGAAGAAGCTGATTTTGTTTTATTACTCACGGTGGAAAGTGCCTGTCAGGGGTGTTTGTACCCGTCTACCGTCGCCATCTTTAATATCCTGAAGATGTTTTGAGCCAATTAAGCGTCGTTAAGGTCCCCGGTGACACTGCGAGATGAAAGCAGTTTGATCAAAGTTTTACAGCGTCATAAACACAGTACTTGAAGCGTCTGCACGGTGCCACCGAACTAACACTAGAACAAGTCCAGACCGTCTCGTCGTGCCTCCGTTCGTCTTTGATATTGGTGTCTGCTCAGCTCATGCCAGAACCTTTTAGGGCTTGTTTTCTTGTTTTTCCTTTCTTTTTATTGCATTGCCATTGTGTTTATGATATATGAAACTGAAAGATGCTTTTGTTGCCATTATGCTCTACGATCTTGCGTCGATCGCACAAACGCCGTTGACGTCCGCGTCCCGTATGGTGTCGTATTGTTCTGAACACGTGCCGTGTGCAAAACTCTGACTCTTTATTAAAGTTGTGATATTTTGGAGAAGGGAGTGTGGTCATTTGGTTTTCATCTAAAGCCCCGACTTATGTAAACGAAGCCTGCTGGGTTCGGGCGTGTGCCAAGGAACCGGTGAGAATCGTGGAGTGGGAGGGAAACAAAAAAAAAAACAAAAAAAAACAAAACAAAACAGGGCAACAGATGACATCTGAAGATTCTTGCAGTAAAGAAAGAAAAAAAAAGAACCATTTATCCGATTCTAAAAGAAGTCAAAGAGAATCAAAGAGAGCGAAGCCTCCGACTGTGACAGCTCTTCCTTTATTCAGCGATCGCTCTCAATGCAGCAAAGGGTTGGAACAGACCGGCAGCAGCAGCAGCAGCAGCGACAGCGACAGTATCTCTCTCTCACACGGCACTCGCCAGACTCAAAAAAATGAAAAAATGCATCCAAAAAAAAAAAAAAAAAAAAAAAAACAAAAGAAAAGAAAAGAAAAGAAAAGAAAAGAAAAGAAAAGAAAAGTCTTCCTTACAATCAAGGGTGTAAATTATTATCTCATTATTGAGGGGGGAGCATAAACAGGAAAATTTCTTAAGACCAATTTTTGGGGGGGTTTGGAAAAGTTACAGTGAAATGTAACGTAAAATGTGGTTTAAAAAGTTTTTAAATCGCATTCAAGCTGCAGGACCAAAAGTGACTCGTAATGCACTAAGTAAGCAACCTGTGTGAGAAGTAAAACTAAAATTCAAATCGATATGAGTTTTGTTCGGTCTGACTGATGTAATCTCTGCCACACCTTTACAAAAACGCAACGTTCTAAATAAAAGAAACTTTACTGAGTAAGTGCTTTTATTAAAATTCCTCATTTTTACTTCTTTGTTCCATTGCCAGAGTTAGACGGAGATGATCTCAGATCAGATGCAGTGTCTGTAAATTTGACAACGTTCGAAGTTTTCATGCTGTCGTTGGTTATCGTTTATTCATATTGAGAGCAGCGTCAATGCTGCTGTAAATAAAGAGTGTTACTGCTTTCTAAGAAAAAAAAAAAGTCGACATTGTGTTTGACTCAAACTACAATTAGTTTTTAGCATCCTAAATTTGTGGCTGAAGCGAAAGCCACACATTTCCAACTAACCTTTCCAATCAAACATTTTCTTTAGGCAGCACAGGCTTAAAATGTGCAAGCGACGTCGTAGGCCCCCTGGGTGAGGCGTTTCACTTAGAAGTAGCTCGCATGACGAGCTCAGCAGTTCCACCAAGTATTTGCTAATTGCTGCTGGCTAGTCTGAAGGAGCAGCGCTGGGGAAGGGCGCTCTGTGAGAAGGAAGCTCCGAAGCTTCCTTCGGCAACTCGAAGGCGGCACTAGATCCGAGCAGACATTTTGCACAGCTGAGTGGTTGCCACGGGAGACGCAAGGATTTCTCAAACATGCTGAAAAGGATCAAAGCGACTTCACCTGCTGTTTCTGATGAGGGAACAACTTTACGACATGATGTGAAGCGCAGAAAAGTCGATTCTGACATAACACTGCCCCTTTAAAACTTATAAAAAACAGTTTTAATGTATTTTCTTACATTGCTTAGCTCATAACATAGAGCCTTTTTTGTGTGTGTGTGTGTGTGTGTGTGTGTGTGTGTGTGTGTGTGTGTGTTCATGTTTATCTGTCATCCCCTGACACAATGACGCCCCGGGCGGTGAGCCGACCCTCATCAAAATCAGCTCTAGTTTAATGTGTTTTGTTATTCAATCTGCCTATTTTTTTTTTTTTAAGTCTTATTCTTTATTTAAATTGCCTTCCACAGCTACAACTAACTGCTTTGTTTCGAGTTACAACATCGGTGTGTCCTCCTGCCAAACTCATGAGAAATGTGGGAGGAAACAAACGATCACTCAAGCAATTTCCGTCTCTGAACGGTTCACTATTTTTGCTCGAACTTAGCAAACGAGCGCACCAAACGTGGGAGTGTTTGACATTTTCTCGCTGTTACATAAAGTTAACGGCACATTGCAGCACTGCAGCGATGTCTTAACCTTTGACCTCCCCCTTCACCAGCTTCTGTCAAACCTTCCTGACCGGCAAGACTGACCACCATCTTTCATCCACGTCCCCTGCAGATTACCAGTTGCCGTCTAATCCTGCGTTGGGAGTGGAGGGATTGCGGTCCAATCTTAATCCAGCAAATCGTTTGGGTTTTTTTTTTTTTTTTTGTGCGCTTACTGACACCACTGCAACTCATTTCACGCAAACATCAAACATGCCCACTGGTCTGTCGGCGCTCATCTTCGATGAAGAGTGCATCAGGTTCCCTGGGAGTAAATTAAAGGGCGAGTCGGCTCTTACAGCCAAGAGTACAAAAGCCTCTGGGTTTTCAAAGCTGAGGCATCCAACTGAAACGGCTTGTTTTGTTTTTTTTCTCTCTTCTCTACAAATCAATCTGCAGATTTAACAAGTGACTAAAAAAAAAAAAAAAAAAAAAAACAGCTGCCTCTGCTGGGATTAGACATCAAGTAGAGAACCACTCATTTGCAGCCCTGAGGAATCCTGACAGAGCGATAAAAATGAAATCAAACAGAGCGGTCCGTCACCCAAGGCCCAAAGTACATGTAAACAATTTATCTCTGGAAACTGAAGAGAAAATTGAAAAAAAAAGATATTAGTAGGTTGAATGTGTATGAAACATGCGGCTTGAAATGTTTCAAAAAAGAAGGAAAGAAAAAAAAAGAGACAGGAAGAACATGTTGAAGAATGACTCAACACACCCCGAGGATCCAGACGACACATCATAGTCCATTTACGGGTTTTAGTTATTATTTTGGATTCATTAGCTCATAGAGCTGTGGTAACTGCAAAAGAAGGTCAAATATGCATCAATGTAAGACATATATATTTATATATACATACATTTTATCTCACCGTGTGTGCAGAGCATTGAAACCTAATTTTTTTTTTCAGATAACAGTAAAAAAAAAATCTTCAAATCTTAACTTCATTGACAACCTGAGGTCAGTTTCTTAAAAGTAGAGATTCCCTGCAGTGGGGTCACCGCCGCCAGCCAGGATTTAGCATATCAATAAATGCAAAACGATGATGGGTCAATACTCTGAATATTGACTCTCTGTGTCGATGTGACATTTTCTCGTGAAAACCTCGACATTTTAGTCGTTTTCCAGCACGTCGGAAATGTTCAAGAAAAAGTACTTTGTGATCCAAACTGCTCAGCCTCCAATTGGTCCAATGCCAGAATCATTACAGTTATTTCTCTCTCCACACAATAGACCTCTCTCTCCACACACACACACACACACACACACACACACACACACACACACACACGCACACGCACACACACACACGCACACACACACACACATTTTCTGCAAATGGTCCAAACTCCCATGGAGGCTCCATCTGGACAGGAACAGGCTCTTCCTCCGTTCTTCGTCACCCACTTTGCATCTTTCATCCTCCCACCATCCCTCACTGCTCTGCAGCGGCTCTGTTATTTAGCACTCCTTCGGATGCGAGCTCCGGGCTCCGCGTGAGCAACAAAAAGAACAAGAGTTGCCGGATCCGTTTGGCCCCGCGAGGCAAACGTTGCAAAAAATACACAACGCCGTTCGAGGCGGCGTGCGATGAATCGCGTTCGTCTGCCAGCAATGCTTCGACGCTGCTGCTTCAATCCGCTGACGGCTGATGCTTGAAACGACCTCTGACGTTCTGAGGGATCGGCATCCATTTGTTTCAATGAGAAATGAATGATTATTGCTAGCGGCGTTCCTGTGCAACTATTTTATGTCATTCTCTTTAAATGTTAAAGCTTTTACCCTCTGCCTGGTTGTTCAGGGTGACATTTAAAACACAAAGAGAGATTGAAGCTGTCACTTTTATTTTTTTATTTTTTTGTTTGTTTATTCACTGGAATAATTCAACAAACGTCTCGCTCCAGGAAACATACATGTAACAAATATCGAATGAACTCCAGCTGCTTAGATCTATGCTCATTTTCTTATGTAATTTAACTTTTGTTCCGTCTCTTTGTGTCTGAATTTTATTTTTTTGAATATTTAGGTTCGTGCCGTGTCATCGTTCTGAATAATTTTGGACGCGTCGTCAACACTGACACACGACAAACCAAATTTTTTTTCTCTAGATTCTCCATTTTGGGAAAATCCCTTTCCTCCCCCTCCAGCTCCTCGGTTTGCATGTGTGCAAGAGGAGCAACTCCACCAGAGAAGCGAAGCGCCGTTAATCTCCATTAATGTGTTTTGTTGGCCTGCCTTCTCTTCACCTGGCCTCGGTTTCACCCGCGTACGTCTGAGAACGAAGCCAGCCTTCTCCTCTGCGGCTCGTTGCCGTGCCGTTGTCCACATCCTTTGCTTCCCCCTTGGATTTATGTTTGGACTCTTATTAGATGTTCTGGCCTGCAGCCCCGATCCTTATTAATTCATTTGTTACAGTGTTTGTTCTTTGTTTTACCCGGCTCCTGCGAGCTCTCGCTACTGTCCTTAATTAAACTCACGTCTGACAAATGGCTGCATTTTCCTGTTTGGTTCGTCCTCACATCGGCGTCTTTACAGTCCAGACGGGGAAACGTCCTGAATAACGCAGCATCTTTGTCTGATCCATGTTATTGGCTTTTGAAAGCCATAACATCTGGAGCGCGATTATTTTTCTGTCGTCCTTTGCAGACTTTTACAGCTTCAGATACGTAGAAACATTTTTGGAAGAACGAGAAGGTTGACGCTAACGTTGAGGTCGTTTGGTAGACAGTGATGTCAGTTTCTCTAAAGTGGCTCCTTTTTTCTGCAACTACTAGTCCGCCTCGTAATTTCCAATATGAGCAAGAGCGCTTTGGAGGAGGGAATTTTATTCAGTATTCAGTCAGTATTTTAATCGAGTGCATCATCAGTCATTAGGAATCGTTCCTTTAAACAAAATCTGTATGTTTTTTTTGCTTCACTTTTCAACCCGCTGTCGTTTATTCTAAGAGAGATGCTCCCTACGCGGTTTGTAGCGCCTGACGCTGAGACTTTATTTTGACGTATAAAATATGTTCGGGTCCATTCAACAGGCGAATGCGCAATT
The DNA here is from genome assembly GCA_010277015.1 of Poeciliopsis turrubarensis. NCBI lineage: Eukaryota > Metazoa > Chordata > Actinopteri > Cyprinodontiformes > Poeciliidae > Poeciliopsis > Poeciliopsis turrubarensis. The sequence goes on along the minus strand of VMRN01000104.1, from coordinate 809,840 downwards.
TGGAGGTGTGTGCACAATTCCTCTGCGGGGATCAATCTTACACCTTTTTTGTTCATGTTGCACCTTGTAGCTTTATAAAAAAAAAAAAAATGACCATGGTTGCCTGCCTGGTTATGCGATCGAGCATCATACTCATCCTAAACGTTGCAGGAAACTTATCAATAGGAAGAGGATTGTACTTAATGCATCCCCCAGAAAATACCCTGGAAAAAGCATCAGTAAAGCAGCCTTAGTCTGATCTAACACTCCAACTTTTGTCTTCCCCGCCTCTTGTCTCCCGCCCTGAGGTTTATGTCCTCAACAGCGTTTGGCTGCTTCCATTGCTTTTGTACCCACTCCCAATCAAATTATCCGTCGCGTATGAGGAAGGCCATCAATATTTCAGTCTCTCGCGCGCGACGCGCTGCATTCCCAATCAAGTCGGAGAACGACGAGAGAACAAAGCCGTCATGTGAAGATGAACGAGTGTGAAGCGACGAGGGGAGAGTGAGAGAGCGAGAGGCTTGTGATAATGTGAGGCAGCAGCCGGAAAATTCAGGGAGGCGACCGCGGCCTGGAACGAAGGCGTCCGGGACGACACCCGTCCAGCTCGCAATGAGTCGGACATTTTTTGTAAGACATCGCTGTAGTTTACGAAAACACTCGCGGAGAGAGGAATCCTGTTTTGTCCCGAGAACAGACTAGAGGCCTCCGAATGCCGTCTGTTCAAAATCGATTCGAGACACAGGCAGGTATTCAGATCCATTCCGCCATTTTTTTCTTTCTTTTTTTTTTTACTGAAAGCCTGAGGAGATTATAAACGAGTCCCTTCTCTTTTCCTCCTCACCCTCTCTGACTATTTCTGCATTTGAGAATTCATGCCCACACCCTCAACCCGCGTCTCCAGTCTCGTTTCATTACACGAGTAATGGATCCTTCAGGAAGGAGCCGAGCTCTCAGTCCAACTCATCAGCCAGGAATCGTTTGCTGCGATTAGCAGCGATGCGTCAGCTCTTAGAGCCACAGCTAACGACGCCAGATGAAATGTCAGAAGCACGGCGTTCCTCGCCGCCACGCTTTGGCGATTGTAACGTCTCTCTCTGTTTTTTTAATTCAGGAAACTGTCATGCGCCCGAAAAGCTCCGGAAAACCAAATGTCTGAAGCAGATCGTAAGACACATAATCTTTCGTTTCTCACCGTTTCTTTGTCAGTGAAACAAGACTTTCAAACGTAACAGTTGCGTTTTACAAGAACACCACACAATGACACTTGGTTCCTAACCAGTGACTGCTACTCACCGATGACGTCGCATTTCACAGATTGTAGAAATGAATCGATAAGATGCGGGCATTTTGTTCAAATGTACACATTTCGTTGCTTTTCTGTCACACGATTTCAACTGTTTTGAAATGATTCTCCCTTGAACACTTTCTAAAAACTCTCCAAACGCATCGTCCAGGACACAGAGCGGCGGTTCCTGGATGTTAAGTCGAATGCAAAACATGATTTTTTTTTTCCAGCAGCCGTTGTAAAGCTGACCAGCTTCGCTTGCGTTGCTGGATGAGGTTCGGTGGCTGCTGATTTCTGACGTTGGAACCAAAAGGTTCTTCAGGTGGCAACGAAACCCCGACAGCTGCCTTTCGTAGGGGTTTTAAAGCACTTTGCTGTTTCTTGAAGCAGTAAAGACCTTGAAGAAGCACAAAAACATTTAAAAAGGAAATTTCCCCTGAACACAACCCCCTTACAATCTGGTCGTTACTTAGAGAAGATTCATGGTGATCAAATCGAGTTGTTTCTAGTTCAAAAAGTTGCTCTGTCAAGAGTAATAAGGTACCTTTGTTTTCTTCCCTAGTCCAAAAATATACCTGGGTTGTCAGAATTGCGTTGTACTTCTTTTGAAACTTATTACGCCGACGACAGCGAAAGCTTGCCCGCCTTGTGTTCTCCTCTTATTAGTGAGTAGTGTTCTTGTTCGTCACGCAGCGCCGCCGCCATCCTCAGACTTAAGTCGCAGCAAATGACAGATCACCCCCGTGCAGGAAGACGTGAGAGCGGATTATCTCGCAAGCTGTCGCTTTGAGATGGATGCGGACGAGAATTGGAGCATTAGGTTGTTGGAGACAGACGGGACAGAAGCATCACGTCTGCGTCGTACAAACACAATCGCCTGGCTTTTTACATCGGCTGTGCGTGTTGTTTTTGAGTCAGTGTGTCTCCGAGTGGCATACTGGGAGAGCTGTTGCACTCCCCTCTCCCTCCATCGTGTTTTGGTCTTCTTTGTTTGCATTTGTACTTTCTGCAGCAGTCACCCGTTTCTCTTCATCCCTGCTGGCTGCCGGCCCCGTATCCATCTACCGTACCTCAGTCCCAGCCTCCCGCCCTCTGCCTCTCTCCCGACATTAATTATTAAAGGTGATCCATTCGGGCCGTGCAGCGGCAGCCGCCTGAGCTGCAGGAGCCGGCGCAGTCAAAGGCGTCGGGCTCCTCAGCCTCGCGGTGGAAGGAAAGGAAATAAAAAGAGGTGAAGGGGAATAAATAACAGGAGGAAACGTAAATGTGCCTTTTGATAAAGGGACATACTCGTCAAAAACATACCTGGAGTGTCGCTTTGCTCCTCGAATCTTCCGTGGCGACCACCGAGCTGCGCGAAACGCTTGGCGGGACCGAGCCCCGCCTTGGAGGACGAAGCTCCTCCCCTCCTCAGGGCTGCAGTTTCTGAGCTTCGCTCTTCAAGAGCAGCCCTCTCGGGTGAGCTCCTCGAGACTAGCCCGCAGCGATTAGCAAACGGCTGGCCGAACTGTGCATCTCATTATACGAGCTGCTTCTTAGAGCGACGCTGACAAAATGGCACTAAAAGGTTAACAGAGAAGCCATGCTGCTCTCAAGATAATTTCTTGAGTTTCTTTACGAGGCAAAATTATGAAGTCAAATTTCTTTTAAGTCCTGTTTGAAATGTGCAGCATTTTATTACAACTAAAGGTAACACAGTTACTGGATTATAAAGTGGCTAAAATGCAGCTGGAAAACAACAAGAAGGACATTTAATGAGGTCGTTCAAACACACGCCAATCTAATCTCACAAGTATTAACACTAATTTTCCTAACAAAACCAGACGACCGCTCACTCGCCTCATGAACAACCGGTAACTAGCCAGCGTAACTAACGACAAATCCACAAAGCTCCCTTTGTCTGTCGTCGGTCAGCCCTCGGCGTCTCCCTCCGGAGAGCCAGCTGTGATCTCACATTCACTTTGTCTGCTTATCCTGGGTTTTGCACAACAAAGTTGCCGCCGGTCGTCCCGCCCGTCGGGACCGGGGAGCACGCGCGGCCCAATTAGGTGTCAAATTCTGGGTCGTTTCCAAGCAACCCACATTCAGCCACGACTGCGGAGAGGGAGACCGGGCTTCAAAGCTTTTTGAAGGATGCTTTCGCCGTTTGAATGGGAGCGTTCGGCGAACGCTTCCTGCGTGGGGAGAATAGGAAGAAGGCCGTGAGAATGGGAGAGCGGATGTGATGAGAGGAAAGAGGCGCCACTTTGCCACGCGATTCACTGACAACCTGCAATCAGATCGGCGCTTTTCACAAAATGAAACGGACACACTGAATGAATGAATATGGCTTTTTCCTGATAATTCTTCAAATATGTAGTAGCTCAGATACAATAATGCAGCCGGAAAACCTGTGGTGAAAATAAGCAGCAGATTCATGCACACATTTCTCACTAATTATTTCAAAGTGAGCAGGACTCCTTTGTATAAACGTTCTGCAGGCCTAATTACATCTGGATGAACTCTTTCCTTTCTCTGTGGTCGTTTTGGTCCAACCTTATTGCAACGTGTGGTTTGTTTAAAGGGGCACTATTATGTAAATTGACTTTTTTTTTTTTTTAGGTGTACATCATGCTGGAGTGCTGCTTTGATTCTTTCGTGCGTTTCAGAGAAATCGTTTCATTTCCCGTGGCAACCGTTGAGCAAGACGACACGGAGATGCATTTTCCACGTTTCCAAGCTTCCGCCTCGCAGAGCGGCCCTCCCCCGCGACTCCCTCGCTCCGCTCCTTCAGACTAGCCCGGAGCCGTCAGCAAACACCTGGTGGAGCAGTGCCTCTGCTGAGCTCGTTATCGGCGCTACTTCTCAGTGGGACGCTGGTAAAAACGTGGCTAAAGGGTCAGTGGAGGAGCCATGTTGTGACGTCAAATTTAGTTTTACTCCTATTTGGTAAGTGCAGCAGTTTAATAATACCTGAAGGAAACTGTTAGGTTTAGTCTTCAATCAAACTGTGAGAGAATCACAAGGAAACAAAAACTTGTCTTTCTGCAGGAAGGGGAGAAGCGCGTCAGACCTCGCTGCGTCAGACGAGCGAACTCCAACCGGGTCTTGATGTTTATTTAGAGCATTTTCTAAAATGAATTGTTCTCTTGGTCATTTACGATGTTTGAAAAACGGCTGCGTACGTTGCCCACGACTTGTTCATGCAAGCTTCAGAAACATCGATGAAATCCACTGGGCTCTGCTGTAACACTTAATTAAAACCCCCAAAAACATGATGTGCAAAATCCAAACAATTTAATTAGCAACAGACCATTAAATATTATTTTCATCGGCAGAGAAAAAGAACCAAAACAGACGGTGAAGGTCGGGGGGGGGGGGGGGGGGGAAACATGCCTTAAAGTAGCAGCTGGAGATTTAACCGGTGGTTCGTTAAAGAGGAGCTGTCGCTTCAAAAAAAAAAAAAAAAAAATGATGGAGGGAGACTGTGTTCGGGGTATGAATATTTGATGTAATCCGAGCTTCTTTGGAATATTAATTCAGTAGCCTGTGTGCGCGTTTCTGTTTGTGTGCAGCTGGAAATCCCTCACAGGTGAACACCGGCCACTTCTTCTCCATTTTCATCCAGGTTTCAAGTGAGGCTTTTTGCATAACGAAGTTGTTTGCATTTAGGAGGAGACAGCAAGAAAGAAAAAGAAAAAAAAAAGATGAAAAGATGAATTTGAAGCAACAGCAGAGTGACAGAACGGTGTCCCATCTCAAAGAGCATTCACGGTTTTGGGTTTGCAAATCCAGCCTGGTGTTCTTCTGCATTTTGCGACACGATCATGCAGCTATGTCACCTTCGGCTGTCATAGAAACGCTGAACATGTCAAATGTGACCTTAAAGGAGTTTGACTTTAGAATTAAACGCCTTGAAATTGCGTCTCTGCCTCTTTAAGAAACTCCTGCTCTTTCTGAAACTCGCCGCAACGCGGCTCCTCTATCAACATGACGTCAAACCAAAACAATAAATGAAAAACCGATTTTCCACAACCGATTTAATTATTTTCCATGCTGTGCCCAAGCAGTGGGCAGTCGTGATGAGTCCTTGCAAACTGAAGACGATTTGCATCTTCTGACTCGAGAATGGGATAAATCTCATTGTTTCATGGAGATGCAGTCGTCACGTCGGATGCTGAGCTCAGCGTCGCTCAGTTTTCCTCTTCATAAAGCGGAACAGCCATTGAGGAGGGTACCAGCGTTCATCGTGGTTCAACCTGATTCCTGGAACACAACACTGACAGGAATCAGTGTTTGTTTATTTTTTCTTCTGAAAAGAAAAAAAAAAAAGAAAAAAAGATTAGTACAACCCTTAGAAAGAACTGAAGAGTAAAAGTGAAGCAGGATTTCATTTACCTGTGCTGTTTGATCTGGACTTTTATGTTTTCGAGTTGAAAATGTGCCATTGTTGTGCTTGACAGCGCAATATTTAATATGAAACCCACGTATTTTACGTCAAAACGTGACGATTTGATAAACCGAGAGGGTTAGTTATTGCAGATTGATAACACGACACAGTGTCAACCTCCCCCTGCACATATTTGCTGACCTGCATTGATCGGAGCCGTTTGGCGGCGTGTTTTTTTTTTCTTCTTCTTGCGCTTGCTTTCCACCCGGCCGTGGGTCACGCCGACACAAGTCACCGCGACCTGCCCTTCTCCTCTGAACCGTTGGCTCCGCAGTGGCCCACACCGGGGCAAACAAACGATCGGCCTTCCTGGTGTGGCGCGGGGGTCAAAGTGCGGCTCTGTCCCGCCGGGGGAACGAAGAGGAGAGGAGAGAGGTGGACTCGAAGGGAAAGAAACGTAAGTTATTCCTTCTGTGGTTTTTTTTATTTTGGTGTTTTTTTTTAATTATTCCTCTCTGCTGCAGGAGATTCTGAAGGCTAGATAAATAATGCTTTGATTTTCCTCGAAAACTTTTCTCTCTTTGATTGGATGCAAATGACCTTTTCTGTATGACTTATATGAATATGGATGGAAGTGTGGATCCGGAAAAAAAAAAAAAGAAAAAAAAAAAGGTCGCCGCGCCTGTCTGCTGTGCTTCAGCTCTGTCCTCGGAGAACATATTGCAGGAGGACACGGAGTGGACTGGCAGGACAAAAAAAAATGTCACAATAATCCACTTTACTGTGTTGAGCAATCGTTGCACACCTCACACCAAAACTTTGAGATGCTGTTTGGAAGCTGGCAAACATTTTTTTTCTTTGACCAAAGAAAACAGCGCTACCTGAAATTTACCAAATAGGACAAAATCAATACTTTTCATCAAAAGCCTGACATCACGTTGGCTTTGTAGGTTTTTCTGTGGCCTGTGATTTAAGAGATTAGAGAATATGGTTAAATGATTACACCAGTTTCTACTTATGAAGACAAAAGTCAACGTCTTGCTCTGTTTGTTTCCCTCCTGGCTCTCAGCATGGTGCGTCTGAACCTGAGGCGGTCCACTCGCTCCATCTACCTGGGCCTGGCGTGTGTGTCCCTGACTCTCCACCTTCTCCTGGCCCTGTTTTGCCTCTCCGTCCTCCAGTCCGCCTGCGTCCTTCCCACTTCCTCCTGGTCCGCCGTTCCGAGGATAGATCCAGTCTCACACGCCTCCTCCTCCTCTTCTTCTTCTGCCGCCTCGAACAAACAAGCCGACGGCCGCCGACGCGGGGGTCGTCACGAGCCCGGCGTCGGCGCCGCGTCGGACCACGGAGGGAACGACTCGTTCAGCGAGGACCCGGAGACGGCGAAGAAACTAATCGGAGTCGGAAAAGAGAGGCAGACGGAGAGCGGCCGCTCCAAGCTGCAGGAGCTGTTCCGGCATCCTTTATACAACCTGCCACGCCCGAAACCGCAGGAAGACGATCGGCTGCTGAGGCTGAAAACGGACGCAGAGGCAGAGGACGCGGAAAAGGAAGAGGACGCGGAAAAGGAAGAGGACGCGGAAAAGGAAGAAGAGGCGAATCGGGACTCCGACACTAGCGACGGCGACTGGTAGGGACGAGAAATCAGCGGGCGAAAAGGTCAAGATGCTTCATCCCGGGCCTTTTATTTCTGAGAGAATTAAATTAGAGATAACAAGTTCCTCAATGAAAATAATGTTTTATGGACAGAAAAATTGACTTCTTAAGTGTTACTTAGTGAGAACGACCAACATCATTAAGCTCCTTGAAGTTACGACTTTTCCAAATGATTTCATGACCTCAAATTGGAACAAGTTCAAAAATATATTCATTATTAGGAGTCTTTGGGCAAATTCTTACAATTCTAAGGTTTTTTTGTTTGTTTGTTTTTAATCTAATGATTTTTGCTTTCTGTCACGAAATCCCACATTGGGCTCACACCAGAGCTTAATGGGTGGTTTCCATTTCGTTGTAGGATTTTTCACATTTTTTATTCAACTATCGGCAGTGACGAAATCTCCTGTGAGTGGGAAACCTTGTGAGTTTTTTTCCGTTCAGAAATGCAACGAGATTTGCTCCTGGAGTTGGAGCCGTTACAAGAAAAGTCTTCAGCTTAAGAGCGGCAGCGTGCAAATTTTAAGTGCAACATGCAAAACATGGACAGTTTGTGTATTTTCTTTTGGTCAAATAAAAATAATCTTAGAAGTATTCATTTTCATGGTCCAAATGAAGTCCAGATACTCTAGGCATTGCCCACCCATTGAGTGTTTTTTTTAAAACCAACAATTAAAACTATTACAGACATTTAAAAAGACAAATCATTTGACAAACATAAACATGTAACCGTGTCTTTTATTAAGTTGCATTTTCGCCTGCTTTTCTTGACCAACTCTGTCACATGCTGCTGTAAGAACACCGGACCTTCTTTATCTGCAGGCAAAGCGCCAGTGAAGAGGAAGGCTATGATAAAGTCTCCTGGACCAGAGACGAGGAGACCCACCCTCCCTGGCTGAGGTTCCACCTGGGCATCTCTCGCTGGGAGCTGTACGACAGGAAAGACCTCAACCTGGCGCAGCTGACTCATTACCTGGCAACGCAGCGCATCCTGGGGGCCGGTGAGTAAACACGGCGACAGGTGAGAGCACGGCGAGGAGAAAACCACGTCGTTGCTGCAGGACCGTATCCACACGTTCACACATAACGACGTATAAGAGAGAGGGAAATGAATCAAATGCACCAGAACAAGCCCAGGAGGGTCTCGGCTAAGAAGAGGGTTAAAAAGCAAACAGCGAGGAGGCGAGCCGGCCCGTAATTGAGTTCTTGGAGGTCAGTGAAGACCCGACTGCAGCCTCCCGACAGAGACCGTGACGCATTATTAAATCCAAACAAAGCAGAGAAAAACACCACTTCGTCGCCATAACTTTTTGTTTGTGAGGTTGCAAAACTTCTGTTTTACTTCTGATTACAAAAAGGCGACACGTCCGAATTGCATTTATACCCATTTTCTGACGCTTGGAGGAAGCTGATTTGGTCGGTGGGGATTAAAACGCCGACAAATGACAAAAAATAAGTGGGGAAAAAAAAAGTAGAAAAAGAAATAACTAAAAGGCTCCACATTCATAACATGCGCTGTCAAATCCTCCTTCATGAATTTACTCATTGGATCAGCTTCATCGGTTCGTCCAGGTCTGTCTGCAGTGTGAAACTAGACGGCTGAGCAGCAGCTCGGTTATGTAACATGCCACCATGTGGAGAAGCAGACACATCGCGCCTCTCAGCTCACAATCCGTGCTGCTCTTCCCTCGTCAACACACGTCCCGTCTTTAGCGGGCGCAGCGTTGCGCCTCGCTGTGGCACGAAAGCAGAGACGAACGACGACAGCCTCTGCACTTGATCACTTACCCGCCACTGTATCCGTCCGATGCTTGTTTTTAGTTCAAAAGAAAGGAGGCACCCAGCTGAAGCTGCTCGTGTCGTTCCCAAACTACGGCCAGGCTCTGCTCAAACCCATGAGGTAAGACGCAATGTTCTGGCTGGAAACTGAGGCTGTTTTTATGGAAATAAAAACAAACAAACAAACAAAAAAAAACCCACACCAACATACTTTTGTGTGTGTTTTTTTTTTGTGTGTGTTTTTTTTTTTTTTTTGTCACCCGCAGACAATCCAGGGATGCTGAGACGGATGTGAACCTGTTTTATTTCTCCGACTTCGAGCGACACAACGCAGAGATCGCCGCCTTCCATCTCGACAGGTACGGGTGATTCAGCCCGACGTCACTGAGCGAAAAGTCGGAGCCCTCACTGCATTTGTTGCCACTACATGAAAACAAGGGAGTCTTGTTTACATTTAGCAACTCTCAATCCAATCATCGGCGGCTCTAGAATTTCCTGCTGTGCGAAGGCAGCTGAAGCACTCTTTGAGTTCGTGTACACACTTAGGAGCTTTTAGACAGTAATACACAACTTCCTGTTTCCCTGGGGGGTGAAGATGAGGCGTCACAGTGGTCGGTTTCAAAATGGAGAAGGCAGGAGAACATGCAGTACAAACATAAGTATAGCAGAGAGATTGTTGGGCTGTACGAGTCAGAAAATAGTTCACAAGTGCTGCGACAAACGAGGCTTTGTGTCAGTGTCAGCCGGCTGGTTAGCCGCTCTTTTGGAAAAGGAGTAACATTACCTGAAGACGGTAAGCTGAATGAACAAGAACGTGATTCAGTTTTGCAAGAACAGAGATCTGGAAGCGAACAGACCTGCGATGAGATCTAAGAAGAAGCCGATGAAATGACTGGAAGAAAGTAGGCGATGCAGCTTGCCGACAAACCCGCCACGGTACGCTGTTGAGGGAGAGCACGCTGCCACAGACTGGAGCTGTTTTGGTGTTATATATAACTCTGCTTAAGAAAAAAAAACTACACTATTTGTTTTGTGCCAGCTTGTAATACTTTCCCTCCAACGTCACAGAGTGCTGGGCTTTAACAGAATCCCCCCGGTGGTCGGTCGACTCATCGACGTCACCACGGAGATCAGAGACGTTACCACTGACGAGAGGCTCTCCAGGACCTTCTTCACCTCCCCAGGTGCGTATGGCAACGCGCGCGCACCCCTCCGGATCTGCTGATGTGTGCCGCTCCTTCGTGGAGCCCCAGTCTGCTTTCTTCCTGACGTCGCTGCGTCTTGTCCACTCGCTCCAGCCGGGAACGTGTGTTTCTACGGTCGGTGCGAGTACTACTGCTCAGCGGAGCACCCGGTATGCGGTCGGCCTCACGCGCTGGAGGTGTCCCTCGCCACCATGCTGCCCGACCTCAGCCTGGCCCCCCGCAGGTCTTGGAGGTCACCGTGGAGACGCTCCTACAGCCGCACAAAGCTGGCACAGTAGGTAGACTCTTGGCGAGCGAAGACTAAAAGTGTTTGTTGTCGAATTTCGACTCTAAACAGCAACACAAAGGAGTGCCTGACTAGGAAGTGGATGGCTTTCGAAAAGTCCATTCGGCTCCTGGCTCAGTACTTTTTAGATCGAGGTTGGATTGTAATTCCAGCTACGACTCTGCTGGGTTGTGTCTCTGAAGAGACACAAGAAAAACACACACGTGTTTCTATTTCACCACTTTGCACTATTACTAGATAAACTCCTAATGAAACACATTGAGGCTTGTGGTTTGAATATGACAAAATGTGCAGAAGTTCAAGGGGGATCAATGTTTTTGTAAGGAATATCAGTCAGATAACCTGCTGCCTCACTCCTTGGTTTACTTCGGCGGTTATATTGCAGATTCTCTCATACCCCTGAAATATTTTAAAGTTGTTGTGTGTTTTTGTTTTTTGACACCATTGCTCATGGAAAAAGCAATATGGCAGGAACATTACTGCCACTATCACGTGTCATCTGCACCAGGATTGTCTGAAGTACCATGGGTTTACACTGACCTCCAGTGGTGGGAGAGAAAACTGCAAGGTGCAGTTCTGCATTTCTGTCCAGTCCTCTGGATGCTATTAAGTTTTCAAAATGCCTTTTAGCAAGTTGCTCATTGGATTCAGTGGTGTTGGAGCAGAGATGCATCTGTGCGCTGCAAGATGGCGGTTGTTATAAAAAGTTTATGGTGACAGTTTTCTATTATTAAACTAACACCAATAGCTGAAGGACTGAAAATACACACGGTGTTAAAATCTGCAACTTTATTTGTGCAGAGTGACGCTGGCAGCAAATTTCAGTCGTTGCCGGTGTTTATGGTCTTGTGTGAATTGCACAAATGTGTTAATTACCGTTTGCTTTCTGTCCCCGGGTGGGAGAAGGACGCCGCTTACTGTGACACGGTGAAGAAGACGCCTCCTTACAACCGCGGCAGCAGATTGGTGGATCTCATCGACATGGCTGTGCTGGACTTCCTCATGAGTGAGTTCACGACGTCGACGCCAACACCTGGAAAACGCGTCCCAGCTGTCGACAGAGGGGAAAACGAAGCGTTATTGTTACTGGTTATTCTCTTTGCCAGGCAACATGGACCGGCATCACTACGAGACGTTTGAGGAATTTGGCAACGAGACTTTCCTCCTTCACCTGGACCACGGCCGGGCGTGAGTGTCGCCTTTGAGATGACTGTCGTCACTTAAAATGATCGCCACTATTGCTTCTTCGATGTGTCTGTGTTGTCTCTAAAAGCAGCTTTCTAATAACTCTTTAGATTCGGGCGACATTCTCAGGACGAGCCGTCTGTTTTAGCTCCTTTGGTGCAGTGTTGCAGGTAAATCCAATTTAAAAAAATGAAAAAAAGAGGAACATCGAAGAACCAAATCTGCCGTGCTGTGAAATGTATTTGGAAAACGTTAAATCAACAATATGGCTGCTCTTTTTGTAACAGCTATACTATTCAAAACCATATCAAAAATCTTGAGCTACGCCTGATTCAAACGTTACGGCCTCTTTCTTCTACAGGCTAAAAAAAAAAAAAAAAAGTTACTTCACTAGAACCCGTCTGACAGCAGGAAGTAGGGTAACTTTTCGGAAGGTGTGCGCAAAACACAGCATTGCGAAACGAAGCTAATCGAAATCATCGCTTTGTATTTGATCACGTTCAGTTTGATGCTAAGAGTTTCGCCGTTCTGAATCGTCCAAGTGTGATAAAAGCAGCAAAAACAACAGTTTTCACAACACTGCGTGTCACTGAAGAGCTCAGAACTTCAGAGTCAGTTTCTCCTCACCCTCCGCTCCTTTTCCGTAGAATCCGTCGCTCCACCCTCCTCCGCCTGAGGCTCTTGTCCCGTCCCGACTTTCGGCTGAGTGACGTCATGCGGGAGTCGTTGGCCCAGGATCCTCTCTCAGCCGTGGCCCCCCTCCTCTCCGAGCCACACCTGGCTGCTTTGGATCGACGCCTCGCAACCGTTTTGGCGGCCGTTCAGACTTGCCAGGACGGGAACGAGGACGTCGTTTACAACGATTTGGACAAACGCGACGGCCAGCAGCTTGGGGAAAATCCGTGACAATAAACTATATATTTTCCGTATTGAGCACATGTGTCCCATATTTTTGCCCCTGTTTTGTAATTTAGCAGATAGCGTTTCAAATGCTCTGACGGCAGCGTCCTTATGGGCCTAATTGGGCCCATAATTAATTTATTCATGAAATGAATAATTAATTTCATTAATTATTCAGATCATGAATAATTAATAAAGCGACGACTCAACTAAAAACATTCGTTTAACAAATGAACAACAATTCCAATTATTTGTCATTTTAAGCTCAGTTGTTCATAATCCTGTTATGCCACCAGCAACTTTCAGTATATCCTGATATTTCTTTCTTCACGCTGGAAATTCAACAAGATGTTTGGAACATTTTTCAAACGTCCACACAGCCTTTAACATCTTAGTAAATAAACCTACTTGTCAGATGTTTCTGTGAGTAAACCTAGCTCACTAAATATGACTATAGTCACGGCTATAAATTAGCATGTCACAAACAGTTTTTTTCGTTTGTTTTGCTATTTTGTTGGATGTTAATATTTCAGAAAACAAACCAACTTGTACATGGATCTGGTGACATCATATTGTTTTTTTCTTCCTGAAAATTAGCTGATTTTTGCTAACCGGCTAGCGAAACATCACACAGTTACTGGCTAAAATAATTTAGACCGATTGGTCACAAACAAGCCAATTCTAACGGGATGAGAATCACTCCTGCTTTAAAATGATGAACTCCATGCGTGCTGTGGAAGATCACAGGGCACCTCTTGTGACGTCATCACCACGCGAAGCAGAAAGTTTTTTTCCGTTCCCTGCACCGTTCGTGAAATCAAGCAGAGATTTACACTTTACATTTAAACCCCTGTTTTATTCTTACTTGTCCATTTGTTAAAGGAGAGGAAATAAAAAAACAGAGTAGTTCCCTTTAAAAAAAACAAAAAACAAAACTAATTTCAGATTCTGCTCGTTTTATGAATGAAGTTACAATTTATTAATTCTACGAGTATTTTTTATTTATTTTTTCCAAGTGAATCTCGCTCTGTTTGGTTACTTTGTAACCTTTGATGTGGTGGCGCCATGTGTTGTCATGGCAACCCGAAACCGCTTTCATTTTCGATACGTCACTGGAGGAGGAACAGGGAGGCTTCAGTGGGACGGTCCGCCACGAACATTCAAAAGAGCTTCCGGTCGTCCCCATTCCGGACACTTCTTACATATTTCTAAGAAGAAGAAGAAGAAGGAGAAGGAGAAGAAGAAGAAGTGTTTCTCTTCAGGTCGTTCAAGCTGTGGAGCAGCAGCAGGCGTGGGGCGCTCATTGCATTTAGCCGTAAAGAAGCTCGGTTCGCTGCAGGGCCTGCTCGCTCACCAGGGATGGACCCGCTGGACTTCCTGGAGCAGCACGAGCTGCTCACCTTTTTCCACTGTCGTAAAACAGAAATGTCCTGCATGGAAAACCCGCAGACCTTCCTGAACCAGCTCAGGGACCACAACCTGATACCGGAAGACAAGTACAAGGTAAAGTTGTGTTTTTTTTTTTTTTTTTTCACGCGCTGCGTCTGGCGACGGTGACGCAGAGGGACACACCCACAGCTCGAGAGGCAAACGTGTGCGCGCGCGCGGGAAGTCAACACAGACTCTGGTTTCGTGGGATATTTTATTCAAATAAGCTGATCGAGTAAACAATCTGAATACCAGCAGTCCACCTGCTGTTCGCTCTCACCGCTAATTGATAAATAGTTGCTTCTTCCAGCTGCTTATGTGCAGCTGAAGTGAAGTTTGTTGGTAGTTTACGGGGCGACAGAGCAGGTCGGTCGCGGCTCGGAGGGTCACAGGTTCGAAGCCCGGGAAAGACATCCGGCGTAACCCATGGCAACCCAAAGGTTGCCATGGGAAGGGACAAGATACTTACAAATTAGTAAAAAAAAACTACAAATAAATAAAAAAATTATATATTTAAAATCTGCTTATACCTGTGTGCAACTTTTAAAATGTCACTTAAGTTTCATCCAAAGTTTCCTGCATTTCAATTGAATCAATTCATCTTGTAGTTTCATCAGAGACACAGCTGTCTGATAACTTAGTCCTTGAAATGCTGAACAAATCCATATTTACGTAAACCCGAGTTGACAAACGGCGACCCTGATTTTTTATTTCTTTATTTTTTTTGCCATTTTGCTTACGATCGATTTCTGATTTCTCTCAATGTCTCTTGGTGTGTGTTCAGACGACGATCCGGATGAGAAGTAAAGATAAAATGAGAAAAGCTGTTTACGAACTCTTAGACTGGATCGAGAAAGAGAACTCGGCGCACATCCCGCTGTTCTGGAAATGTGTCTTCAAAGACGTCATCATGAGCCAGTATCCCATCCTGAAGCTGCTGCACAACAGCCTCATGGACGGTAAACAGCGCCACTGTTTCATTGGCCCTTGACAAACTAAAGTAATATCTAAAAATGTTTTCTCACGTTGGGTCTTTCGTTTATCAACCCAGCTCCTAAGTTGTTTGTAAATTCTCTGCTTTCAGGCTCTTTCCACTTTGACCCAAAGCTGCCCGAAAGGAGGGAAAGCGAAGAGAGCGACGAAAAGGGAAGCTCGAAGGTTTCCGACGGCGAGGAGAAGGAAACGAAAAAGGCCGCCAAAAGGAAGAGGAAGCTCAGAAGCGGGAGCAGCGAAGGCGACGACGAGCAGCCGGGCTTGTCAGCCAAACAGACTCCAGATCAGAAGAAAAAGGCCAAGAAAATACATTTCTGTAAGTCACCTCTCTGGCAGTTCACGTGCATCGGCACCCAGATTCGCCGTTTAATCTCTGTAGGTTCCCTGTTTTATTGTGCGTTTTGAGAAGATTTTAGGTGTGAGGCGCCAAGCTAAGCGCAACTCTTCCTGGCATAATTTATAAGGTGTCGATCAGGACATTGATGTGGATCAGAAATCCATTTCAAAAACGGAGGAAGGACACAAGGCGAGTAGAACTCGATTCGATTCAACAACAGCGTGAATTACGAGGGAACAAAGTTGATTTCCGTACTCTTCTTTTCTTTTTTCCACACTTATAAAGACTTTGAAAATACCAAAATCAAACTCCAGACTTTTCCAGATTGTAAATTAGTTTCGAATAAGCCGCAAAGGGTCAGCAGTGCAAATAAACAGGTGTCTTTTTGTGGCAGCCATGTTTAAAGTGAACTCTTTCCAAACTGGTGTGATTATTCCAACTAACGGTAGGCAGTAATAAAAAATTTTTTTTTAGTGGAAATCAAACGCACCATTACACCTGCTGCAGCCTGTTTTCACCGCTTTGTAAATGAGCTATTGCTTTTGTAATTCATCGTTAATTACAGATGCGAGGCGTTATTTTTATGACTGTGGCTCCTCTGATTTCACATGTCGAATGTTTTTTATAGTCCGTGAAAGTCCCAGTTTGAAGATTAAAAATCCCAGTCCACTGCCTTTTTGTTCCTCAGCGTCTCCAAGGAAGGGGGAGGCGGGTGAGATCTGGACCTGGCCGCTCTATAAGACCCAGCTGCCTGTGACCTGTGGCGAGGTGGAGGGGATGCTCATACGAGACAAGCTGGCTAAAGGTCAGAGTGCGTTCATCAGCCTGTTAGTCTCCCAGGAGTCATTCGTGCGGAAGAATCGAGTCGTTTTGTTTTCAGGTGAAAAGTGCATCCAGGTGGGCAAACAGCGGTTCACGCCGGCTGAATTTGAGAAGTTCGCGGGGAAAGGAAGCACCAAGAACTGGAAATTGAGCATCCGATGCAAGGACACCCCGTTGGGAACGCTTATCAAGGTTTGGCGAAACGCCGTTTTGGAACTGTGCAATCGTTTGTGGTCCGTTACGTCCGTTCGCTCACATGCAGTCCTTCCTTTGAAAGGACGGGCACCTGAAGGCAGCGGTCTACAAAAGGAGAATCAGACAGGTAAAAGCAAAACAACAACAAAGAAAGAAATCTGCATTATTTTTGACTCGCTCACTTTAATTGCCAGGCCAGGAAAGTCCTGTTTGAAGCCAGTCATTCAAACACAGGTAAGGCCATTTCAGAACCCACCCAGAGTCATCATTACCAATTTCTGAACTGAAAACCTTCATTGTTTTTTTTACTGTCAGACGACAGCGAGAGTGAAGAGGAAGCACAGCCTTTGACAGAGGAAGCCTCAGGTGCCGGTTCCCTCACAACACCAACAGGCAACAACGCTGACACAACAGCGGCCGAGGCGCCGACGTAATAAACATCATTTGCACGACTTTTGTCTCGCGCAGGAAAAGAAACGGAAGAGCAAGGCGAGCCGACGCAAATGAGCCCGGATCATTACAAGAGCGTGTTCAAAGTGACGTGTGGAGCCTTAACTGGGACTTTACACAAACGTCGGTTCGCATCAGGTGACCACGACTCAGCCGACGAATAATTAAAGCAATGCTGCTGGCAGACGGCGTGCGCTGACGTATGAAACGTCTCTGTCGTCTTTTATCCCCCACTAGGGAAATGCGGGAAAAGTATTCGCACCGAGTTGAGCTGGATGAGTCCGGAGGAGTTTGTGAACACAGCGCTGAACCAGAGAGACGCCTCCTGGAGGAAGGACATCCTGTACAAAGGGGAACCCCTCAGCGTTCTCGTGGAGGTAGACGTGACTCGGCGCCAGAAACGCAACATCGTGATGTAGGTTAGATTATCACAGCTGGAGTCTAAAATGAACTTTTTGTCCTTGGTTATCACTTTTATTTTAAAATCCTCAAAATATTGATGCTTCCGGTTAGACGTTTTAATTGTGTGTTGTGAAGCCGGGAAGGAGGCAGAATCAAGTCGGGTTCGCCACAGTTTGAGTGACGTTGTTTCATGAAACTGTTCTAAGATGAGACTGATTGTAAGTCTGGGCGACAACCCGAGGAAAATGTGCGGTCTCTAAATCAGAACCCCTAAATCGTAAAAACAAAAGACTCAGTATTTGTCTACGTTTCTCTTTCAGGCAAAGGTCTTGATGATCCATTCGCTGCTTTGCAAATGCACACGCTGCAAACCAAAACCCAAAGACCTGGTAAGTGCGTTGCTCGTTTGGTTTCGCATTTAAAAAGCCGTGAAATCACGAAATTGAATTCAGTTTTGAAATTAACGGACCGACTGGCTTTACAGGACGACGACAAAAATGACGACGAGTGTTACATCTGTAAAAGTGGCGGAGAGGGGGACTTGGTGGAGTGCGATAAATGTCCGAGATCATTTCACCAGAACTGCCATCTGCCTCATATAGACGACACAATACTGGAGTAAGAGCCAACGCCTTCGAAATTTGTCTGACAGGCGTGGAAACGACTTCTTTTGTCTGCTTTATTGGGAGTTTTGAGAAGTATATTTGATTGTAGCATTTTCCACATCTGGACATGTAAGGGGGGGGGAAACAAGCATTCTATATTTAGATTTTATTCCCTTGTAGAACAGATCGAAATAAATGTGTTTTACATTGATTTACAGTTAGAGGACGATCCTTATCTTATGTTCACTACATCACAGTTTGAGTTTTTGTCCCAGTTATTAGTTACATTGGCTTTTTGCACTTCAAAACTGACTTCAGCTGAAATTCAATTCAATTCTTTATTGCCGTAATTAATAAATATATTGCATCCAGACAAGTTTGTGAAAACCGCTTCCCCTGCGCTTTTCTGAAACGCAGCGATTTTGATGCGACTGAAAAAAACGTTTCCAGCAAGCTTTTTCCAAATGGCCGTGTTTCCATTGAGCAAATTTATGTTCTGTCCCCTCGCAGTTCGTTTTGCTACATATACATATATTTTCAGGGACGACAACCAGTGGCTTTGCACGTTCTGCGTCTTTAAACTCACCGATGAGTGCCGCTACCCCGGCGAGCAGAGAACCGAAGCCGTCATGTCCCGTCAAATATCTCAACACCTGCTGGTGAGCATCTTTTTCTCTGCTCCAGTCTGAAAGTCTGTTCATCCAAAAAGCTGTCGCTCAGACGTCCCGCTGCAACTCATCTCTCCTGTCTCACGCTGGACAGGAATGCCAGTATCTCCTCCTCCATCTGTGCAGCGCCGATGAGGAGCAGATATTTGCCACCAACCCGAGCCACTATGTAAGTGACTTCTCGCGTCTTTCTATGTCCGCCAAACGAAACTTAAAACGATTCAAAGTGCAGGAGCTTTGTCTGCTCCTGCTGAAATCGCTGCGCCGGTGGTCATATTCTGTCGTCGTGAAAATGACTGCAAACACAATTTGTGCTCGACACCCACAGCTGGGAAATTACTGCAGCGTTATTGAGACTCCGATGTGGCTGGATAAGATCGCAGGCAAACTTCAGGGGAACGAATACGGGACTGTCAGCGAGTTTGTGTCAGACGTTCAGCTCATTTTCACCAACTCTGCCACCTACAACAGGGTAAGAAAACGCTGGAGGCATCTAGCGCTTTCGTACAGAGAACGGCTCAATGTCAAGGTAGTGCTCTCTGAGTTTTTCAAGACGAATTGAATGCGTTAAAAAGTGATGGCTGCAGAGGGGAAACCTTGCATTGTGCCACACAATGTTATTCCGTTTGAAGTTTTAGACTGAATTCACATTTATAGTAAGTTAAAGTGATGATTTCTTTGGATTCTGAGATCTAACTGAACAAGTTCTGACTATTTTTTTTACTGCTGACTTACTTTAAGTGAGCAAAGCGCAACATATTTGATAAGCTACCAATGTCGACATGCAAAATTTGTATGATAATCAGTCTCATAAACAGTCATGAAGGAGGGGATTTTGCCTTCATCTTAATCAATAAATCATTTTTATAGGAAATACAGAGTTACAGTTTCATAGAAAACTTGCTGAGCCCGGTGGTTGAGCGGTCATTCATCCAGCCGGCCGCCATGTTTCTGTGTTAAAAAAATTTTTCCACGTTGACAGGAAATTTGAAAATATTGCTTGACGGTTGCATATTTCCAGAAGATTGGAAATATGCAAAAAAGGATCCGCCAAACGGATCCTTTTTTTTTTTTTTCCCCTAAAAAAAAATGCAATAATTAAAAGAAATAAATTAGCATCGTTCAGCCTGGCGCATGCACACCGAAGGTTTGTTTTCCAATCATTTGGGTAAAAAGGAAGACAAGAAAACAGGAAAAACAGACAAGTTTTATTCTGTTGCTAGAAAAGGCTGAAAGAGATTGAACATTGAAAACAGTTTAAGTCTAATCTTAACTTCATTAATGGGAAGTTAATGAAAAGTGCTTCACTGCCTAAAATGCAGGCTTTCAGCACTTGACATTTTTCTGAGTAATATAAAAGAAAGGAGGAATTTGGAGTTCCCACACCTTCTGCACAGCTTGATTTCAGAAAACCACCTGAGCAGAAGAGGCAGAACGCCTGCAGTCCGGATTTTGTTCCGTCAGCCTTCAGCCAGACTCTCTGACACCAATTATCAGACGCGGCTGATGGGGAAAATGTTGGCACAGCAGCTGATCAAACTGTTAACGACTCTCTGTTTGCCCGTTTCAGGACAAAGCCGACAAGTTGATCAGGGCCGAACATGTTCAATTGAGAACAAAAAAGCAAATACCCCTCCTGAATTCATTCATTCAAATTTTAATCCAAAGATGCTATGATGTCTCATTTTTAAAAACGCAGTGTATATTTTTTGTCTCCATCGGTCATATTGCATGCTGGGCCTTCCTCTTCTTATTGGTGAACTAACAACCTCTGGAATCTCTTTTCCAGAACAATCCAGAATACCTGGACATGGGCCAGCACCTGAAGCAGCTATTTGACAAAGAATTCAAGAAGGCCTTCGCCATCCGGGACTAGACCACAGACTGACGGACCACCACTTACAGACACTGGCTATTCATGAATAACATTTAGATGTTATGCTGATTAATAATGGGACTACTCTTTATCTAACCAGGATCAGTTTTTTAAAAAAATATTCTGTTTAACTAATGAAAGAAAATGTTAAAATACTGCTGAATGTTTGGCACACGCTTTGAAAAACGTGCTTTGATATGAACTGAAGTAGAGCTGACTCTCGGTACGACGCTCTGTGCTTCTCTTCATCACGAGAGTCTCAGAGTAAACTCAAGACGAGACTTTCGGAATCGACGTTTTGAAATCGGTTCTCGTTGTCGACGTGGCGGAAATGGTGTCGTTTTTGCCGTCAGCCTCGTGGTCGTCCGGCCCGAGGCTGACACACGTCACTGTTGTGAAACTGTTGTGTGGACTGGTCAGAAACACGTCGAACTAAAACGCACAACTCGACCGTCTGCTCTGAAACGTTGAGGGAACTTTGAGACTCACTCTTGCAACCGGCTGGCCCACAGACTTTTAAAACAACAGCGCATGTAAAAGTCTTCCTCTGAATGCGCACAGGAAGGCTTCCCAAGGAAATGCACGCCAAACGTAGCTCCTCTGGTAACACTTTAATGTGGGGGAAAAAACAACAGGGTAGCCAAGAAGGTGGGTTCAAAGCCCGGCCTGGATGCATGTTCTTCTCCAGATAGTCTAAAAACATGCCTGTTGGGTCAGTTGGTCTCTTTATTGTGTGTGTGTGTGTGTGTGTGTGCGTGTGTGGTTGTACGTCCTGTGTGTTTCTGTGATGGACTGGCGACCCGTCCAGTGCGCACCCCGCCTCTCGTCCAATGAACACTCGAGATAGGCACCAACCCAAGTCACTGACCTCCCGGTCGATAATATTTCACAATTATTTGCCACTGTAATCTCATCTAAACTCTTGTTCACCAGAAGAAAAGCGATACACAATGGAAACTCAAACGTCTGACGCCGAGGGGGGGGGGATAAAATGGCGGCGTAACCTGAGATGTTTACAGCTCGATTCAACCAAAAGTCCGAGATCCTCCATTTTTTTTTTTTAATACCAGATTTTAAAGTGTTAAAACGTAGCAAGATTATGTCAGTTTGCAAATATTTAAGGCCTTAACGTGCGAATATTGAGAGGTATGCGACGGAGGACGCATCTCGCTGAAATGATAACGGTGCATTGTGGGGGGGAGGAACAGCCGCAGTTCTCCAAAGCCTTCATCCGTTGCAGCGGTTCTGAACATTACGATCGCACGACGCGCCGCACCTCAGTTGATAACTCAGATGAGGATTGGATGGTCAGCAAGTCGACCTTCAGGCTTTTATGTAAAGATGAGTGCATTACCACAAAGCGAGAGTATGTATTATTAATATTAGTTGTCCACAAAAGCTGATGCAATTGTGCGTTAAGCCTGAACAGAAAACAGTTATCGAACGTTTATCTCTTTGAGAAACTCTGTTTTTTTTTCTTCTGAAACAATCTCTGAAATCTTAAATTTTCAATGCTTTCGTGAGTAAACTGCAAAACAAAAATGACCGAGTGCTCAACACACTTAAGACCTTAAGCTCTTTTTTTTTCAATGCAGGACCAATGCAATTTGTAATAACAGTTTCTTTTTAATGTTTTTGTATGTTTTATGCTGAAAGGAATTTTTTTTTATTTTTTTTATTACAATGTGATGCAATGTTCAAAACTGCCAAAAGGTTGACACGTCTGAACCGAGTGTGGATGCCTTGTGAATGTTTCTGTAATAAATTAACCCGGAGCGTTTTCCTAAACTTGTGCAAGTTGACAAAAAAAAACAAAACATTATTGTTGGATGTTTAGAAGTACTTGGGTCTTAGCTTAGACCTCTTGCAAACCCTAAATTCAAGCAATTTTATTTCATAACAACAATAAAATAATATATCTTTAAATTTGAGAAATACGTAGTTTGCATGAATTATTGTCAGTTTTGACTCATCTTTGGCAACCAACCAGTAGCTTTGCTACGGACTTAATGATTTTATGGCCCCCCCCTTTTTTTTTCTTCCACTCAATTTTCTTGTGATCTGTGTGGAGCAGGTAAATTATTACCAACTCCCCTTTTATGAATTAAAAATTATCATGGAGGTTAATATCAGTTAGCCTATATTTGATGTGTGTTTTTTATTAGCTGTAAGTTACAATCATCAAAATGACCAAATATCGATGCTTGACAAATATCGATGCTTGTAAAATGTATTTCTTACATAAATTTTCTTATTTATGTAAGAAAAATAATAAGGTTAAAGTAAACCACTGAGACAACACACACTTGGGATCAGACCAAAGCTGGGCACTAATCTGCTTCCTGATGCTTCGACCTTATTTTTTTTTTTGAAGCCGCGGCGTCCGCTGACCACGTGCCGCGCGACCAGCTGACGTCACCGTCACGCTTCCCCCGGCAGCAAATCCTTGCTGCGAGCTGCGCAGCCGCCCTGCGCATCCGCCAGCCGAGCCGAGGTGGACGGCGCAGCCATTTCTCTGCTCGTCGCTGGAAAACAAAACCCTCGCGCGCGAGAGGAGGAGGCGGCGGGGGGGAAGCGTCGGTCTGGCGCGCACGCGGCCGAGCGGAACGTTCCTCGAGCCGAACGCGGCGGCGGCGGCGGCGGCGTGACCCGCGGCCGAAGCGTCCATCAACAACCGCGATCTCCAAACTTTCTCTCCCGTTGAACGCCTGCGCAGACAAAAACGTGCGCATACGTTAGTTTTTGTTTTTTTTTGTTTTTTTTTCCTCCTTCTTTTTCTTCTTCTTCTTCGTCTTCTTCTCCATGCCGCAGCAGCCATGGACGCGAACCTGCACGGAGGCGGCGCAGCGATGCATGTGAAAACCGAAGCCGGGGATGAGAGCTCATCTGCGCTGGGTTTGGGCAGCCGGGAGTCGCCTGCGTCCTGCGGAGATGCCGCATGCAGAGCGGGAGCAGGAGCAGGAGGAGGAGGAGGAGGAGGAGGGGCGCAGCAGACTGCGGAGGAACTGGCTGACGCGGAGCTGCAGGCCAACACCGCGGCTCCCTCCGTCCTGCTGTGTGAGCGCGCAGACGAGTCCGTTCATGGTGCCATAGATCTGTCTGTCTGTTGACACTGACAACCCCCCAGTTATTGTTTAAAAGCGACAGGAGGTTTGATCTCCATGTTTGACGCGACAATCATAATTCACACATGCGCCGTTTCAAGTCTTGTCATGTAATTTGTTTGATCTCAGATCCAGTGAGCACAGATCGGTTCTTTACATCATCAGCCGATGGGAAAACATACCTGAAGATTGCCCCAGGTAAGAGAGGAAACCGCGCTGATGCGTTCAAATCCAGTGACGTGCTGCATATTTCTAGACTGCAAGTGCACAAAGTACACAGATGCCATTAAACCGTTAAATTAGTTTCATCTAGAAAAGTCTCCAGAGCTTTTTTTTTTTTTTTTTTTTTTTTTTCCACATTTCAAACCAGAAATTATTTGAAAATGACGGGAAGATGAGTTGAGCTAGAATGGCTCGAGCCTTTGAAAACGGTTGGTGTTCCTAAAGGGCAGCAGCATGAAAAATACAGCCAGACCAAAGTGTTGAAATGGTCTAGTCAAAGTCTGTACCAACTGAACTCAAGTGAAAATCCAAATTTCCAGTAGACAATCTCCATCTCGTCTGACTCAAAGTGTTTTGCCGAGAACAATGGGGAACAATTTGACTCTCGATGCGCAAATTCACGCCGCAGTAATTATATTTTCAACTGCAGATGATTTTGAAAGTCGTCCTCTCTTCCTTTCACTTTGTGTTGGTGAACGGCGTAAATCCCACCGACAAATTTCCGTCACCGGGTTTCCCCAGAAAACTCGTCAGTCGTTCACCCAGCCGGCCGCCATGTTTTTGAGTAAAAAAAAAAAAAAAAAAATGTTCAAAGTTGACAGGAAATTTGAAAATATTACTTGTTGGTTACGCATTTTTTTTGGAAGATTGGAAGACGAATTCCTGAACATCAACTATAAAATCTCTTAAAAAAAAGAAAAAAAAAGGCAATCATTTAAAAAAAAAAAAAAATTTAAATAAATGAACATTGTTTAGCCTGCTGGAGGTGCAAGTAAAGCCTGGTGGCCCACCAGGCTTTACTTGCGTGTCGTGGGAAACCCTGTGTCGTCATTTTTGGGCACGTATTTCTTAAGCGTGTCGCCAGCTATGACTTATGTGCTCCTTGAAAAGTTATGTGAGGGTGAGTGCGGTGAGAAAAGCCCCTGATCAAAGCCGCCTTTGTCCCGTCCCAGCTGCAGTGCTGCCACCTGCTCCCTCGGACAAGGCGCTCTCCTCCGGCTCCGATTTCTCCTCCAAAGCCGTCCTGTGCCTCATCGAGGCCGTCGGCCGCCGCTGGGGCCTCTACGAGACGCGGGAGCGCTCCCAGCTCTTCCAGAGCGTCCAGGAGGAGATGGCCTCGAAGGGCCACGTCCTTCCCGTGGAAAAAATCCGCCGCAAGTGGAACAACCTCATTGTCACGTACAAGAGGGTCAAGGACCGCAGCCGGGAGACGGGACACGCCAAAACATCCTGGGAATTCTTTGATGTAAGTCAGGAGGAGGAGCGTGGAGACGAATCCCGCTCCTCGGCATTTTTAGACTCAACCTTCCTAAAGCAGGAAAATATAGGAGTGACATTTTGTAACGAGTGTGGGTCAAAAAAATGCAAGATATCTATCTTGTATTGTCTGTAAAAGTCATCCAAAAATTTCCAGAGACGAAATTCAAGGCAGTATCTTCCTGCTTTACAGAGATCTGAGGGATATTAATCAGGTTCATTTTACATGGTAGATGACTAGCTGCTCATCTTGGTATCGTGAATAAAAATAGTTTGTGGTTTTCCTTTTCTCTCTGTAGCTCATGGACGCCACACTCTGTGATACTATTGGCTCACAGATCATTAGCAACAAAAGGAACAAAAGTAGCAGTACAGCTTCTTCACTGGCCATACCTTCAACAAAGATCCCTGCAAAACCAGCGCAGCTTCCGCAGCCCAACACCATCATCCGCCCCAATGGGGACTTTGCTGGGACCGGGGCTTTGGATACGGCCGGTCTGGGAGCCGCCACCAGCCAGATCATGAGTAGCGCCGCCGCCAGTCCATCGCAGACCGCAACAACTGTTACGCTTGTCAATGCTCCAGAGGTCAAGCCTGTGATTGTCCTCAATGGGGACATTGTCACCTCTAGCATTCAGCCAACGACCATCGTACCGTCTCCGTCGTTTATCTCGTCACCGTGTTTTACTGAAACAGCCTCTGGGTCTTCTGCTCTCGGCTCACCGGGCAGCACAGACCTGGGCTCGTCGGCCTACAAAAACCGAAAAGCTCCGTCTTTCACGTCGGGCGTCGCGCCTTTCTGCCTCGGCGCAACGCCACTTAGCCACACCCAGAACATTCTTGGCCTCTCGTCGTTCCCCGCAACGTCTTCCTGTCACACCGCTTCCAGTGCCGCCCCGCTGTCTGCGCCTGCGAGTGTGGGATCAGAGGGGCAGAACCAGAAAGGAAGCAAGGAGCAGGGCAGCGTCGGGTTGTTCCAGGAGGTCCTGAAGCGGCAGGAGGAGCAGAGCTACCTGGATCGGGTGGCTCGGCGCAGGGTGGAGGCCAGAGAGAAGAGGCGCGAGAGGAGGGAGGTACGGATGTCGGAGTCTCTTGGAAGGATAGCCACGGCCTTGGAGCTGCTCTCCTCCAAGCAGGACACGGTCATTGCGCTCCTGCAGAGACTGGCAGATCGGAAATGATGAGCGTGAGGCAGAAACGCGGCCATTTTGAACCTACTTTCGTCATCTTCCTCGATGAAGACTTCTCCTTCGATGTTGTGAACTAGAACATTTTCGAGAAGAGGTTTCACTCATCAGAATCCTCGAGAGATCAATTTGTGTTTTTATGTACTTTCAGTTTGTTGCACTTACACTTCCAGTGAAAAGTTTACATACCCTCGCCATCGAAGGGAATTCATTTTGAGCCTTTAAGGATGTATTTGAACCCCATGATAATAGTTGGAGATACAGTATGTTTTCCATTAGTGAGTTGAACCTAGAAATCATCAACTAGCTTCTGGCATAATTCTGGTTGGGTGTTCGACCTCCTAGCAGAGTCAGCTGAGTTTGTTCGAACTGGTTCGTTTCCATTGTCAAACATTTCCCGTGGGTTTTAATGGTTATAGCTCACTGAGCAAACACACCAAAACCTGTGTTTTTCAGGATCAATGTGCCGTTGGGGCAAACACGATTGTGTCCAAGCTTTGACCGTGTGACCCTCGGCGTCCTAATTTGGTTAGGATGTTCAAGAAAAGCCCAGGTGTTCAAAGCTCAATGAACTGACTGGGTGTCGCCGTCTGGAGAACTGTTAGAGATTGAGCTGTTTATCGGAAATTATGAGAATAACGTCAGAACAAATCAGGCGTCATGGTGACGGTATCAAACCGAGGGTTTGTTCGGCTTCCAGTCGTACAAAATGGATAAAACCTGGACACAGTCGGATGTTCCAACAGGACCAAGATCCCGACGCACCAAAACGTAGCATGAGGCAAATATATTGGCGCCGACCTCTTCCATATTAGAACTTGTGGTCTATTCCTTAACGCCCCCTGAAAATCAATCTATTTAAACAAACTCTGCTAGTTGTTGACCATCCAGCCCAGAATATGACAGAAGATTCTCGATAGCTGGAGAAAGTGGATCGTTTCTCTGCAACTGGCATTTCATAGAGACGTGATTATTATAGATTTAAGATTATATGTATATTTTTTACTCTGTGTGAGCTGGAGAAAATCTGCAGTAAACTCTTAACTTGGAACAGTTTGTTTTGCCTCTTGATCCCTCCAGCCATGTTGGAAGCCATAATTACTCACATCCACGTCCATCGGTGGTGCAAATCTTTCACACACTGCGTGTCAAATAAGAGCTGTCGTTCCGAGTTTTATTTCCTAATCCGTTTCCTTTATGTGGTGTCCTTTCCTTCTCTCTGTCCATCTTTATGTCCTTCTTCCTTTTTGCCCTCATTGTGCCCTTATTTCTACCCCTCTTTGTGTCTCTTACCTCGCTCCTGTCTCTGTCCTTTCCCTCACTCACGTTCCATCTCTTGCCTCCTTCTTCTTCACTTCTTGTGTTCCTCCTTCCTTTGTTCCTTTCCTTTTGTCCTTCCTCCATTCCATACTTCCTTTCGTCGTCGTGCGCTTTCTCTTTTCTGGAAAAATATGTATAAACCCTGATGGAGTAAACGGCTGTTGCAAATCAGTGTAGGTAATTTGGGCTTGAAGGAAAAAAAAAAAAGCGTTTATAAGTTTGGAATTTGGTGAATTGCTGAATCGACGCGGCGCTTCCATAAGTACTTCATAATCGCCACTAGATGTTGCCAGATCGCTGC
Organism: Poeciliopsis turrubarensis; assembly: GCA_010277015.1. Lineage (NCBI taxonomy): Eukaryota > Metazoa > Chordata > Actinopteri > Cyprinodontiformes > Poeciliidae > Poeciliopsis > Poeciliopsis turrubarensis. The sequence goes on along the minus strand of VMRN01000104.1, from coordinate 782,026 downwards.
TTTTCACAGGGAGGGATTCCGGCCTTTGAATCCCTCCCTGGGATTCAGGGAGATGCATGATAACATTTCAATCTCAACAACACGGATCCTAACAAATCTAAATAAATATAGTTTGGTCACTTGATTTTTTTTATCAATGATTAGCTGAGGTTGTGGATTAATGTGTCCATAACCACAAAAAAGAAACAAAGAAAAAAAGCTTTAAGACAAACATTAAAGTGAGTCAACGTGTAAGACCTGTAGGCATGGCTCTGAGTAAGTCGTCATCTAAAAATATCTCAGTCATGTGTAGTTTAAAAAAAAATAATAATAAAAATCACATTATTATTATTTTGTAATAATAATGTCCCAGCGCCTCGCCTCCCGTTGGTCGGCTGAGGTTTCCCTTTCGTTTTTCTGTTAAATCCAACCCAGAACCGATTCCTGCCATGGCTGCTGTCGGAAACCCTGACGCGGGACAGGCCGCAGGTAGGCCAAGGGTGAAGGGGTAGCGGGGGTCACTGGTTCGCAAGGAAAATCTGTGCCAGGAAGAGACGCAGGGAAGTGACATTTCAGCGTGGAAACGTCGACGCTTAAACATTTCAACCATCTGAAACAGAAACTGAAAGCAAAGCTTTGAGGTCGCATTACGGTCTGAATAACAAAACTCGGCTCTGATCCAGAGTCAATGATTTATTCAATGATTTATTCATCGCCCTGTTAGATTGAGATGTAAACTTATTTTAATTGAGCCAATCTAACAAAAACAGATATAATAAAAACTCAATTCAATGATTAACTACACACAGAGGGAAAGATTTCAAAGCTTCATTTCTCATAGTTTTGCAGGAATATGTTTGTGTTCAGGTGAAATAGTATCCACTCTTTAATTAGACCAACTCAATTCAGATTCAAAATTCAATTCACAATTGCGTTATTTAACACAAAGGAGAGATAAATGTCCTAATTTATATAATCCAAGTATCTTCAGAATCTCATTTTAGATGGTGTTGCTGTGGACAGGAAGGATCTCCCCCATAGCAGTCAGTCTCTCGGTGAATCCGAAAAGGCCTCTGACTGAAGAATCACAGTTGCAGTATGAGACGAACGGCTCACTATCCATGCATCAGAGAGTATACTTCACAGTAACATGTCCTGGATTAGTGGGTGGCAAAGCGCTGCTCGTCCGCCTCATGTGCTTTTAGGAAAAGCAATTTGTCAACAAAAACAGTTTGGAACAAGTTAGAAAAGAAAAAGCGAACACAGCTACTCCATCATGCAGCTGCTATTAGCACCGCAACTCTATAGTTAACTACCATAAGCCAGTGTTACATTTCTGAACAAGAAAAGACTGAAAATCTAGTTTTTGTCAGCAGAAGGGTGATCTCTTTTGCTCATTTTCTCTTCAGAACCTTTGAGGATCATGCTCATTGGGAAGAGCGGCGTCGGCAAGAGTTGCACCGGGAACACGATCCCCAACAAGGTCGCCGTCAAATCCGACATGAAGCTTAAGAGAGTCACCGTCCACTGCGAGAGGGAGGAGGGGGACGATCGAAGAGATGCCCGTCGCGGTCATCGACACGCCCGTCGCGGTCATCGACACGCCCG
>VMRN01000104.1:677798-763264 GCA_010277015.1 Poeciliopsis turrubarensis | reverse complement strand
TTAGCAAACACTGTTGCTAACATGTCAGCTAACACTGTTGCTAACATGTTAGCGAACACTGTTGCTAACATGTTAGCTAACATGTCAGCTAACACTGTTGCTAACATGTCAGCTAACATGTCAGCTAACCTGTCAGCTAACATGTCAGCTAACTCTGTTGCTAACAGGTTAGCAAACACTGTTGCTAACATGTCAGCTAACACTGTTGTTAACATGTTCACTAACACTGTTGCTAACATTTACGCACAATACGAGTGCGCACATTTGCAAACCGGTCCGAATTACACAAAACTTCAAGTGTTTCTTTTGTTTTATTGAAAATTGTAGGACCAGAGGACAACAGCGGATTTACAAAGTATCAGAGTTGACTTAAAACGTCCGTAGAAGTTATTAATCTTGAACATATTTGTTGTTGAAACAGCTTTCTTGCTGGGGAAGCATTTGATATTTATTAACAAGCAGCTCTGAGTTGGAGTTCTTTCTTCTCGGCTGTGGAAATCAAGTGTTAGATACGACCATTGCCAATAAAGTTTCGAGGGAGCTAAAAACAACGGGGCAGCGTAACGTAGCAACGTGTTCAGCACGCGCGCGTGGCTTTTGAACACAGCCGTTAACCACAGCTTCGACCACGGAAGGCGTTTTCACTCCCGTGTTTTCAGGTGAGCGGACGCAGCGGACTTTGCGAGGACTGTAGCTTTTCCACCGCCGTAGCGTGGACGTTAAAAAAAAGAAAGCGTGGAAGTGATTTCCAAGTCAAGTTATTCCGTTGAACTTGCTGCAAACAGCTGGAGTTAAAGGCACAGCTCCGTCTTGTTTTGGTAATTGCGGGGATGCTAGCCGGCCGTGTGACGGTGCAGATTACTGGAGAAGTTCTGGTGCTTTGAGGATGGAGTCAAACTAATACTTAGTGTCTGGGAGAAACACGGGTTTTTCCACCCGTGTGAATAAGCTTCAACAGACAAATATCAACAACATCTGTCTGGTGAAGCTGTTTCCTCCATTGCAATTGGCCAAGATAATGTAAAATGTCGGAAAACATTGGTTGATTTTCCTAAATAACTGTTTAAACTCCCAAAACTGTGATTTCTCACAGTTCTGCTATATTGAAATGTCAATTTTGCTCATCTGTCTAACTTCAGGAAGAGAAAAATCACAGCTCTGATTAGCATAACAAGTCATTTTATCTGAAGACATAATCAAGACTGACTGATTAAGACCTTAAACTGAATTAAGTCTGCTTTAATGGAGAGGAAAATCTTTTAATCATTTTCAGTTCTTTAGTCATTTAAAACCTGTGAGCCGTGTTTCAGAACAGTCTCCCTCCCAGCCTTTGTGCTCATCTATGAACATAAGGCCTTTGGCAAGAGTTCATCTCTATACGCTGGAGGAAACGCATAATAAATAGGAAGTCTGTGCTTTCTTTGTTTAAATATCTCCACCAGCGTTGTTGGGATTCATCAATGTATCTGAGGGCAAGCAGTGGTTTTGGGTGGCTGCAGAAAAATATACATCTTCGCTCAAAATCTAAAGCTAAAAGAACATGACTAGCAGAAAAGGGGGATATTCAACTTGTGAGAAACGTTTGGCATGAACCAAAATGTCATTCATGATGACTATACTGTTTTTTTTTTTGTTGTGTTTTTGTTTTTTTCCCCCCAGACTACTTCTCCTGAAATAGTCTCTCCTAGACGGAAAATTTTTTGACAAGAAAATATGTCGAAGAGAAAAAGGCCTTTGCCGAAATCCTGTTGTATGGAGCAGGAAGTGGAAGAGAAATCTGGGGACAGAAAGTTTGGCTTAAGGCAAGCAAGAGCCAAATCTTTTAATGTGTACAGTAACCAAGGTGACGAGAAGAAGAAGAAGAAGATTAAAGACAACGGCATTACAAAGCAAAACGGTGAGTTTTTTTTCTGGGTAGGTGTTATATTTTGTCTTTATCTTTTTTTTTTTTTTTTTTTAGGCATAAAACAAAAGTCCTACCAAGCATTTAAAGTGCAGTTATTTCACAGTTAATATAGATTTTTAAGGTACTGATGATGAATGTAGAAATAAACTGTTCCATCATTAGTGGCTTTTGTCTTCCTAGGAATCTGGTTTGTGACTTGTGAAAACAAAGAGGGAGTTATGGATATAGAAAAGCTGAAAAAAGGTGAGAAAAAGAAGTTATTCTAACACGCAAGTTTAAATTGTTTTTAATAATATGTATGAAATTGTAGCAGAACATCAGTGTGATTATGAGTAGGTGCTGTTTGTGATGTTGCACAGCCAAATATTAACACCAATAATGTCACAGTTCTACACTAAATATGTAGCTAGCAAGCTAAATATTTGGCTACGTAGCTAGCAAGCTAAGTATATGGTTATGTAGTTAGCAAAGATGGCACCAAACTTATAATTTATTTTGTAGGCTAAATATTTAGCTCCAATTTAAATATCCATCCATCCATTATTTAAATGCACTTTCTTGCAGGGTAGTGAGTGGGGTTGGTGTCTATCACAATCTATGTAAGTTATAATTTTGGTCTGATTTTAGGTGAGAATTGCATAGAGTGTCAGGGCCTGTGGTTTACCCCCCCGGCCTTTGAGGAGTTTGCAGGACGAGGAGCGTGCAAAAAATGGAAAAACAGCATATGCCACGAAGGAAGACCTCTGATCCACTGGTTTGCGGTAATTCCTTTTCTTTCCTGTTTTGTCAACTTAAATTGATAAAGTCCGAAACAAAAGTTAATCGACGTATGTTTGATCTTACAGAAAGGCGTTCTGTCCACAAGTGGATATCAAAGAAGAGGAGCCGAGCCTATGAGGGTATCGTTCTTACATTTAGCATTGGCAAAACGATTTATTAAGTAATTCTGTTTTTTTCTGAGTTTAACTCATTCCTAATTCTTACAACAGAAGGTTAAGGTTTCGTCAAGAAAAATGGAAAGCAAGCCAACAAAAAGCCTCCACGAGTCCCAGGGATCTAAGCGCAGTAAATGTGAGAGATCCGTCAACTTGGTGAAAAGCATCTGTCCAGGAGGCTCAGCAGGGGCAGAAGTACAGTCTGTCCAGGATCCTGAGGGAGGTCATATCACAGATGACCACAAGCAGTCCGACAGCGACGAGTTTCTGCAGAGAGACCAAAACAATAGGGATGATCCGGCTGGGAGAAATGATGAACACAGTATAAACTCAGGAGATGCCGAGAATGAAAATAAAACGGACAACGGGGATGTGCTTGCTGATGCTGATTACCCTGACAACCGCGGCGATGCCAGAGGTGATGTTTCCCACAAAAATCATTTATTGACGTTACTGCTGATACCGGTGTTGGTGGAAGGATTGCTTTTCTGTAAATTTGGAGGAGTATGGTTTTATTCTTCTCCTTAAAAACTTGACATTTTTCCTCTCGCTCTGAAAATTAGGTACGTTTTCAGTTCTTTAATTTAACTAGAAAGCAAACTATTATACGATAAACGGGACTGGAGGATGTGATTTAAAAATTAACTCAAATTTTCATTTAAACGTACAAAATCCGATTTTAATCACCTTTTTTCGCTCGCTTTTTTCCTTAAAAATAAATTCTTAATATTGTTACTATTTTCAAATTTAATGTATTATCATTTTCAGGCTAATATGGAAACCCACTACGGGTTATTTGTACGTTTTCGTCAAAAAAATCTCAGAAACCTTTTCAATTATTATTAGAAATTTGCTAGAAAATACTGAAGTTTTCAGCTAAATCTGAGAATTTTTTTTTTTGCCAAAAAACAAAAAAAACATTTCAAAACTTTAAAATTTTAAACTTTTTTTTTTTCAAAAGTCCAAACTTTTTTTTTTTTCAAAAGTCCAAACATTTTTTCTAGAAAGTTTGTAATATTTTTTGGCAGAAATTTACTCCTCCATTTAAAAAAAATTATTTTTTTTACATCTAGTGTCCCTAATATGCCATCATACATTACGAAATCCTGATTTTGCACAAATTAAATCTTCAAAAAAAAAAAAATTTTAAATTAATCAGTGAAGTTTGTTAATCACTCGGTCCAAATAATTGATGGTCATAAAACTTAAAAAAATGTTTTGTTTTTTTTGTTTTTTTTTCTTCAAAGGGTGAAATAGATTTCACTCCTTCAGATAACTTATATTTGGTAAGTAATACATGGCGATGGCTGCGGCATGCTGTGGAGACGCTTCTTTTCAGTGACGTTCAGAAAGTAAATAGAGCTCAATATGTTGAAATCATTGAAGGAAAAACTGTTTGGGAAAACAAAATACCATTAAATTACGTTGCCGCTTGCTGTCGTATATTAGAACGTGAACAAGTTTGGAGGCTGTATGCGTCTTTTCCAGAATTTTGTGTTTCTGAGCGTTTCTTCTGTTTTGCAGAAAGACACGAGGACTCAGACGCTGCCAAAGCCGAGGAGCAGGAGATGAAGAGGGAAACTCAAGTGACGGTCAGAAGGCTTTCAGAGGTGAGTCAGTATGTAAGCTCAGAAGTTTACATACATCACGGTCCTCACGGTGGCAGCATGTCTGAGTCGCTCTGTTATGTTGGCTCTGGTTCGTCCTTGTTGCTGACGTTTATTCTGAGTCTTTCTGCTTGTTTTACGCTCATTCTGCGTTCTTCTACAGAGGTGGAGAGCCTGTAAGGCGAAACGGCGTCCAAAAGGTTTGTGAGTAACTCAAGTAACTTCTCAAATCCTCTTCATTTAAACAAAGTACAGTAAGTATTTTATTGTGTCGACTGTGAACAGGCGCCTGGTGTGAGCCTTTGGAGGAAAACGCGCACATCGAGGAGACCGAAGGCGACACGGCCGTCGCCGACGGGAACGGGTTGATCAACGAGAACCTCGGTGCCTCCTCTGCAGAGCTCGTCGTTAGTAGCAACGGTGACAAGACGGGTAAGGCTCTGTTAGTCAAAACAAGGCTTTCATGAGTCTTTTTGAAAATATTTAAGTTGATTTATTATATTTTGGCCTTGTTTAAGATGAGGAGAAAGATGCAGTGCTGGATATGAGGTCACCTCAAGATGCAGATAGGACCTCAAGTACACTTGTCAAGACTCAAACAAGTGGCCTGATGTGTGAGTTCAGAAACTTATTGGATCAGTAATTTATTTTTTTAAAAAAGCAGCAGTAACCTTCATTTTATTGTCTTTTGGTGACGCAACAGGTCTCTCCGTTTCACCTGCAAACCTGCTGCTTCCGTTTGTTAACAAAGAGGTTAACGATGCAGGTGAAGCCAAACCGGATCATGACGAAGCAGAATTAGAAAGGTAAGATGAAACGCATTGTGTCAGTCAACAAAGTATCCAAATATACCAAACAAATTTTTCTTCTCTCCCCCCCTCCGAAGCATCAGAGTCTCATACGGTCCGATTGTCTCAGAGAAGATGGAGGACGGAGCTTCGGGGGTCTCAGACGTGGATGCAATGGATATCGATCAGCTGAAGAAGGAAAAAATAAAGATGCAGCTTAAAGTTTTGAAATTGCAAGAGGAATGTTACACTCTGATGCTAAACAACTTAAAAAACTGACGAGAAAGGTTTTAGTGTCAACATCGTAAATGACGAGTTAGCCTTCTGTTTTTTTACGTTTCACTAGAAATTAGATGCCAGGATTTGGCAATTAGCGCACGAACCAAAATATTTCATCAGTGCAGATTTTATATTCAAAATGTGCCTATTTTACAATTTTTCCAACTTTTCTTTTTAAATGTTTTCCACGTTGTATATCATTAAGTTCTTGATCAGAAAATGTCACATTTGAACGTGACAAAGAGACGAGACAGAAAGTAGCAATGATAACGTTTGGAGTTTACAAAAAAGTGGAGGAAATGAGAAGAACTGAGCACAGCAGCTTAAAAACGTATCTAACCGGCACCCAACAGTGGAATTTAAAAGCCCTCTGTGGTTTGCCTCACCTACCTGTAATTCGCCCTGCTGTTGAGTAAGTCTTTATTATAAAAGCAGTCATTCAAAACACTTAACATTTTGTCTGCATGCATTTGATTAGGTGTCATTTCTGCTCCAGTTCTGACCGGCATCATTACTTTGACGACCAAAAAACGTTGCTCTCTCATTTCTCCAAACAGTTCTGCAGTGGCCGTTTAAATCTCGCTTTTCTTCATGTGATCAGTTTGTATTTTACTAGTGATGTTTTAGGTATTTATAGTTTTACTTTGATCAAACTCTTATGCTGTTTCACCACTTAAACTCGGGTTTATCCCAACATCTTTACGGAGCTCACATTCAAACATGACAAGCTGAGAAAATACTGAGTGATTTTTTTTTTTTTTATTATTTTTTTTTATCCGCTTTTCATGAATTACATTTACGGGTTGAAGAGCATTTCTTTTTCTAATTCCCAAACTTGACTGTCTGAAGGTCACCTTTCAAGGTCAAGGTGTTATTTATTGTCACTGCCTAAAAGTGCAAAACTGGCAAGCGATCTTGGAAATGGGAAATCTCTAATCCGTTTGTCATCTTGCACTTTTGAAAGAGGCGTTTTCAAACACCATAATTACAAACCTGTGAATAACCCCGATGAGAAGATGAATATTTACTGTTGCATTTCATGCATTCAGCTGTTTATAAGTCTTTTGACTGTATTCTGCATTTGGTGCTTTTCCTCATTTTCCTCAAGAGTGTGTGTGTTTCTGAGTACACACGTCAAATGCTGCTGTATCCAGGTCTGTCTCAAGTTTTATTTTTCCACTGTTTTCTTCTTGTCACATTAAATAATTAACCAAACTCCCCATTCCTGTTTCATTCATTTTCAGCAACGACAGCTGAAGCACACCGAAGTAGCTTCTGACGATGCGTAAGCGTCCGAAGCAATCGATGACGTGCTCTGCTTTAAAATGTCACAACTTGGCTTTGATTTTTGTTTTTCTCGTGCCGGGAAACATCTGGTTTCGTTTGACTGTTGTTGCTAGGGCTTCTGCGTGACTCACCTTCTGAGTCCTTTAAATTCAGGCGTGCTGCCATCCGTCTCGCTCTCTTGAGGAGGAAGACGACGCGGAGCGTGCCTGCAGCTGAAGTTTCTGTTTCGTTTCTCCCGCTCGTCGATCGCAGCGGCAGAGGGAAGACGTTCGCTGTCGATTGGTGAGTTGTCTTTGGTTCTCTAGACTCCTTTTTTTTTTTTTTAAATTAATGTCAAGTTGTTTTTTTGTTTGTTTGTTTTTTCGTAAGAACCACAGATTTAAAAGATTTGGACCAACGTGTAGGAGGGAAATCCTCTCGATAGCCGCTTGAAAACAAGATATTCATCCGATAGACGCATCTCTGGAAGACTTGACTGCTTTTGAAGAACATTTAGTCTTTGTTTGGAAAGAGCGAGGCAGAGCGGTGACAAAAAGACAGTGAATTACATTTAAGGGTTGACGACGGACAGAGGCGAAGTCAGCTGAAGATCATCTTTGATCCGTGGCTTTGCAAGATTGTTGGTTGCAAGAAAGTGAGTAGAAAGAGAGACTTCCTCAACGTTTTTTTTTTTGACAGTTGCTCTAAAATTAACGGGCTGCTTAATGTGTCGTCACTGAAATGCTTCAGGTCATCAAAACAAACTTTTAACATCAGAGAGAGAGAGAAAGAGAAAGAGAAAACACCCGAGTAGAATTCAAATTCAAATATACTTTATTCACACCAAAGAGAAATCAAATGAGTTCAATGATTTAACTTTAATTTCTAATGACGATTCAAGTTAAAATATGCAGAAAGCCACCTGGTGTCATCTGAACGTGTTTTGTTTTGTGTTTTTTTTTTTTGTTTTAAACGGACGTTTCAAATAAATCGTCACGTCATGATTTATTTTCTGCATTTTCTGCAGCGACAGCTGAAGCACTCAAGTAGTGACTGAGGATGCGTGACTCATTTGAGATTTACCACTTCCTGTGGAAAAGCAGAGTTTCGGCAAAACAAAAACATTTTTTTTTTTTTTTGAAGCTTAAGCCAGTATAGAAGCAACTTTATGAAAGCATGTTTCATCAGCACTGCATCAAAAGCCTGATGACTGCAGTAAATGTGGTCTCTTGTCTCATCACAGCGAAACCTAAAATCTTGAAGCCTGAGACAAAAAAAAAAACAAACTCACCATGGGAATTCACTGCATGTTTCTCTTTTCATTTCATGGAATAACCCGTTATGTTCACGTTTCCTTGACTCTCTATTCAGGTTCTTCATCCAGACAGACTTGCAGTGGAGAGAATGAAGAGAAGATCTTCGCTACGGTCCGACTCTGGACGGGAAGAACGACGTTTAGGCGGAGGACGCAACCTGAGAAGAAGAACGCGCATCAACTACCGCGATGACGACGAAGACTATTCCGAGGAAGACGACCGCAGCCAGCCACCGACACGCGAAGGTATCCGGTTTCTAAACGAAGCCACGCTGCCGAAAGGGACTTTAAGCATCCAAAACCGCATTTCATTGAGAGAGCGAAACGTTGCTGTTCGCTTGAACCGCTGAGGAATGTTTGAGAAGTGAACCGGCTTTTCTGTCTGCAAGATCGAGAACTGTGGCCTGTGACCTGTGGGGACAAGGAGGGGATGATGGATGCCCACAAGCTGGCGAAAGGTCAGAACATCCAGTTTGTGTGAAACGATTAATCGGATCGTGACAACAAGCGAAAGGTTTAGTGGAGAAATGCCCTTATTTTTAGGGGGATTTTTCAATGTTATGTCAGCAAATGAATGAGAAAAACATCCCGTTATGCAAAATTTAAAAGCAAATTCATTCTCCAGGTGAGGAGTGCATCGAGTGTGAGGGCCACATGTTCACCCCGCCTGCCTTTGAGGAGTTTGGAGGAAGAGGCCCAGCTAAGAAATGGAAACTCAGCATATACTCCGGTGGAAAACCTCTGCAACATTGGTTTGATGTAATTTAGGTTTGTTTTATGCACCTATTAAAATAAAATACAGTGTTTTTTTTTTCATGTAATGAACATTTTTCCCTCATCGCAGGAAGACCTTCTGTCCACTGAGGGTTACAACAGGACGAAGACGTATAAAGTAAGCGAGTAACACTTTGACGCAGAAACAGTTTTTTTTTTTTTGTTTGTTTTTTTTTTCCAATAACATTATTGTTTTATTGTCCAATTGAAGAAACGTCAGTCGTTTCAGAACAATGGAGGTGAAGCAGCTCACGATTTAAGACGACGCGACGCTCAAGGATCGGGAGAGTCGGGAGAAGACGCGACAGACGACTCTGAGAACGACGATGGGATTCCCTCAGGCTGTAGAAGCTGGTTACCGTGGGCCGAGGGAGAGACGGAGAGAAACGACTCAGACCATCCGGACGAGGAACCGGATGAACTGGAAAACGACGGGGATGGTAACGACAAAGACGATGAAGACCTCTGTGCTCCTCAAGGTAATGTCTTCCTCTGTTTTGGATTTTCCCCTTCAGGGCTCATCTGTCTCCGTTCAACCCTGTCCTCTGCGTCCTTCGCCTTCACGCCGACTCCTTTCAAGTCCTCCTGTTTTGGTCTTCCTCTCAGCCTCCAACATCAGCATCTTTCCACCGACATAATAATCGTCTCTCCTCTGAACGTGTCCGACTCCAAAATATCTTGAGTATCGTTTGACCCTCTGACGTTCTCGCTCCTGATCCTGTCACTTCTAAAGGAGAACCTAAACCTCTTGAATCCTGCAACCTCCAGTGTTTTCCTCAATTTCTTCTCTCTCTACACCAAGCATTGCTGCTTAAAGTCCCCCACCTTCTTCTGTTCTGCTCCCCGTGGCGTTCCACTCGTGATGCACGCCTCACTGGCGTCTTAACAGCTCTCCAGAACCCCTCTTTGCATATCGTTTGCCCCGCCAGAGCTCCTCGTGCTTTCACGGCTCCTCTCTTTCTCTGAATCCAAGGACGCGCTGCAGCTCCCTCTGGCCGTCTCTCTGCTTCTCCGCCAGCATCCTTAAAAACGACGTACTCTTTCAAATCGTTCAGACAAAACCTGTTCCTCCAGTCAGAGTTCGTATCGTAAGCCCCGACCAATGATGGACTTCTGAAAACGCCTGCTCCGTTTCAGAACCTGATCCGAGGCTCATCATCTCAACGCCCGAGAAACTCGCGCTGCAGAAGAACTCGTTTGTTCTTCTCCAACGAATATCAGCGGTAAGACGACCAGCTGAATTTGTCCAATGGTTGTTGTTTTTTTTTTTTGTTTTTTTTTCCCCAACATCACCCAGGTTTTGTGACCTTGGCTGTTGAGATGAATCTTTACCGGTACCATTTATGTAAAGATATGCCTTCTGAGTCAGACTTTCATTGCAGCCCAATGGCGATAATATAAAAATGTCAAGGAACCCGTTGGAAGAAATGGGATAAAAAGCGTCTTCATCTCCATGTGAAGTCAAAGCTTTGATTAATGATCCAAAATATTCCTACACCAATGGATCGGAGGAAGAGTTGGTTATATTCATACAGAAAAAAGTTTGTTTCTGATATGAAATTGGATGTTGGTGAAGCACTGACACGCCAGCTCATTTCACTCGGTGGAGGTTTTCCGTTTCATCTGGTTTTCTCTTCTGTGTCGTTTCACAGACGAGGAGTCGCTGTCAGGCCGCCGCCGCCGCCGCGGAACATCAACGCAAAGGTTCATGAGTTTTAATATGTCCACATGTTCACAACCTTCTCGTTTAGACCTGCTTTAGACGAGAATTTATGTGGTTGATTAAATAGTTTTTACAATCGGGCTCAAGAAACGTGTATGAAAAAAGTAATTAGGGATGCACAAATGTGAATATATGGGCCAATGTTGGTATCCAGTATTAACACCGCTGCTATGGCAGCATTTAGTTGTTTTTTTTTTGTTTGTTTGTTTTTTTTATCCGATCACTCGATTAATTGTCAGAATAATCAACAGATAACCGAATTGGTCATTTACAACACATGTTGGAAGTAAAGATGCAGTACAAACCACAAAGCAGGTCAACGAAAAATTCATTCTCTGCTGTAGAAGACAGTAAGATGTGAGCTTTTATCTAATTTAACGTTCACTTGCGTTTTTACCATCTTGAGGTTTCATGGTTTTGCGATGCGTTTCGGTGAAGCCGGCCTGCATTTTCACATAAATCCGATGAACCGATCCCCCTGCAGAGACGCACGTCGTCACGCGTTGCCTCCGAGGTTCTCAAATCCCTTTACTCAAACCGAATTTTCTTTCCCAAAGACGACGGGGAAGGAGGCGGAGACTCGGCGACGAACCGCGACGAGAAGACAAAGGGCGGTGAGGGAGAGGAGCCCCGGGAACCGGTGGGCAGCGAGACGGCAGACGTGGCCACAAACACGTCTCCCCGAGAAGAACCGGCGGAGCAGAAAGTCCACGAATCGCAGAGTTGAGCACACAAACCACATGCAAGGTCAGTGGGAACCCCTTCAAATGCGCAGCACCTTAATATTTGAAGTTTGCAGGGCTTTCTGCCGACACTTTGGCTCTGCCTGGTTCGAGCGCGCGCGACGGTCACGCGGCTGCGAGCGTCTTGGATCCATTCGAATCACAGACGATGGCGGAGGCGAGGTAAATCGCAGGAGTTCACTCACTTTTGATCAGCGGTGCCGTCTGAACAACGCTCCCCTTTCCTCCCAGAAGCGTCTGCGATTCGGACAGCACTCACATCTCGGACGTGGCGGAGACCTCCACGTCGGGGGTCCTGACCGGTTCCGACGTGGACTCGATGGATCTGGATCAGCTGCAGAGAGAAGCTCTGAAAACGCAGCTGGAGGCCGCAAGAGAGCAAAAGGAGGCTTCGAGAATACAGAAGGAGTATTACGCTTTGAAGTTGCGCCTCTTACGGGTTCGGATGAAAGCGGGTCGTTTCGGTTGGCCGATGCGGGCTGCGATGCAACTTTAACAAACTCTGGGAGGGACGAAGCATTTCCTGTGACAAGAAATTACCAAGAGTCGAGAATTTTATCGCCGCCGAGCCAAGAGAAGCTTTTGATCATCTGTGGAATTAAACTAGGATCCCAGAGATCAAATAATGTGAACAGACATCAATTTTGAGCTTTGTTTTTATATGTATATGTAAATAGAGATGTATATATAGAGAGGGGCTATATTTTAAGTTTTCTAAAGTTTTATAGATGACATTTTTCTCACCGTCTTTCTGTTGCATTTAACGTAATTATGTTCCAAGACGGTTTTTGTGCAATGTTGTTTGAAGTCTTTTTTTTTTTTTCGTGTTTCAGGGTGGAAATAAAATCTGCAGATTGATTAAAATGATGGAGGACGTGTGGCTTTGTGCCAGTTTGTAGAAGGTGACTCCTTTAAAACATTTGAGCAACTGAAAAGGGATTATAATCTTGAGAACAGAGATTTGTTTAAATATTTTAGCCTGAATGGGAAAGGGAATTGGGAGTCAAGATTACAGAGGATTGGCTTCCAATGTGTGCGACACAACAGACGTCCACCAGTTCTAAAAGATGGAGGGAGTTCAGGTGGAAGTGCTTCATCAGATACTTTTAATTACACCTCAAGTTACTAGCAGAGGAGAACAGCAACGTTGGAGAGTGTGGACATCAGAACGTCGGTCTCCTGAACTCTGGTCCTGCCCAAAGTTGGCACCTTACTGGGACGGAGTCTTGTCAGACCACCGGGATCATTTTGGGGCATCTCATCCCCAAAGACCCCAGAACGTTTCTGCTTGGGCCGATATCTGGAGAAGTGTTTCAAACACGAGACGAGTATCTTTTTAAAGTTCTATCAATTGCAGGCAAAAGAGCGATCACACGGCCGTGGCTAAAGAAACTCCCGTCCCAGCTGGACTCCCAGATTCACTCTGGGAAAAACTGACATTTCTTTTACATATTAAAGGACATTCTTACAACAACGCTGGTCTAAATGGCTGACATGCAAGAGCAAGGAAGCATGACTAGGTGTAACATCATGTAATGTTGTTTTTTTTCCTCTCTCTTCATGTTTAACTATAAATCAGTGCCCCAAGTTCTGTGTGTTGTATATATATAAAAAAAATTCAGAAATGCAAAAGACCAGAAAGTTTTATTGCAGGTTTTTGACACAGTTAAAAAAGAAAAAAAGAAATCAACAATATCCAGCAGTTTATATTTCTACACTCTTATTTACAGACTATCAGTTGTTTCTAATGAACTCTTCCCTATTCAGCCATTTTCTCTTCATCATCATTTTCCATCTCCTCCTCCTCCTCTTCGCTGTCTTCATCTTCGTCAAAGTATTTATCTTCGGCGTCTCTGCTGACAATGTCCAGGTTGTCGTAGTCGGGGTTGTCGTCCACCTCGCTGAAACACACAAACACTGGAGCGCTTCATCTTCTCGAGGCGAAACATTTTCACTGAACATTTCAGGAGCTACTTTCACTGTTGCATTTTATCCTCACTGGCAAAAGCGGTAAAAGAACGCTGCTCGCTTCAGGGGAGGTTTGTACAAGTTTACCGCGCTAACCGTGACTGACCTGTAGTTGAAATCTTTGTCTTTTCCGTCTAGGAATCGCTGATGCATCTGACTGATGAACTCCTCCCTCAGCAGAGCCTTCTCCTCTGCAGTAGGCTCCCATCCGCTCTGCTGGCCTCCATCGTCTATGTAGCAAACGTCCAGCGGCCGGATTGAGACGAAGCAAAACAACAAAACTCATATTTTTGGCCGTTCTTTTAGCAGCTCCTTACCGTCGTCATCTTCGTCCTCCTCTTGGGCGCCGTCCTCCCTGTCCTGCTCCTCCTGCAGGCGGTTCTGGATGAGACGCTCCTGGTAGGAGTTGAGGAGGAGATTGGCGAGCCCGCACGGGCCGGCGCCCTGTGCCTCCTGCGCACCGTCCAGCATGGCCTCCTGGGAGCGCTCCAAAACCTGGAACATAAATCAAAAGCCGGCGAGTTTTGCCAGGTTACCTGGAAACTACACGCACACACACACACACACACGTAGAAATATTGTGGGTTTAAAAAAAAATATGAGTCACCTCTTCATCGGTCAGGAACTGGCCGATATATTGCTCGTACAGCAGCGGCTCCCTCATCCGCATCTGTTCCTCACTGAAATACTCGCCGGCTGCCAGAAGAAGAAGAATAAGAGGACCAAATGATCAAGACTTACAACTCCAGTTTATTATCAATGCTCTCGAGAAACACTAAGCAGTGAAAACGAGAATTAGTGAGGATTTATTTTATATTTTTCATGATTTACCCAGAATACATAGAAAGTTTGAAAAGCCTGATGATAAATATAAGGAGTTTCATCTGAATGCCTCCGTTTTTACTTCATTTCACGTTGGGCTCCCAAATGTACAGAGGCACATACGCCTCCAGATTGTGCATAAATACTGGTCATTTCGTCTGCATGTAATTTTCTCTAGATTTTTAATTTTTTTTTTTTGTTTACTTAGATTTTAAGTGTGGTTAGCGTACGTTTCATACTCTATCCATGAAATGCGGATCAAAATTAAAACTAACTGGTACACTTAGTAAATTACCTTTAACTTTTTTGTCTCTGTTAAATACGGGAGGAAGGAACAACTTGTTGTTGTTTTGTATATTCTGCCAAAGTTAAAGCCCTGGAAAAAATATCGACTCTTAATCATCCCACCATGGTTCTTGATGGATAATACCACCGGTTTTTCCTCCACAGCCGTCCCCATGGTAACCCTACCTTTCTGTAGTGCTCGGAGGGCAGCGTAACGCTGGTTTCTGACCCTGGTCTTGTTGGTGCATCCCGCAGGTCGCGTCTGGACCAGCCGACTGTAGTGCTGGGCCCTCGGGTCTGAGCTGACGTGGGCGAAAGCAGGAAGGTGCTCAGGCTTCAGGTGGCCCTGATGATCACACAAGAGACATCAGTAAGTTGAGCTCTTTTTGTCCCCCTCTTATTGAAATTACTACTGCTATTTATTTACTGTGCTTTTGTCAGTGAAACAAGAATGACCTCTGCAGGCCTCCTTGTGGTCAGGGTGGACATTTCGGTTTGTTTTCATTTGTCCTGAGGATCTGGTGGGACCCTTTGCTGTTTAAAAGATGCCATTTTTTATTTTTATTTTTTACTATAGTTCATTGTATTTGTTCCAATCCGATCTTTAAAGCTTCCGAACCTTTCCCCAGAAGACACATAAGGACACTTCCACACACAGAGGCTGTACAGTTGTTGTTCCCTCGTCGCCGTCTCATCCTGCGTCCCGCTGGCACTTACATGGTACCGCTCCAGGAAGACCAGCGGCCTGCGGCGGTACTGATGCAGCAGCTCCTCCCTCCGCTCCCCGAAGGTCAGCTCGGCCTCTCCGATCTGCTGGCTCTTCACGGGGCTCCCGCTCATGGCTACCGACTCTATCATGGCTCCAACGCAGCTGGGCTCTGCCTGCGGTTAGGATCGCAGTTATAGCAGAGAAACACAAAGAATCCAGACATATGAGGGAAGAACCCTCACCGAGGGGTCCAGCCGGGCGACCGGCTGGGATTCTGCTCTGTGTTTGGGGATGTAGAGGTCGCATGTCTGTAAAGGAGCCGCGGGTTCCTCCGGTAACGCCGTCCTCTTTTCGCTCTCGCGCGGCCTGGGCTGGGCTTTCACGGGAGGGTCGATCTCCCCCCACATAGCCAAACGTGGGGAATCTTTACCTGAGCAGACAACGCGATGAAATAAACGCTCACCTCACTGCGCGACGCCGAAATGAACGACCGCGTTTTTAAATATCTACATTCTAACACACACACACAAAAAAAACATTACCTAATGCTTAAAACACACCGCATTTACTTGTTTTGCTAACTGTTTTAGCTGCCACGATGGTCCGTCAAGATTATGGTTCCCCCCCTTTGTTGTAAGTGAAATGTTGGTTCCGTTCTCGGCCTGTGGCGTCAGCTTTTGTCGCCCTCAAGCGGCGGATTGTTGAACTCCAACCACAAACTATTAAAAAAGGTACATGGATTTTCTTTTGTAATCTTATCATTTTCTTTGATCTTTTTTTCATTTAGTACGGTCTTTAGTTCCTTGTTTATTTTATTTACGTTAATTCAAGTCATTTTCTATGCCATATGAAGCCAGAAAATCACAGCATATTGGACTCTAAGAACTATGTTTAATTAACGAGAAGATCAGGACTCAATTACCCATGTGAAGCATATTTAAGAATATTTGGATAAGATAGGTCAAGCTGAACAGGGGTTGGTTCCCCTTCTGCATCGTGGCCAGCTTTATCTCCCTCTCAACAGTAGGGGGCGCCGTTGTTCTTGTTGTTTTCTATGAGCTGTGCATTTCAGAGCTGCAGTAAATTATCACATGCTTCCACATACAGTTAAGAGTCATTCACTCTGTGCTGCATTTCGATTAAAGTCTCCACCCTGAGGCCAGTACATGCACTACAACCAGCAAATCACATGAGAATAATCTGTTACAGATCAGATACTCCCAAAGATACATAGATCCTGGATAAAGCGAAGAGACCAGCTGGTCTTGCTATTTAAACCTTTGGCAGAGAGTACAGGAGTTATGAGATATGTAATGGAAGAAGAAGAAGAGGAAGAAGGAAGAGGGGGCGGGTTGGTGTGGGTTGAGTGTACAGTGTAAGTTAGTCAGAGGTGTCACTGCTAATCATCGGACATCAAAACCAAAAGCTGCAGTAGAAAGTGCAGAAGTTTTATTCAGTTTGTTGATACTCACTCCTTGATGCTATTTGGATTTTATGAAATAATGTATTTGAAATCATATATGTGAACTTTCAGTTGAATTATACAGCTGGCATTTGACAGAGCCACTTTGGACGAGACAATTTCGTTGTACCTCAGGCAGTTTTTTTCAGGTTGTTGTCCTACTAGAAACTACAAGTCCTTTGTAGTTTTGCTCTAGTTCTACCCCTCTATCCGATACACAGTATCGTGTATCGGATGACACACGTATTAGGCACGTGTATCGGACCAGCTTCCTTTCAGCTGCTAAAAAAAAGAGCGTGTTGCCACCATCGTGTGTTGCTATGAAGACGGTGTCTTTAGAGCGATGAGCAGTGTTGGTTTTCCCTTAAGGAAACCTTCCTCTGCTTGTTTAGAAGATTCATTTCCCGTGCTCCTGCTATTATTGTCGCCTGCCGCAAACAGACAACGAACTCAATTTTGCGCTAAACAAAGATTAACAGAAATTGAGAACGTGGCAATCTTTGAACGTTTTTGACTCCAGCAGCTTCCTGTAGGGAGCCCACCACTTCCCCTGAAGAAATAGCGGACACGTTGCCGAGGAGCAAACAAGACAAACCATCATCAGAGAATCACAACAGCAGGCGGAGGAGGACGAGCAGCTGCGACTTTGAGCTAATCTGACGCTTGTTTACAGCTTCGTCGTGTTGTAGAAAAACGACACCAAGCTCTCGCTGTGAAAAAGACGAGGCTCAGATTCGTGACTTTTTATGAGGTTAGATAAAACATATGAGGTCAAAAATCAGTTTGACCTCATATTTCAACCACAACGAGACCAAACGTGTCAGTGGTCGGAGGACTTATGCCAAGCTCTATTTTAGATGATGTTCTGCGCTGACAGGATGCTCTGGTTGACGCGGCCCCGTTTCCATCCAGCCCGTCGCATTCAACCGAAAAAACACGGCAACATGCAAAGAGGTGAACCCTTCCCAAATTATCCGACACACCTGGCAGATTCAACTGTTCTAATATTTTCATCCAACCATTTTCCCAAGAGAAAAAGAAAACAAGCTACAGCACCTACAATGACACACACACACACACACAAAAACAACTAATTATGATGAGAAAAAAGCTCATAAACTAAATTAAGAAACTTACAAAAGAAATAAAATATTAAGTAAAAGCCAGGGAGAATACTTCTAAGAGACAGTTATTTTGGGTTGGCATCCAGCTTTCCTCCATTCTCTTAATGGTCAAATATTTTTCTCCCAATGCACAAAAGACTAGAATGACTATATTCAAATTCAGTCTGGTCAAATCTGAATCCCAAAGCTGTTAGGAGGATGGGTTCAAGTTGCGAGTCAGGATTCTCCAAAATTATTTGAAAGATCAAAACCCAGATAGTGAGAGACAAATGCATATGAAACATTTTTTCACTTTGTGGACGGACTTGTTTGATGTGGACTGAAATGATGTCTGTCCTCGGCAGCTCTTTGTCACAGTCACTGTTGCTCTTCCAGGCAGAATAAGCTGCACGAGAGCTGAAACTACGGCGGCAACGAGCTCAGAGCCTCGAGAGGCCGACATCAACGGCTGCACGGCCTCCAGAAGGTCAAGCTTCACACGTTTATGCTCAATTTGTTCTTTCCAAATTAAGAATCCACTGTAAATCTGATCCTCCCTGATGGCGATCGGTCACCGGCCGAATTAAGAGCAGCTGCTTCCAGGAATCTTGCTGATAACGGCATAAAAATAAAACTTGAAGAGCCCGATAAGGTTGGCTGGTTATTTGCAACGCAACGCTGTGTTGCACATTTTT
The DNA here is from genome assembly GCA_010277015.1 of Poeciliopsis turrubarensis. Classification (NCBI taxonomy): domain Eukaryota; kingdom Metazoa; phylum Chordata; class Actinopteri; order Cyprinodontiformes; family Poeciliidae; genus Poeciliopsis; species Poeciliopsis turrubarensis. The sequence continues at coordinate 744,884 of VMRN01000104.1, read as the reverse complement.
TTGTGTTTTTGCCCCAGTTTTTAGTTGAAAAACTAACATATAAGTAACTTTTCAGCAAGATACAAGAGCTTGTTTTGAGTCTATGATTCCTGAATATTCTTATTTTTTTTAAAGTCCTATTTCCACTGGTAGATTTTTTTTTATACTTCAAATGTTATAAGTGAAAAAATCTGCAGGTGAAACAAGTACATTTTATTAATATTAAGGAACTGTTGACTTAAACCATAAACAAACAATAAACAATAAATGTGAAAACAGCCACAAAGTTATCTTAATAATTATAAATATTAAGATAAGCGTCACAATCTGTGCAGTCATCTGAGTTGTGGAGCCACAGGAGGAGCTCTGTCCAACACAGGGGCGTAACGCACAACCTGGAGGCTGGGGCAGGAGGAAGAGGAGGGGGGGACGAGGGGGGTTTAAAATCCTAGATAGAGTTTTTCAGACAATAGAAACACACAAAAACACGCACAAATTACAAAAGATTTTTGTTGTACTGTTGTAACCATTAAACTATCTCCTCTTCAGTTCACCTATATAAGTGGAGACACATTGTTGAGATCACTATTATAATATAACTTGCAATGAAGTATTGGGGAAGATCAATGTCATGTTCGTAGGTGGCGGAGCGTTGTTGTTAGCATCCGTTGGAAGTAACTAAAATAGTTACTTTTAATGTAACTTAGTTACTTTCCAAATCAAGTAATCAGTAATCTGATTAGTTACTTTTTCAAATAAATATTCACACTACTAGAAACTAGACGAAAATACCTGGTCAGGTTTTGTGTTTTTTCTTCTTCTTTTTTTTTGTGCGCTTCCTGTCTCCTGAAGGACTGAGGACTTATTTTTAGAAAACACATTTAACACGAAACCTTGACAATAAAGCCCCTTAAAAACGTTTTTTTTTTCGCCAACTTTGTTGTTTTCGAGTCCCGAGTTCTCTTGAACGCAACACCAACCCGTCCGGCTGGATTTAATCCCTACTGACAGATGTGAAGTAACTACTCAGGTTATTACCGTGGAAACGGGCCCTCTCTCACCTCCCGACGCCGTGTCATATTATGGGATATCGCCCGGGAAAGAGCCTTCATAACAGAGACAAGCGCCAAGAGTCAGCGGAGGCGAAGGGACGACTCAAACCCGGAGGCACGAGGAGGCGACGGACAGGAAGCAACAGAGGCAACGCTGACCCCATTGGAGGCCGAGCTGACCCGGAAAACACCGGCAGACGTGACGCGACAACAAAACAGATCATGTAATGGTCTCTCTTACCTCATACGAAGATGAAAAACATTCATATTTCGCTGTAAATTGTCAAATTTCCTTTTTTTCTTCTTCTTTTTTTTTTTTTTTTTCAACAAAAACACTCCAGAAAACGATACGGTGGAACACTGCGGTTGCGGTAGCAACGGTTGCTACGGAGTTGTGACTCGCGGTAAACCGGCAAACGAAAAGCGTTCCTTTGTTTTTGCTTCGAGTTAGCAGCAGACCACAGAAAGTCCATCAAATTACTAAGAAATATTCATCCCATTTTAGCAAAGTGACTTTTGCTGAAAAGTCACTTTGCGGTTGAGTTTGGGGAAACTTTACCTCAGTTGTGTTTTCTTAATGATTTGACCTCTTTATTCCCTCTTTTCATTGGTTTGCATTTGTGCGCCGCATTAAACAGGTTTCATTAAAAACACTTGCAGACATGCAGACTGTATTTGGATAATTATGTGACTCAATGGGAGTCTAGGAAGTTCTTCACAGATTTGGACTTTATACACGCAGTCATATTGCACGCATAAACAATATATTACGGTTTATGTGGCAGAATGGCCCAGTAAAAATAAAATCTGTCCTACATCTAGCTAATAATCTTGAAATCTTGAAAGCTGGTGTTTCTCCATCTCTAGCTCGCTTGACGTGAGCTCGTTTGCAAAGAAAAAGGTTTCATTTTCTTGATGAAGAATGTAAACATGCTCTGAAAGAGAACAATGGTTCTCCAAAGTAATGACTCAGGTGTTTATATATTTAAAAAAAAACAAGAAAGAAAAAGAGTTGGGAAAACTATGTAGAATGAGTTGGTATGAGAAAATGTGAAAAAGAGAAGAAAAAAAATTGCATTAGCTGGAAACTAGCAGACAGTAGACGGTGAAGTGAAGGACGCTGTCAGCTCTCTGCTCAACTTCTTCTTTATGTCATCATTTCCAGTTACTGCTGACGTGCTGCAGACAGGCCTTTGTTATTATTATTATTATTAGTTTCAATTGGGGAAGCTTACACTTTCCTCACGTTGCTGGTAAGAAGCTCATGCATCTAATTGCTCTCTCAAAGAAATCATAGATGTAGAGATAATGTGGAATGACTTGCATCGTTTTTATCAGCACAACTGCATTTCTGAGTGGCTCGTTTTCTCGCAATTGATTTGGATTCCCAATCCATCGTTGTGCCTTCCCCGGCGCCACCCAGTCAGACAAATGGTTCAGTTTTTCCTCTGCAGCGTAAATCAAACACGATCTTTAGTGTTAAATCGACTTTGTCGGCGGGAAACGGTCAGAAAAAGACACCAGCAGGAGGAGAAGTCGGCACAGTTGTCGTGTTGGTGTGTTTAGAACGACTTCTTCAGGCCTTGATGAAGATGAAGGTGCGCACTGATCTCAGACCAGAGGCGCTAAGTGAGCGGACTTTGCCGCTTGAACGTGCGGCCAGGACGCGCGCCTGTTTGTGTCTGTCACCGGCTGAAGGACTGAGTAAAGCAACAGCTGTGGCAGCCTGCTGCATCACACACTCACCGACATCCGACACACATGAAGGCACACCCACACACACACACACACAAATTCGTCTCAGTTAGACTTTGCAACAACAGGCGAAGCGCTTCCTGAGCTCCACAGTGGTTTGAAAGTTGCAAGCTCTGATTTATTTATTGAACCAAGTGGATGGAAATCGATTTTGATCACCTGCGATTGGTGAAACACTTCGTTTTATTTCTTTTTACTCTTCTTCAGTCTGCAGGATTTTCTTTCATTTATTTCCTTCCCCCGGTGGCCCGCAGCTTAACTCTGTAAGAGGATTCCTTTGCACTAAAGACTTAACCACCTCTCCGCATCGACCCCGCCCCTCTCAGCCAATCAGCCAATCAGCAGCAACATGGATGAACGAGCCGCGAGATTCGTGTTGGAGCGTCGCGTCTGCCTGAGCCTCAGAAAAGGTGAGGGGTTTGGTGTTTGTAGGAGCACAGATTTGAACCTGGGAAAGGTCACCAGTTCGAATCCCGCTCACCGGGCCGGGATTCGAACCTGCGACAGCCACGTTGAAGACTAAGGCCTCCCTATGTGGGCTGTGCTTAACCACAAAACACAGCTAATTTCTAAGGCGGATCTTCAGAGGCGACGTGCCATTCAGGTTTATTTTCTGAGCTGAGGTGATCGGATGACTTACATGTGGCTGAGCGTCAGATGGGCCCCAGCCAGTCGGCACAGTGAGGCGCACATCAGTGCATGACCTCATCGACCTGAGCTGCGACCGGCTTTTAAACCCAGGGAACTGTTCCCACTTCAGCCACAAACTTCAGTGTACGTCAGAGGGATTTAGTGCTCCGGTTTTCCACAAGTCAAAAAGCCGTTTTCTCTCCTTCTTTAGCAATTCGCTCCGATCAGTTTGATTGTTCACATGTCGTGCAGCAGATTCCAAGTTTAACGTCTCGGCTTTGTTGATTGGTTCCCTGTGGGGGAGTCAAAGTGACAAGATATTAAAACATTCAAGTGGAAGAAAGAAATCGTTGCTTGTAAATGACGTTAGTTGAGTTAATTCGTATCATAAAGCCCTCCACAATATTCACGGTTTTTGTATTCTGCAGCGCCATATTCCCCCTCAGTTCTCTTGCCAGTAGTTGCAGGTCTCTTTTACACACGACATCTTCCTGGAAGTTTCCAGAAATGCAACGGTTCGTCTTTCTGACCAGAGGGATTAGGATCGCAGCGGTTGCAAGCAGAAAACTGAGCAGAGGGAGGATGAGGAGGACGGTCTTCTCACACCAAGAGCTCAAAGTGAAGGAAAGTAAAGGACGTTTACGGGAGGAAGCGCTAGCCAAAGCTACGAAACAGAAGACCTATTATGTTTGTTTTGTAACGCAGAGTTATAGAAAGCCACCGGTAGATAAATATCTAATGGATGTCTCAGTGGTGAAAGACGTTCAAAACAAAACTCCAGAGGGAGATCTAGATCTGTCTGCAGCATAAATCCTGAGCTCGGCGCTGAAACATACGGCAATATATTAACGCCATAACTAAATGTCTTTGTGTCTCCCCGGGGACAAACAAGCTGTCTGTAAGTACAGCAGGGAGAAAGAAAAGCACGTGGAAAGACAAAGATAAATGTTTCAGTGTTTTTCAAGCTGATTTATTTATTTTATTTTATTTTTTTCTGCAACCATTCCAAAAGTTTTACAACAACACGTGCAAGCGGAGCAGGACGGGGAGGTCAGTTCAGCTGCTCTACTTCCATTTAGTGAAATATGGAGACAAACGAACGACCATGGGGAATTTACAATTGGAGATATATTTTAACTATATTATTGTCCATCTTATTTACAGCTGACTTTCCAGAAATTCAACAATCAGATCTCTGGTCAAGCCATAGATGACTGAGTGACCTCCTCCCAGCTACACGCACTTTTCAGAACGGTCTTGAGTAGTTGGTGGAAAAATACTTTGAATCGACGGCTCTCCAAGCGAGTGAGAACTTGGGGGGGTCACAGTATGTGTCCAGAGACTGAAATTTGATCTACTCAAAATACGACTAATGAAGAAAACAATGTCTGCCACCCCAAACACACTGTTCCTGCAGCTTCTTTGCAGTATAAATCTAGGTTAGCTGGAAAACAAAACATGCCACACTATTCAGATGAGCATTTATTTGCGACAGTTTCACAGAGCAGAATCGAGTCTGCAGCTGCTCCCTCTGCGGCCTCTCCGTGACCCCCTGGCAGAAGAAATGAACAAATAAAACGTTGAGAGAACTGGCTCCCCCTTCATTACGGCGCTGCACTTGAACTAGGCTGTAACCGCTGAGCGGGGCCGCGCTCGGTGCCGCACGCTGACATTTGAGCAGTGAGCACACGCTCCCGGAATAGACTCGGCGTCGGCACATTGCATCACTTTCCTGCCACCCCTGAGGGTAAATCATACGACAAGCGTTTCGTATGACACAATGCTGTCATACGATGCTGGCACACTCGTGTCGCGATTGTCGGCTGCGGACGCCCGCGTTGTGCCTGCAAACATCGGACGTGCTTTAAATGGGAGCTGGGGCTCGGAGCCTCGGTCCCTCAGGGGCGGAAACACAGAACCCGTCCTGCGTCCGGCATCGGCTCCGAAATCAGAGCGCAGGAATGTTTTGGGCGGAAGGACACACATATATATATATGTCTGCAGGACAATTTGGGCAACTCCGAGACATATGATTAGTGCTTCTTTAGATACAATAAGACACGATTTCTGAACCTGAGGGCACGACTTTATTCAAATGAACACAAAACCGAGTCATGACCGGTACATCGTCTTTTTTTGCATCTAGGTAAACAGAGAGATTTTACAAAGTGATGGGAGAAAAATGGATGTAGAGTTGAGAATGGAAAAGAAGGGAGAAATGGATGAATGGATTTCCATTTATACTTTTGCAAAACCATGTATAAAAATGACAATGCACAGTATCCTTACGGTGCTTTTTCTTTTAAGGGACCCGTTTCTGTTTTCACTTCTTTGCAAAGCTGGGTGACTTCACAAAATGTTTCCAGATTCAAAGAACAACAACGAATGTTGCAGCAATGCCGCGTTTTGTTTCTACGTTGGACAAACTGAATTCCCAAGTTAAGCAAATTGGATAAATTAGTGTCTTAACATGGAAAGTTTGAGGTTTGTAGCAACGTCAAGCTCCCAACATGGCCGCCGCGTGACTACAACGGGAACACTTGGATTTCCAAACAGCTCGGCTCACGTTCTTACAGTTTCCATCGCATTAAATGAGCCTGTGACTGTTTAATGTTTGCATGCATAAAATCCTGGGAAAAATGTTTTTACTATTAGCTTGTTTTGCTAATGGCAGAAAGGTTGCATAAAAATTAGCATGTGCTCCTTTTTAGGGTAATTTATCTCATGTTATGAGAGGGCTGGTGAAACAAACAGCAATATTTTCTTTCCTTTTTTTTTTGCACAAGCTCAGTCGTGTTTTTAAAGCTTTTGTCCCCGAACGTATGCGATAATCAGTTTGAAAAGCTGCATTTCTACCCTCTTTGTCTCGTGTTATTTTTAGTTTGGTGATCTGAAACCTGTAAGTGTGACAAAAAAAAAAACAAAAAAAACAAAGGAAAAAGGCCAAAATAATGAGAAGAAAGCCATGAGGGGGGGAAAATACACAGCTCTGTTGATTTCTTATTCGGTGAAAAGCGAAGTGAGCCGAAAGCGCTCATGAACGTGGTCTTGACATTTTTATGCTGCCTGATCCTCCTCCGAGTCACGGCTTGATTAGGTGACCCCCTGTTAGATAAAAAAAAAAAAAAAAATGTGCTGACATATAACCACAGCGAGGATGTGCGACACAGACCTCAGTAGTAAAAATGCTCCCAAGAGCCTCGTGTTGTCACGCCGCAGGGTTCAAACCGCTGGTGTGCAGACGAGCGCTTCCTGCTCCTCTGTAACTTCATGTCACCTTGGAAGTCAGCTCCGTAGGTCGAAGAGCTTTGCATCGGGACGCTCTTTCAGGTGGAATACCTTTATTCGGTTTCTTTTTTTGTCGTTTGTGTTTTTGTTTTGTTTTTTCTGCAGACTGTCAGTGAAGATCAAGTGATACCGCTTATCTAAAACTCGAAACAGGAAGCAGCTCGAGTGTGCGCTTCTTCAACTTCCCTTTGTACTGTGTGACACAATCGGCTCTTCTCAGAGAGGCCCACGACTTTTGACTGCAGCTACAACAGAGAGGATAAAATCCTCACAAGCTGGCGGCATTCTTGTATTGTTCTTTCGGACTCTGCTCCATTGAGCAATGACTCTACTTCTGAGCTTTTTTGCATGTCTAAGAGCCAAGGTGGGGAAAAGATGATGCATCACTGGTTTAAAGATGCTTCCTATCATTAAACTGACATTTGCATCTTTTCTTTGTGGTTCAGTTCTTCAGCTGAAGCTGCAACAAAGAAGAAGCAGACAAGCGGTGGAGAGCGGTGGAGCCATGCCTCGTAAGTAAATCCTGAAACCAATTTATGCTTTTATATATATATATATATATATATATATATATATATATATAAAGCTAGATACGAATGTGATTCTCTTTTTTTTTATGCAGATGACACAGACTTCTTCTTATAATGACATCTTTATAGTGATATCATATAGGTTCATATAGTGATATCATGCCCGGTTCAGTCTGCAGGTTTAACTCCAAGCTAGAAAAGACTAAATATGTAGTTTTCATCCACTTCTGCTCAGTAACGGTGAACTCTGCAGACGCTACGTTCAGGGCTGTAAATCCCATCTCGTTATCGGGAGATAAATAAACCGGAACATTTCTGAAGACCAATTTTCGGAGGGTCGGCGGAGTTACAGTGAAATGTGTCGTAAGACGTGGTTTAAAAAGTTTTTAAGCCACATTCAAACTGCAGAGTCAAAAATGACTAGTCATGCACGTCAAGAAACTATTGAGAAAACTAAAATTCAAATGTTGCTTCTATATGAGTTTTGTTCAGTCTCACTGATCTAATCTCTGCTACACCTTTACTTTCATTTAAGGTTCTAAATAAAACTTTAATGAGTAAGCGCGCTCAGTAAAATTCTTCATAAACATTGACTTATTGTAAAGGCTCCCATTTCAAGTTATGGGCTGTTTAAATCCTAACTTGTTAAGTTGCTTTATTTTCATAAGTATATGTGCCAGACTGTTTTCCTGTTGGTACTTAATTTCGACATGTCTTTTAACACAATACGGCTGTTTCCTTGGCAGCTGCATGTGCAGGAAAGCTTCGGTGTCGAACCGTAACGCAGGTGCAGCAACTTCAGGTTGAGGTTTCTCTTTCTCAGTCAGCACTGTGAGAATCCCCACCGGCTGTTTCTGGTCTGAGTGGGAGACTGCGGTGAAGGCAAAGCCTCCGTCCCCCGACGAGACGGCGCTCTCCGTCTCCAAAAGCACGTCGTCCCGTGGAAGCCTTGCAGCAGCTACAGCTATGAATATTCACAAACTTGCTTTGATGCCGCTTTTCCGTTTCCCATTAAGCTGAGAAAAAAAAAAAAAGAAGAAGAAGAAAAAAAAGGTGCTGCGTTTCGGCTGCTTCCAGAGCTTTTAGCTCAGCAAACTGTACCTCCTCTGCCTTTTGTTCATTTTCATTACAAAGCACTTTAGAAAATGTGTCATTATGCTGCTTCCCACCGCATGCATTAATGCGATCGTGCTCTCACACATTTCTGCGCAGATGTAAAACTTCTCTGGCCTTTAATTACGCCGAGCCATTTTCTGCGTGCATCTGCTCATTTAAAGACATTATTTATTTTCGTGAACGGCGGCGGGTTTCCATCTTTGGCCTTCGCAGTTGTTCTGCCGATGTGACGCCAGTATCTTCTTTTTCATTCATCACATTCATGACTTAACCCCCTGAAAACAACTCCTCTACACTCATTCAACACACACAGATTATTTCTTTTAACGCAATTGCTCTTATCTTAGTTGCCAGACAGCAGCTGATATTAGTCAGAGCCTTTAAAAAAACGAGACGTGCACAATGCAGCTTGCCTCCCGTAGCGATGACAATTGGAGCAGTTAATGTTGTCATCATCAGGCTTGTTGAGAAAGCGCCACATGTGGGCGTGATGGCGAGTTGCGACAGAAGCCACGGTGAAACGGCGATCAGAGGCGGCGTGGCCGCAGTTCGCTTGATCTCTGCTCTCATCCGTCTCGTTCTGGTTTGCAGAATGAATGGAAACGGGTCGTTTGTTTCCACACAGAGTCTTTGTGTCGGGTCCAGTTGCACTGACAAAAGAGGACTAAGCTGTTCTTTCAAGATGCGAGTGAATATTTGATTTGCTGTAAACGGAGAAGCTCGTTTTCCGACGTTTTCAGAGTGTTCAGGGCGGAAAAGGCAAGAGATATGTTTTATTTGATTAAAAGGAAGTGGTAAAAACTTCAAAGCATGCTGTATGATTGAGTTTATTCTGGGTTTTTCATACATGTGCACCCACATCCTGAGCTGTGCACCCATCTACTACCGTGCACAGGTTGTAGGCCTCGCCTCATTTCTTTCTCGTGTCGGGAAGCAGTGCTCTCCAGGTTTTGTCTTTCAGATTTTTGTCTTGAACTTTGTCTGCTTTGTAACGTTTTCTCTGTCCAGACCTTGTTGCACTTCAGATGTAAAAACACAGAGAAACAGATGGAGCATAAAAGCAGAAGCTTCAAGCTAAAAAAAAAAAAAAAAAAAAAAAGAAAGCAGATGAACAAGTTCTTAAAACGATGACTCTGTTGCTGGTCTAAAACTGATCAGTCATGTCTGACTGTCAACTATCTGCTTGTCGACCTTAACACAAATGTGACCTGGAGTGACCTATGCACTCCTCCCTCCTTTCAACAAGGTTTAGGTGGGTGTGCGTTAAGAAGATTTTATCTATTTTTTTCCTATTGTTTCTGAAGCACATTTTGGAGGTCAGACACTGATGTTGGACAAGAATGTCTCTGCTCTAATTAATCCCTGAGATGTTCTGTCAGGCCAGTGAAGCTCCTATCAACTAACCTTCCTCATCCATGTTTCTATTCTACTTGCTTAGGTCCAAACCGAAAGTTGGGAGGATTTAAGTATCCAAAATGTCTTGCTAGGCCAAAGCATTGGGGGCCTAAGACGCCCCACAACATAAACCCTTCTGCACCAAACAACACCATTACCAAACATTCAGAAATAACTCTGCAGAAACTGGCCCAGAGGCCAGAGTTGATGCGGTTTATACAAGAACATTCAGTGTTTTGGAAAGGGGATGTTTTTGAGCTAATCTGAAGGAAGTCTAGAGCTATGCACCTATTAACTCTGAAGAAAATGGCCGACCTTGTAATACTTTGCACTTCAGCGTCTCTGGTTTGTGATTTTATGTGACCTACCGCTTGGTGGCTGAGTTGCTATCAAAACAGATATTCAGATGCCACGAACATCTGTCCGTCTGTCTTTCTGACCGTATCTACCTACTTACATATTACATATCTAGTAACCTACCTACCTAGCTACGTATCTAGCGAGCAACCAATCGAGTTAACTACTTACTTACCTCCCTACATAGCTAGCTAAGTACCTAGGCAGCTACTTACCTGGCAAGCTTCCTATCTAGTTATTTCCCTACCTCCCTACATACCTACCTACCTACTCGTCTAACTAGTTACCTTGCAACCTGCTTAGCTAGCCACCTACCAGCTAGCCACCTAGCTACGTATCTTTTATATTCCTTTTTAAAATGAAGATTTTCTTGGTCCTAAAATGCAGGATTATTTGCATTGAATCTTCACACTTTCTATTCTCATGCATATTCTCACCATGAGCTCAGACTTTCACTGTGAGAGACTTCTGCAGGTCCTTTCCTATTTCTCAAGCTCATATAGTTGTCATGATGCTCTCACTCATGAGTCTGACTTTTTGCCTCGCTTTCGCAGGGTATTTTTATACCGTGTGAAAAAGGGAAGGCTTGTTGACTCGCTAAAGAATTCAGGGTTCTCACTCCGCGACATGCAATGGTCTAAATTAAACCTTCCCCTAGAAAGAGATTGAGCTAATTAAAATGGAAGTGAGCCTTCGTCACTATTGAGAGCATGCTTGAAGTTTCACGTCTGGGGACCGTGATGGATGGCGTTCTTCTGCATATCTGAAGCTCTAGAGTCTGATACCGCCGATCTTTGGGTTTTGTGACATTTGCAAATATGTTGGGCCGTTTAGCCAGCTGACCGGTAGAGCAGAATGCAGAGAAAGCTTTCAGCTCACACACAAGGGAGAACAAAGCACTCGTCAGCAGCGGAGAGAACATAAAAAGACCATCAAGACCAGATAGGAAGTGATGCTGCTGGATGTTTTCAAAGTTTAAAGACCAGCAACGTTAGTTAGTCACTCAAGCACATAATGGGGTCTTTTCTCTTTGACCTGATCCCACCGCTCTCTGTTTCTCTCTCGCCACTTTCCATTTGGTCTGCTGTTCTTTGACGTTTCTCCTTCTCGCGAGCTCCTTTTGTTTGAGTCTTAACACTCTCAAAGTTTTTATGCGCCTTCCACTTTACAAAAGATGACTCCGTCCTCGTCCCTCCATCACACCCACCACTCATTCTGACTGAGGCAGGCTCATGCCCAGCGTAGCGCCCGCTTTGGGAAAGAGTGGGGGTCCTAAAAAGGGGTCGATGTCTCCGGGGAGGGCAACAGCGGAGTGACAGTGTGCAGCGACGTGAACTGAGGCTTAAGCAGGTACCCGGAGTCTCGCTCGCAGTTGCTAATCCTGTCAAATAGCTGTGGGTGTGTGTGTGTGTGTCTGAAAATCAAGAGGGACGTGACTGGGCCAAAAGCGCATCATCTGCTGCGAGCTCCAGTAAGACGAGGCTTGACTGAGACCATGAAATCGTCGACTTGGCGTCTTCGATGACCTCTTGGCCTCGTGGCTTGACCTAGAGGTCAAAATGATTGAATACTTTGTTCTGAGGGGAAATCTGACAATGGGTAAACAAAAAGCTAGCGTGATGCTAGGTAATACTACCTTCTAATGCCGAGAGACATTTTCACTGCAGGAAGAAAAAAATGGAAGAAAAAAAATGAGCTACTACCCGTTGTGCAGCAAGATTGGAGGTATTAACTCCAATATTTGTCAAAGTTGTTTGATTTATTGTCCGTTTATCTACCACTCAAGTCGAATCCTACGTGATAGAAATATGAATCGAACGAAAGCAGCCCCAGAATTTGTTTTGTTTTCATAAAAAGTGTCATCCTTGCCAGCATTTTTGCTCATATGCCACTTTTGGAGTTTGCAGGACTTGGAATACAGGTTTCATAGAAATAAATGACATAAGCTACCAAGTGTGTTCACAGACCTGCAGTTTCCAGAAGTTCGGCCGTATTAGCTCAGTGTTTTGGACGCGTTGCATTTCCACTTTGAGTGATTTTTTTTTTTTTTCTGCCCTCGGAACCACTTTCCAAAAATACGACGCATTTTATTTCATCATTGTGCAAAGATATAAAACAACGGCAGACATTAACTGTGCTGAAACGGCAATCGGGCAGAGCTTAGGCTGTAAAAAAAAAAAACGGCGATAATTGTGCCCATCAATAACTCCGTTTGTGCTTAACCGATGAAGAGAAGATCCGTGTGGAGCCGTCTCGCTCTCCTCGGGTGCATTAATCGGCACGCAGCAGCGTTAATGCCCACTGTGCTTTTCTCCTCTCCGTTTCATGTCTTTATCCTTCCAGCACTTAAAAGTTCAGCCGCCTTCCACCAGCAGAGACGGGCCTTGGATCGAGCACAGGTGAGCAGAGCAGTCAGCTGAGTTGAAACTGGTTCATTTTTTTCTTTCTTTGCCTTTTAAGAGGCTTAGCAACAAGCGACGTTGTTCCAGCGACTCGAGGTCGTGGAGAAAATCTGAAGGAGGGGGAAAAAAACAACCCCTAAATGAGCTGAAATGTAACCATCTGCTCAGAGTATGAATAATGCTACAGGAGCATGAGGTTCAACGCACATTTATTCACTAAATCTGTGGTTGCGCCTCGATTACTTTATCTGAATTTAAGAGAGATGCAAGCGGGAATGGGTATAAATTGCATCTCGGTTACCAGTGTTGGAAACATTTAATCCAGCTCTCAGCTTTGCAAAAAGTGGACAGCAGAAATAAATTGAAAAATATGATGCCGAACTCTTAAAGGCACCACTTTGCCAAAAGCATTGAGGATGCACGACCTTTAGAGACATCCGACTCATAAAACATGGAAGTTTATACGGAGCTGCTTCACCTTAATGGCTGCGTTTTCTCAATTCCGGCAACCACAGCAGAAACGTCAGCCCACTTTTTACAAGTCCGGATTCATGGGCTCTGTGATTTCGCAGCATTTAGGCAAAGTGGCTGAACTATTTGAATAATAGCTGCAATTTGTAGACCAGAAGCAACTGACCCTCCAGTCACTTGATCAGTTCCTCACTCTGACTTGGATTCATTGATCTGGACAGGCTTGCCAGTACCATTGGCCTTTATGTGATCGTTTCTAAAAGAGAAACTCTCAGCTAACGTGATTAGATCATTGTAATATTTGTTTTGCAGGCCGAGGAAGGTCACAAGCAGAAGACCAGGAGTGAGTCAGGGAGTCCCGAGGCGATCAGGATGCGGATCGTGGATGGTAAGTGTCTCACTGCGCCACGGCGGAGCCACTCCAGTTCAGGCTGGTCTGACAAATACTGTCCAGCATCTAAGGCCCCATTCTCATTCTTTAAAAAAAAAAAAAAAAACAACAAACACACGGCCTTTTGTTTGCTTTGTCCGCTTTTTAGAGAAGCTTCAATCCAAACACGTTCAGCACAGGAACGTTCGCCTCGCTGACGACTCGAACAACAAGGTCGCCCACAGAGCGGGGCCCGTGGAGCTGATCCACAGAAACATCCTGCCTGTGGACGCGCGCTTCAGACAGGCCGTCACGCGTAAGTCACGCTAGCATTTTCCGTTTGTCTCATAAAGCACGGCATCGACGTTCATCATGTTATGAGAAAACTGTCCAACATAGTTCTGAAAACACTGAACGTTTCTGCCAAAGCGAGCGTTGTACCAGAAAATATTAACTTATGCACTGCACAGGTTTAATTAATCCTTCACTTGGCTATTTAAAAGCCGCTAAAGGGAGCAGGTGGAAAATATGTCACGTTACATGTAAACAAGGGCAAAGAGGCTAACAAACAACAGAGGGAGCTTTGAAAAGTTTCCCGCCTTTCTTTGGCCGTGTTTGATTTCTGGGAGATGTGATCCAGCTGAATAGCAAGTGAAGATGATGAAACATTTCAATTAACCCCGGAAATCCAGGGAGTAAACGCCTTGAATGTTACGGATGCAAAAGCTTAGAGAAACTAAGACAATAATGCGAGTCGAGATCATCTTACATTTACATTGTGCGTCCAGGAAGTCGAGCCAACGCTTTTCGCCACAGCTTCCAACAACCTTTACACGAATCCATGATCCATTCGTCTCCCAAACTCGGCCCATTTAAAACTCACTAAGCTGCTGTGCATCTGCAAAACACTTCCCCCGGTCACGCCAGGAGCAAAACTTTGGTAAAACGCTTCTGTCCCAAGCAACAAGTTCTCACTGGTTGTTAAATTATGGCGAGCTGCAATATGAGCGTAGAAAAGCCAGCTCCAATTTGGCGGATGACGGTGAATGTCCTTAAAACTCTGTTCCTGTGTTCCGAGTTGTGAAATTAGTTGGATTAGCCAAATGCTAAATGCTAACCTCAGCCACCAGGTTAACAAATCTTTGCTGATTTATTTCTCTGCGGTCTCTGTGGCATGATTTTCACAAAACCAGGGGGTGTGAAAAAAACATGTGTATCAACTATTGAATGTGGTTGTAAAAGACAGCTAGAAAACTGAGCATTTCCTGTGCAAACGCGGCGTGAACGCTGCAGGCTGGGCGCTTTTCAGCGAAAACTGCAGAAGTGTTTGCAGTCGACTGCAAGTCGACTCATTTTCCCTCATTGAAAATGAGGGAAAATTTTAAACCCCAGCTAAGGAGCATCAGCTGCTATCGTTAGCATGCATGTCGTTTTGTTTCCACATGGCAGCCATATTGGATTTAAGGTCGTTGAGACCTGTTCCACCAGGAATTTCAACTTCCAATGGCTGTTCTGTTCATTTTTCCTACCTTCTGCCTCTGTCTGCTCATGTTTTGTAAATAAATGAGGAGGTGTGTTTCTATATTGAAGCTGTGCTGACAACACACCCACATGTCCAGACCTCCTGACAGCATGTTGCTCCAGGCTCTAATTCTCCAGCCTTCAGCACTGATCCTGACGGCCGACGCCGTCTGAGAGACGCCTCGGCTTTACCCAACGCAGAGGCGTCGTTAATCATTTATGCTCTCTCGTCTTTGCTTGAGAGAAACAAGTCGGAGAATCCCTCCTCACTCCCACCGCTGCTGATACAGGATTTAATCTTTAAGTAATGGCGCGGCACTCAACTGGCACTCTTAACGACTGAATTAAGATCGCGCTCGAGCCTCCAGGTTTCAAACGGCAACCGAGTCGAAATCCAGAGGAAGTATGAAAAAGACAGCCGGGTGAAATTCTGCTTATGCATTTGGACGTTTATTTCATATCCACTCCCAAAGTGTGTCGTTCCGTTTAGTTTGGCGTCCTCCTGACTGATGAGGTGAAGGGTCAGGATTGGATGACGATACCATTCAAAACAATCGACCACATTCACCCTGAACGAAAGACGCTGAAAGAAACATCTGAAGTCCTGAAACGTAAACACTGGACAAACAGGAGGCTCTGCAGTCAAACATGAGCTTTCGACTAAGGAATACAGAATAATGTTTTCTCAACCCTCTTTCCTGTCAAATTACTGATCGATAAAGGCCAGCGGTGCCAAAGGAAACCTTTAGAAAAGAGATTAGACGTCGACGTGCAAGGATTTTCTCCTCATAAAACTGATTCTGATGTAATCAGAATGTGTCAGTCGTGCCTGCGATGCTCCGATACGGCGGGTTTCATTGATTTAGCAGAGACACAGTGCAGAGCTTCAGCATGGTGCATGTTGCTGCTGTCAGACACAACTGCACACACACACACACACACACACACGCACACACACGCACACACACTCAAGACGCACACATGCAGCACAGCGGTGGGTAACTCGGCACATTATTGGATCACAGGATAATAAATCAGCCCCACGTTGTGTTTTCATCATCGCCTGCTGATGGTGAATTATCGGCCAGGATCTCCATAGCTGTCTGCCCGTGTAATTAAACAACACACATCTATTAGTGAGGAAAACCCGCCGCTGCAGACCGGGGGGAACCTAGCAGGCGCTGAAATCCCCCGAGTCCCGGGGAAGACTTGCTACGGTACGCCCGAAGAGGGAACATTAGCCTGGGATGTGCGGCCGTGCGGTGGGATGACTCAACCTGTCAAAAATGTTCACGCTGACGCGGGACGTTTTCTGCTTCTTTCGCCGGTTGTTAATTGGCTGCCTGCAAAGCATTATGTGGCGAAAATGCAACGAGAAGCAGCGACAAAAAGGAGAACCCTTCCTAAATAAGCTCTCGCGTGAAAATGTTTATGCCGACAGGCGTGTGCATCACCCTCGGAAACAGGGCGCGTGTGTCTCCTAGGCAACCTTGTGAATTGCCGGCATCAGTTGGCAACCGAAGAGGAAGTTGCTCTGTGTTTTCTCTTTTTCTGTCTCTCTCTTTCCCAGCAAACTTCAGAGCCGGACTGGGCTGTCAATGGATAAAAGAATAATGTCAGTTTGGGGAACAAAACATTTACCAGTAGCACAAACATTTATACCTCGAATCATTCCTTTGAAACCAATAAATCTTTCAACAAATATCTTTGGTGTAAAGTTTCTGGTGGTTTCCCTCTAGTGATCAATGACTTCCTGTTTCCAGGTGTTATGTTCTGTATATAATATTGCTTTTGTTAGCCAGTGGTCGGTAGGCTGAACCGGAAACCAAGCTAATTTTGCTGTTGCCGCCACGCAGTGTTGAACGCCTCTGTTAAAATTGTGTTTTGCCACGTCTCCATAACAACCGTGACAAATAATCTGTTTCTGTTTCTGTTAAAACCATATTTATGTGGAGTTTTCCAAACTTTACAGGCACTTTGTGCTTTAAAGACACAACCACTGAGTAAATGGGCTCAAAGTAAAAGTTGGACTTTTTTCAAAAAGAGACGCAGTTATTTTAAGGCTTTATGCCCCAATGATCGAAGCAGGCGAGCTCCATGAATTCCAAGATGGCCGACACTTCCTGTTTCCTCTGCAGTTAAAATTAGCAGGATATAAATGACTCTCTCTCCGCTCCTCTGTCTCTCCTAGAGAGGCGGTTTCCCAAGCCCTCGGGGGGGAACTCGTCATGCGACGAGGACAGTAATGACAGCCTGTCTCCACGTCAGTCAGAAAGCCGGGAGCGTCCTCTGGGCATTCAACCTTCAGCAGAGAAACCGACCGGCAGCAACCTCGCCTCTCCAGCTGAGGTACGGTCCCTCCTACAGGACTGGGCATGTGGATTGGATGTAGGCGATCTCCTGACAGGTTTCACCGGACGGATCCGACTGTGGATACTCGGCTCAAATGCAATTAGTGTTATGCGTCCAGAACACTTTTTCCCTCTCTCTTTCCCTTTCCCTCTCTCTCTCTCAAAGTTTTAACCAGAACTTTCCGTCTGTATCCACCCATCAGGTTCCTCCGTCACGTCTTCCTTTTCATCTCTCCTCCACTCGTCCAAACTCCTGTGTGCAGAAGCCTTTTAGAGTCCCGGAAATTAAGGTAAGATGCATAGAAAAACACGAAAAACTGAGCTTCATGAGTGTCTGGGTAAAACCTACTTGTCTTGTGTTTTTAGTCCCAGCGCCCCTCCACCCAGAAGCTCAAGAAGCCAAAGGCCAACGCACCAAAGGTAGGCGTTGTCGCTTTGGTTTTGGAGGGAGAATCTTGTGACGCTGAATGAACGAACGGGTTCCCCTCCAGGTAAAGAAGCTGAAGTACCATCAGTACGTTCCCCCTGACAAGAAGGGAGACGCCGGGCCTCTTCCCGATCTGGACTCCTCCCACGCCAAGATCCTCCAGCAGCAGCAGCTCTTCCTCCAGCTTCAGATCCTCAGTCAGCAGCACCACTGCCACGCCCCGCCGCCCGCGTAAGCGTAGAGTTCGTACGGATCCGTGAATCGGCCTTCCGCGGAGGTTTATGTCGTGTCTGACTTTCTGGATCACCAACAGGGATCGGGAGCCGCCTCCTTCCTCTTCCCCGTCTGACTTGACCTCCACCTCCTCCTCTCCTCGCGTCCACATCGGTCCAGGTTCTGGGACAAAAGTCCCATCGCTCCGTCCGAATCTGGACGAAATGAAGGTTAGTTCATACCCAGATTTTTTTCCCAGAAAAGCTAAAATGATGATTTTTGTGGCACACATCAGACGTCTAATAAAAATATTCATATCAATAAATCATATCAGTAGCAGTTCCATCAGGGCTGGACGTCAACAGCTTCTTTTTCGTGGTAGAACAGACGATTAGTTTAATTTTAAATCATTAAAAAAGTTTTTCATTACTCCATGCATCAAAACAGCCTCTATGCATGATGCTGCCACCGCCGTGCCGGAACATTGGATTTATGATCCAAGTTTATCAACCAAACAATTTGTCTACAGTAATTGTGTATGTGCGCAGACCAAATTTAGAGTAAAATGTGACAATAAGCACAGTTTTCATTGGTTTGAAAGCAGCAGAACAGTCCCACTGCCTGATGCTGCCACCACCATGTCTGACAGTGTGTGACGCGTGTCTTCCAGTCGATTTAAGTGGATTCTGCTTCTGTGAAGTGTGTGCAAAAACATCCCCCTGGTGCTTGGACACACATTTATTGAAAGCAACCTTAATATAAAAGCAGACATGAACAAGAGAGGCGTTTCATGGGGAAAGCTGGAGGTAAGCAGGAGACTAACAAGAAGCACAAGTGAATCAGGGGAGCCGCAGAAACGAAAGAAAGCAACAACATAATTGTATTAATTAAATCCAGGCTTATTGAGACTGAAAACAGATCCTTATTTCGAGGAGAAACTTCAGTAAAGTAAACAGAAATTGAAGTTTAGGACGAGTTGTTTTCCCCATCAAACAGAGCCCCAGTGACAGTGGCAGATTATTCTCCCTCGCTTTCTTTCTCCTTTGATTCTTTTCCAGCGGTCACTTTCTTCCCCTCCCTTCATCTCGTCTCGCTTTCTCCTCACTTTCCTCCCTCATTCTCGATTTGTCCTTTCCTCCGTCCGCCGCCAGGTCGCAGAACTAAAGTGTGAACTGAAGCTGCGCAGGTTGCCCGTCTCCGGCACCAGGAAGGATCTCATCGAGAGGCTCAGGACGCACCAGGAACCGGGCCGAGGCGGTACCGCCTCTCCGACAGCAGGGGGAACCAGAGAGCCAGAGCTGGGGAGAGCGCGACCCGGTTCCAAAACAGGTGAACCAGGGTTTATTCCCCACAGTTTGCACAGGATGTGAGCATAAATAAGACTAAATCAGCTCGAATCTCTCTGTCTTGGCGATGCAGGCGGCGGTTCCGATGCAAGTGAGCCGCCTCCTCTGCGGCTCTTGAAGCGTGATGGACCCCCCCTGCCGAACGGCGCCAGTCCAGTCAGCTTTAACTCCGACCCACTGGGGGAACTGGTCAGACATGAAACATTCATTGTTCAAATTATTTCCGCACGAACCGTGTCATAAAAGTGTGCGTCCTGATCGAGATCACTTCATCATGTTCATGTTTCCGCTGGACTCAAAACCAGATTCAGTCGTGATTTCGATTTTCATCTTTAATGCTACGAGCAGGTCAGAAAACGCTATTCAAACAGGCCTACTTTAAAAATAAATAAAGAAAAAAGTTATTTTTCTTTCAAAGCACTTAATAAGTGCTTTGTTGGTGGCAATGGCTGCCGTCAAGCGTTTCCAGTAACCAGCAATGGATGTGGAAGAATTTCACTCCCCTGGAAACCTTTGAAGGACGAGCGGCACGTTTGAGGTGAAACTTCCTAAAGTCTGACATTTTCAAGCCATTCTGATGTGAACTTGGTGGATTTTGGATCGCTGTGTCGGCATTCTGTCCTGAAATCCCTCGTCGGTCCTCGCTGCGCCTCTTTCCACGCTTTTAATGTTTCTCCAACATTTTAATTGGGTTCCTACTCAGGTTTGGCGTTGCGTCTTAGTGCGTGGGATACATTAGGCATCCCACGCCTCATATCAGTCAAAGTGACCCACGGGAGGGACGGTGATGAACTGGAGAAAGGGTCGTGGTTGGCTCAGGCCATCGTACGCCTTACGTGTCGTATAGGAATAATTCACAGGGCTTCATTTCATCCTCTCTGCAGATGAGCTCTCCTGCCTCTGATCCCTTGACGGCTCCAGTGTCGGCTGCCGTCAAACCGGAGCACCGACGCTCCGCCCCGGCGCCTTGTCGTTTCTCCTTAAAGTCCACCTCTCTGCCGGAACGCGGCACGGTCTCTTCGTCGGTTACCGCAGCGACTCCTCCTGCGACTGTTGACAAGGACAGAATGCTGCAGGAGAAAGACAAGCAGATTGCGGAGCTCACCAGGATGCTGTTGCTGAATCACAGGTTGGTGGAGGAGCTGAGGATGCAGCTGGGAAACGGTGACCGAGACGCTCCGGAGGCGCACGTTCTCAAGAGAGTGAAGGAGGAACCTCCCGATAGGTCAACAAGTCTTCCTCTAGTCGTTCTCCGTGGAAAGGAGGCTACGACCATCAAGGAGGAAACCATGGAGGAAGAGATAGCATCCAAGATGTCGCCGCAGTCGTCCAGCCCAACGCCACAGCCTCACAGTCAGACGCATCCTCAGCTCCAGCAGGAGCAGGTTTGCCTCCAGGACTCTGCTCGACAGCTGGCCCAGCAACAGGCCATCGGTCGGCTGCTGCTGACGCAGCGTAACGCCGACAAGCCGCAGCACGCCGCTCAAAGCGTCAACCACGAGGCCCACCAGAAACCCCGTCCGCAGAAGCAAAAGAGATCTCAGAAACGGCACCTGCAGGCGCAGTCGGAGCAGCGTCGCCCCCAGCTGGAGAGAACGAGGCCGAAGCGACAGGTTCTGCTGAGGGAACAAGAGAGCGTCGCCAAGAAGCACCAGCAGCAGAACAACAAACCGCAGCCCGTCCAGATGCAGAGCAGGATGCAACAGCAGCAGCAGGTAGGAGCAGAGAGGAAGAACCTCGCGTCCTCCACGTTACGGACGATCGCAGCACGGACTTTAGACGGTCACCAGCTCCGACTCTGTTTTTTCCTTTCGATAGTTCTGCTTAATTACAAGGTTCTGCTTTCTCCACACAAGTACAGAACATCTAAAGATTGATTTGTTTCCCCAACCAGCACTCAGACTTTCGTCCCGCAGGACCTTCTGAACAACGGCTCCCGCCCAGCCGTGGTCGGTGACAGCAAGAGGACGCCCATCCTGATTCCTTTGACCAATCACATTACAGGAGACCGAGGAAAGGCGTCGAATCACGACGCATCTCAGGTGCGTTGAACCACCTCTGCAATTGTGTGTTTACTCGATGACGTGTATCTGCAGTCAGATTTCGGTGAAGACATTTGATGCAACGTCTCAAACTTTTCGACCTTCATTCTCACGGCTGGTTATGAACTCAGATTTTATGTGTGATACAACCACAAGGTAGCGTCTAATTGTAGTGGAAGAAAAGTGGTTTTCAAATGGTATTTGTGTTCAACGCCCAGCATTCGTATTTGGTCGGACCAGCCGTCCTCTGGGAATTATCCTACACAGCTTTTAACATTTTAAGACTCTTTGTGGTCTTACCAGAAATTCTCAGTGGACTTTTTTTTTTTCTTTTCTTCAACTGAAAACCTCCCACATGGTCACATCTGACCAGGACACCTTCGTCTGTTTGTTGTGTCCCCAACAAGGCTTGTGGTATAAATACACGATGCAAAATATTACCGGCTTTTACGAAACTTGTGAAAATTTTCTGTGTTTTTTTTTTTTTTTTTTTTTTTTTTAAACGTCACCATTAAAACACCCAGATCCAAACGACAAGTACAGCATCGTAGCGATTTCCTCAAAGACCCATCCGGAACCGAACCGTAGAGTTCCTGAATCCATTCCCTTGTTGCCTGCGCAATAATAGAAACTCCAACAGCTTGTTAATGCGCCGCGGTGAAATAAGAGCGTGAGGAAACTGCCGTCGTCGGTCTGATTGCTGTGAAATTAATGGCCTATGCCGTTTGAAACAATAGCAGCGGTGCTTGAGAAGTGTCTGACACTGGCCCGATGCTGATTATTTTTACCCCGCTAATTACCCCAACAGCTTCCTCCATTACTATGATTAATGGTGTTGAGAGACGAGGAACAAAGACCTCATCTCGTCTTGGTTCACGGGGGCTTCACAAGCGTCAGCGACCGGCTTAAAGACATCCAGGTTTCATGTGACGCGGCGCGTTGACGGTTTTTCTCCTTCGTTCGTTTTTGACCGTCTTCAAGTAACAGAATTAGATTTGAGTGTGCAGATTTGGACTTTTAAAGCCCACAAACGGCATCAGAACGCCCCGTGAAAGATGCGCAAAAAGACACAAGTGAACTTAATTGTTGTGTTAGTGAAATGTCACGCACTGAACATTTGTTGAAAAGAATGAACATTTGATTGGAGGACATTTATTCGCTGGGGTCCCATTTGGAAAGTGTGCATAAGCCCGGTGCTGGAGGTTCAAAACATGTTAAAAGTTGGCCGAAAATGTGAAAATAAGGCAATGATGTTATTGGAAAACATTATTAACAATTTCTAAACACCAACTAAAAAAAAACAACAAAACTTTAAAAAGGCACACATTAAAAAAAGACAGTTAAAATAAATATCAATTATTTGCACTTCAGTTGTTCCTTCCTACTACAATTTAGTTTTCGTTTATCCACGATTCGTCACGTTTATTAGCTGAAGTTGTTGCCGTGTGAACAAGACAGGAAGTGGTGAACAAACAAAAAAAAAAGTCACCCGACTTCAGTCTTCTTGTGTTCACATTACTGACCTTACCATGGTGCCATGGTGTCACTGCTGCGGGTTCATAAACGATCCCTGCGGTGATCAAATGAACAAATCTCAGCCCTGGTGGGGGAGCAAGTCAAGCCTGGTGGCCCGCCAGGCTTATAAAACACCGGGGGAAGCTCTGATTCAAACTGAGTGCTGCCGTCACAAGTATGAGCTGACTTCTTCCTGCTCGTTTATTTATTGGTCAAACATTTTCCTAAAAAATGTTTCATCCGGAAACATTTTCTCTCCCTCTCTAAGAGAGAGAGAGCGAGCGACAGAGAGAGAGAGAGAAAAAATCTTCTTCCGTTTCATCTTCTGAATTAAACTCCTTTTCTTCAAAGTTCCTTAACGGCGTCCCGTCATTAAAGAGCAAGAACGAGGAACGTCAGAAACGCGTGGAGCTGCAGGAAGCAGCAGCGCCCAGGCTGCAGGCTCCTCAAACGTGGAAGAACTCCCCATCACCTTTCTGTCAAACTGTAAGCAACCCGAACACTCATCTGGACTGTCACTTCAGATTTTGTCTATTTATATAGACATATACATATTTATTTATTTATTTTTTCGTCTATTTCCCTGATGTTTTGTGACCTACAGGAGATGTTTCCAGGTCTGGATGTCTTGTTGAGTCCTCTGTCGTCAGATTCGGTCGAGACGGCAGCCTCGCCGTCTCACGATAAAGTATGACCATGTTTTAAAGCCCAACTGCGTCGTTTAGGTTTCACAGTCACTTGTACGACGTCCGTTTCGTACAACTAACTATTTTCAGTCATTTGATGGTTGAAATCTTCTTGCTCTGTCTCTTGTCGGCAGCTGAGAGACGAGGATTTCATCGACCTCATCCTGCAGGCCGGAGGTACAGTACCGAGGACCGTCTAGAATAAATAATGATCTTTTCTGCCAGCTCTATAATAAAACTCAATAATTACCATTTAAAATTTAATGACTAATTTAACAATTTCACAAAGTGGGGGGGGGGGGAAACTCCCCCGTTTTACAATTGCAGCCTCAAGTCGCTGCGTCTTAGAATCGCTTGCATGAGTTTTGCGTCTCGCGCAAGACTGTTACTCTCAAACCTACGACGACAATCTTTCACCTGAGCGGAGAGGTCAGCCGGAGTCACGGTGGAGCGCCACCGAGACTCTGGAGGAGCTGCAGAGCTCCACAGCTCAGGTAGGAGAATGAGTCTGCAACACGAGTCCGGCCTTGGTGGAAACGTGTCGAAAAGGAACGCCATAAGAAGTCACGATGGCAGCAGATCCTTAGTTTAACTGATATTGTCTGACAATCTCATGTTGTGCTGTTCACATCTCGTGAAACCCCATCAAACACATTGATGCACGTTGTTGTAATGCTGTGAATCATTAAGAAAAAAGGTTCAGATGTGTGAGTAATTTCGTAAGGAACTGTAAGGAGGTTTTCCTTGTTGCCTCCAGAAACACCCGACGCGCTGAAAGACGGCAGAGGCTTCTCGTTTTCTTCACCGTGCCCATCGCCGCTCCACCTGCTGTTGTCGCCGCCCAACTCCCCCGGCAGCGCTGCGCTGCGACACGACTCCCCTCTGCAGCCCGGGCCCTGGACTCCCGCCAAAAGCTCGCATCATAAGCAGCACTTCGATCTGTGTTGCGGCGCACGCCTTGAGGACTTGCTGGACGGTTTCCCCGGGAAGCCTCTGCACGGGGCGGAACCAGGCGGCCTCCTCACTCTGCTTGACGACCAAATGATGTGCACCACCTGCATCCCGGACCCAGCTCCCGGGGATTCCTCGGACAGCAGGGCGTGGCTGGGCTTCCCCGCGGGAGGAGAGCGCGAATGGGAAACGTCCACACTGGTGCCCCAAACGCCCCCGAGTGTGTTCTCAGCAGACTTCCTGGACGGATCCGACCTCCACATGGACTGGGACTCCTGAACGTAGCTGGAAACAGTCAGACAAGCAACTCAAAAGTCTGGTCTACACCTGGCGTTTCAGGATTTAAGCCGTTTCTCATTCTGCCATATTCAGTCTTAAGCCGTTTTCACCTTTATTTATTTATTCTGTTGACTTGCAGGTGCCTTTAGCTCCGGTCAATGGTGGGCGCCGCTAGCTTAAAAGTTAGCTGCGCTAACCCTAACCCGCTAATCATAAACGTTAGCTGCGCTCAGCGGCGCAAAAACGACGTGGGGGATTTTTTTATTTATTTTTTTTGTCAGCATTTTATGTACTTCACAGCTCAGCTTAAGCCCAAAATGACAGTCGGCTGTTCTTGTCTAAAATTTATTTTGTGTTGTTATAAATGTGTGATAGACACTCCTGCCACACACATCTCAACAATAAGTGTAATAATTATGACCAAAACAAAACACGGGAAACGGAAAGGTCAGCTAAATTGTCGTCGCGGGACCTAAAAAGGCATCGTTTTATTAACACGATAT
Organism: Poeciliopsis turrubarensis; assembly: GCA_010277015.1. Lineage (NCBI taxonomy): Eukaryota > Metazoa > Chordata > Actinopteri > Cyprinodontiformes > Poeciliidae > Poeciliopsis > Poeciliopsis turrubarensis. The sequence continues at coordinate 719,705 of VMRN01000104.1, read as the reverse complement.
TTATTTTATTTTATTTCATTTTTCATTTTTTTCACACTGTGATGACATTGGTGAATGTAACCACGTAGAAATCCCACTACTCCGCCTCACTGGAGCAGCTCAGACACGTTCAGCACTGAAGCCTGAGTATGTAAATGACTGTGTTTGTCGTCGCAGTGAAAATCGCACCACGACGACGGCAAGTCGGATTTATCGTCAATAAATTCCCACTGATGAACGACTGAATGATCAGGCGCACGTTTAATCAACAGACTGGAATAGAAAATAACGACCGCGTCAAAGTTCCTTCACGTTCATTTGCTGTGGGGAAAAAACAAATGCATCAAAAGGGAATTACAATTTAGTCGCAGTTCATTTTTGTGTGTTTGGGGTTTTTTTTGTTTTTTTTTTTTAAATCTCATATTTGATAAAAATCCATCCACCCAAATTGTTGCTTTAGCTTCACCTCTGGATTGTATAAAGGATTTGTGCCCCAGAGATGCACAAGTTCATATACGGGCACCACACATAAAGTAATTAACCTACACACACACACACACACACACACGCCCACGCGCACACGCACACACACACACACACACACACATATATATATATATATAACCCTGAAAGCAGCGTTCTACTGTTGGATGCAGCTTAGAGGGAGTCTCGCTATTAAACAGCCTGGAGTGATTCTGCAGAGGCTTTGATGAGTTCCAGCGCTGCAGCGGGCGGGTCTGCCTGCAACGCGCAACACGCTGACAGAGAAATATCTGCACACCAAAGTACACGAAACACAAAGAGGGAGTCATTCTTTAACAGAAAGCACGGCGATGTGTTTTTGTGAAATCCCCACGGACGACAATAGGTTAGTGGATCAAGCACAATCTTTCGAGTGCGCAGAAACACATGAACGCAGAGCGTGTGCTAAATGACCTCTAAAGTCCCTCAAATCACAACAGAACGTGGTGAAGTGTTTTGTTTTTGCATTTGTTTCTGTTGTATTTAATTGCAGGTTTGGAGTTTTACGTGTACTTTGCGCTGCGATGCCTTGGCGCCGGCTCAGGCGGTCGACTCAAGCCACGCTCACACACTTCGCAGAACTTACTGCCGACTCAGATCCTGATCAAATCGTCCTGCCGCACTCTGCTTGCGACGCGGCTTCGGCTTGCGTTCCTTTCACTTATATCTGCTCAAAATTCTTCTAACGTTTGTTGCTTTTAAAAGCGCTTTTGTAGGAAGTTCTGCGTTTGAGCTCGAACACGGCAGACGCCAAGTGTGAAAAATGACAGAGCTGGTGAAAATGTGCGTCGTGGGGAGATATTTTCCGCCCTTCTCAAGGCGTGCTCAGCTGCTTATTCTTTCCTCACTTAAGCGAAACACTTTTCAGACTGCGGCTGATGCGACACGTACTCTGACTGACTCTAAAAACACACCGAACAGTGGTTTCTTATACACAATGCTGTCCAATCTCAATCCAAAACTCATCATAACTCGCGAAGCAAGTCGAACACCGTAAAGGGGAAATTACCACTGCATGTGGGTTTGTGAAGAAGCTTTTTATTAGTCTTCTCTCCATCCCGCGTCGCGGTTCGCCGCCCTTTGACCTTCGATGCTCAGAAAATCGTCCGACCATCGTCTTCTGTTCACAAACGCCTCGAGCGTCGTCGTGACTCGAGCAATCGCGCTGGGAAGCGGCTCGGATCTTGTGCCGAGAATTTTGAACACGGTTCTCGATTTGGGTGTGAAAATAAATAAATAAATAAACATTTGAAAGTCCTTAGAAGCAAATCTGGCTAAACCACAATCCCACAAAATGCCCCCAGGGCCGCAGCCGCAAGCCTTTTAAGAAATCCGAACCCCCGTCTGTAACTCAATGATGGTAAAAAATCTGTCCCACTGTTGCATCATAAGCAGTGAATGATTTCATTTTTGTTTTATAACATGCCTCAGACTTGATGAGGTGAGTCATACGTCCCAGATCTTGTAATAGTTTGGCGAACATTAGTAACCGGTGCAATTAAGATTGTGTTTTATAGATATATATATATGTATATATAACAAGAACAGTAACAATGCTGTTGTCACAATTGTGTGAAAGTCTCCAGCCGACGAAGAGGCTGAAATGAATTCAACGAGGCGGGGAAAATTGACGGCGGAGAAATAAAAGGGACGAGAGGAAGAGGAGGAACGAGAGGCAGAGTATCTCCGTCCCGTCCTCAAGGTCAAGGCGGTCCCCGCTGCCGAGGACGGATGACGCGCCGAGACAGGATCGCTCGGAAGGAGCCCTGCCGCGGCACGACGGCTCACGCGCTCGCAGGAGCGGAGCGGCAGATTTCGGCTCCAGCTGCACGAGCAAACAAAGTCGCAGCGGCTGCCTGTCAGATGCAGGCGACAAATGGGGAAACCTGTCATGTGCATCGACACGCGGGCAAGCAGCAAGACAAAAACAAAAGAAAAAAAAAAAAAAAAAACGGGATTTCTTTCATATGTTAACTGCTTAGCTGCTGGGTGGAAGTGAGCTGCAGCAGGACAGACGTTAAAGGGGCAGAATTGTGTAAAATTGACTTTTTTTTTTTTGAGATTTGCGACATGTTATTATTATTATTCCGTCATCGGAAACAGACCCGGAGCGTTGCTTTGGCTCTTTGTGAAAACAATTGGGGGGAACGAAGCTCCCGCCTTCCAGAGCAGCCCTCACTCTTGACTCTCCCACTCAGCTCCTTCAGACTAGCCGGCAGCAATCAGCAAACACCCGGTGGAGCGAGCCACGCCTCTGCAGAGCTCGTTCTGCGAGCCGCTTCCCGGTGAAACGCCGGTAAAAACATTGCTACAGGGTTAGCGGAGGAGTCACGTTGCGGTGACAGAGTTTTGGAAAGAGGAGGACTTTCTTAAAGCGACAGAGATCCAATTACGAGGCGCTAAATTACAAGGTCAGTTTTCATTCATTTTTAAATGAATGAAATTGAATTCTATCCAACTGTTCATTTTTGTGGAACACCAGGAGTCGTGAAGCTCCTGGGTTTCTCTGAGTTTGCTCTTTGACACGCCGGGAACCTGTCCAGGTGTTACAGTTCCTCTGGAGCCCTGGATCAGATAAAAGCTGCATACGTCACGGGTTGAGGAGTGTTTAGGTAACCCTCGCGGTGAACGTCTCCGTGAAGCTCGAGGTGATATATTACAGTCTGTCCACTGGGACGGAAAATGTCTCACCTTGAAACCTCCGCACTGACACATCTATGGGTCCTCGAACGTGACGCCTAATTAATCGTCACCTGGGACGACAAAAATGGCAGCTGACGTGGCTGCAGAGGTGAATGAAGGAGATAAATTAAAACGCGTTTTATGTATCGTAAGGAAGTCTCATCCAGTATCATCCGGTCAGCGAGTCGCACCACGACAACTTCCAGTTTGGGATTCCAGCGTGAAATATTCACAGAAAATCATTTTTCCAAATCCGACTGCAACGCTGTCGCTCTGCAAACCTTATGTTGAAAACCGACGTGTCTGCGTCCAATCAGAAGTAAGACAATAAAGTGAACTTGTCCGCGTTTTTGCGCAACTGTTCTGGGGTGCCAGCTTGTAGCAAGGCAAACGTCAAGAAGTCGCGCGAGTGTTTGTTTCTCGGAACGGAGGAATCCGTTTTGATAATTAAGTCAGAGCGCGGGAACAAACAGAAGCATGGGAGAAAACAATGCGAACTGCGAGAGCGCCTTCAACTCCTTCTCACAACTGGGTTCTGAGAAAGCCAGGGGCGGGGGGGTGAGAGGGGCAGAAGACGGCCGTGGGGTGAGAAGGCGGAGGGGGGGGCGGGGGGGATGTCAGAGCTGTAAAGACGAAGCGAGCGAGGGAACAGAAATAGCTGAGGCCCATTATCGTCACCTCCACCTGTCTGGCTGTCACACCTCTAATTACCGCCGCAAATAGCAACGTGAACGTGTGCGACTGCAGAAGTTTGTCTTTGTGAGGATCAGAGTTGGTTTTTTTTCCCCCCCTCGTAAAGGTTGCATGTTGAGTCACTGTATTTCGTTGCTCATACTTTTTGTTTATCTCTCTGTGTGTGTGTGTGTGTGTGTGTGTGTGGAGATTATAGCTTTCCTGTTCACCACCTCGCAGCAGGAGGCAGCCTGCTGAGAGAAGCTTAAGATAAATCAAATCCTTCCTGTAATGTGACAGCAGCGTTTCCGTGAAACCACCATCACGACTAAACTGTTGAATTTCCTTCTCTGAGCTCGTGTGCGGTAAAGTCTGGCACGCAAACACAGTCCTGACCGCGGACGTCGTGCAGAAGGACGGGGCGGGTTTGTGGAAGAACACACACGCACACGCGCACACACGCACACACACACACACGCAGGTAGAGCATTTGAATCTGGGTCATTCATGAAGTGGAAACATTACTGACCTTTTGCCACAAACAGGTAATAAATTAGAATGTCACAGACAAGTGGCATTGTTTCACATATTCAACTGGAGGGAAAAAAAAGGAAGTTATGTGTTTTATTGAGGTAGAGCTAGATATTTACATACATCGTAGAAGAAAATAGACATAGAATCTTTTCTACGAATTTTGACACCGATGCCCAGCCGACATACTGATCAGGGTTCTGCGTCCCAGACGTGAAGGTCATTTTGGCATAAAACAGGCAACACAATAGAAACAAACTTCAACCTTTCTAGTTGCTAGTAAGACGATATTTTCATGTCCAGACATGTCTAACCAAGACTGAACGTTTGGTCATATTGATCGTATTTATAATTTGAGAAGCCTGGGAACACCATAACAAGTGTGAAGCAAATTATTACAAATTAGGGTAAGTAATAAAAACAGAAAAGCAAAGCGTACCCATGTGATCCATAGGAGGTGGAGGACGGAGAGTCCCAGGTTCAGGTGGGTGTGTCAGACTTCCAGAGGAGAATGAATTTGATTTAATTTCTCCTCTTCTGGGAGACGTTTGGACGAGATGTTGCTGTTTAAGCCTCCTGCAGTCTCAGCGTGAAGCTCAGGAAGAGCACAGCAGATGTCACGGTCGGCCAACCGGGTGACCCGTCAGCTCTTCAGTTCGCGAAGCCACAAAACAAAAACTCATGAACCGGCGACCAGAACCGCACACACGGTGCAAAGTTCAGTTCTCAGAACTACAGAGTGTTCAGACTCCGCTCATTCATTTTTAGCTTACCAAAAAAAAAAAAAAAGCACCAAGCTGCCAAAAACAGCAAAAGTAAACAGAATAATAACATTTAGGCTTTGACGTGTTGACCCCCACAGACTCACACAGATGGGCACCAAGTACAAGATGATTTGACACAAAACATCTTTGTTTCGCCACGATTTTGTTACAAATAAAGAGAAAATGAAAAAATCCAAAGAGTACTTATTTTTTTCTTTTAACGGAAAATCTCAAGGTACAGCAGCGGAAGCTACTGGTGTTAGGCGCAAGCAATACATGAATAAACCAGTCAGGAGGCTGAAAATGTCTGGATTCAAAATCTTTTAGTTTTTTCTTCATTTTGAAAGTGAATCTTGTGAACCGTAAGCTCCTTTCGTTGACATTAATGAAAACTCGAAACGTGTCCATGTGTGCCTGTCTTATTTGTATGAGTGCTTCACTCTGCACTGAAAAAAAAAAAAAAAAAAAACGTAAAAAAATAACCGTTTGGTTATGAATTTCCAGCGGGCGTGATGTGAAACACGGGAGGAAAACGAGGCCTCGTTCTGATGCGGGTGTCTGCCTTTGACCCCCATGTTCCCTCTTTTATGTTCCCGCAACCTTGTCATCAATCTCCCAGCCGCGTTACGTGACTTTCTGCCAAATACAGCGTCTCAGTCAGGTTTGAGCTCAGATTGCGACTAAGTCACTATTTTCTTAAAATACTGATATTTTTGGGGGGCCATTCAACATTTTCTGCATGCGTATTTCAAGTGTGATTGGGTTTAAAATGACAACCTGAATGCCAGAGAGCTCATCAGATTCAGATTGTCCCAGATCATTGCACTGCCACCGCCGTGTTTGGTTGCTGATGTGATATTCTTTAGTTTTTTTTCTGATTTGTTTTTTATGCCAGATGTAATGGCGCGCATATCCTGGGAAAAGTTACGCCCTCACCCGCTGCTTCTGGCTTCACCAAACCACTGAACATTTGATCAAAGTCTTTCCCCGGGCAAATGTGAAATGGGTGTTGGATGCGATCGTTATCGTGAAGGATAATAACGATTTCATTCATTTCATAATTACCTGTACGTAACAGCAGGAAATGCGAATCTGCATCCGAGCCCCTGGATACATCAAACTGGTATTTTTCCAGTTCGCTCCCTGCACCACCCCCCATGTTCACCGTGACAACAGTCGACGGGCTGTAAGATCTACGACTGTGATGCAGGTGTTGCCTGACCTGCCTTCTGCTAACTGGAGCACAAGGCGCCCTGAAATGCAGCAACACAGAGGAGAGCAACCGAGAAATTCAATCGAGCTTCCCCTAGAATGTTCTCCACTCGACAAAAACAAGGCCAATTCATTTCTCGGGCCTCGATTGGACGCTTGTCTCTTCATCAGCCAAACAGCAACAGCGTTTCATGTTGCTGCAGCGTTTGGAAGCATCAAATAGTTCCTGTACTTAAATGGGAAAATTGTGGGAATCACAGCTGTCGATATTTTTACCGTAAATCAGAGACGTTGTTCTTGTTTTGTTTTTTTTACAGTGCAGGACCATTGTTGGCTCAAATCCTGACCAGGGTGGATCTGCATGGATCTTTCAGATGCATCTGTTTGTTTTTTACATGTTACTCCGACTTCCTGCAAAAATAATAATAATAATAATAATAATTTAAAAAACATGCATTAAAGTTAAATGGCTTCTGCAAACTAAGTTGGTCTCGTCGTCGGCGTACAAGGTGGATTTCTGCATTGAGGCTCCTGCCGGCCTCATCTGCTCTGCTTTATTAATTCAAACGCAAAAAAACAAAAAGTCTACTTTCTACTTTCACACATCCCGTAATTGCTTAGACAATCAGAATTAGCACAAAGGTTAAAGCGACTCGCGGTCCTATTAGCGAGATAAGCGCGCCGCTTGTTTCTCTGCTTGCGGGCGAGATGTCTGCGGTCGCCTTATCAGGCCGCCCGCGTTCCCAAACAAAGCCCCTTCGGAGACACGCAACCTGTTTGTGCTTTCAGGGCAAGTTAAGTCAGGACCGCAGCCACGGAATGATAAGAGCGTCCGTGACGCGCTCTGCATGGCCGCAGCGTCTGCGCTCCTCTGGCGTGGTCAGCGGGAGGCCCGCTTCCCTCTCCTCTGTGGAGCACGTGAGGCGGCAGCTGCGATACTCGCCGAGAGCAAAGGTCAAGGTAGGGCGCTTATCCTCCAACTGTTCAGCAAATGCATGTTTCCCCACGACAACAGATTGAAGGTGGAGCTCCGCATTACTTCCCTGTCTGTCTCTGTCTCTCTCTCTCTCTCTCTCTCTCTCTCTTTTTGCTGGCAAAGCTTTTAAGTCCTACCTCCAGAGCTTTGACGGGTTTTTGAGCGTGCGGGTGTTCACCAGCCGTGACGTTTGTCAGGGAGAAACGAGAGCACAGCCAATCCGCTCTCGCCTCTATCCGCCTGGTGAACTCCCGGAAAGTAAATTATCCCGTGAGTTCTTTGAAAGTCACAGGAACGTTTCCAGCAGGCGAGGCTTGTGCCGAGTTATAAAATTGCTTTTGGGATAAAAAACAAAAAAACAAAACAACAAACAAACATAATTTTGTAATTGCAGTGTTCTCATAAAATAAGAAACATGATTAAAATCACACGCGAATAATAAGTTTGTCTTCTTTTTTTTTAAAACGTCTTTCTGTTAAAAGTTTTGCGAAATACACTCGTTTTGATAAATCCTAGCGCAAAAAAAACGTCTTATAAAAAGAAATTTTTTTTTTTTTGTTTCAAAATCGGGAGTGCTTTCCATTAGATTGATTTTCTTAATTCCAATGCGATACTTTTTTCTCTCCAAGCTGTTCCTGGCTCGGTTGACGCGCTCTTGAGCTCTCTTGTTTGGAATTTGGAAAATATGACAAAGAAAACTCACAATAAACCTAAAAAGAAATCTCACTGGAGTTATGATAGGCGGGGAATTTCAGGTGAGGTTTTAGCGTGCAGGGAAACGCAACGACTCCTCGCTGCAGCAAACAGGAAGCGGCGGGACGAGCCGCTGTCGGTCTCATACCTTATATGGAAATGGGACCGTTGCACTCCGGAAGTGAAGGGGGCGCTATTTCCTATATTATCCGCAGTCTCCCGTTTTCATTGTCTTTTGAAATGTGTGATGTATTTTCACCGTTAGGAAGGATTTTCACTCTCAGCTTGTATTTGAATTCCTCTGATTTACTTCAGAGCAGCTCAGTTTTTACTCCGTCGCTTTCGGTGTCGTCCTAAATCTGCTCCTTAGTCGAATCTTTTCGGGCCTGATACCGCCTCCAGTGGCGTGGGGGTGGTAACACCACTAATACAATTACATCGCCAAATCAGCACGGCGCACAGTCTCTATTATTTACTATTAATTTCGGCATTTTGTTTTGTTTTCCCGTGTAAAATGTTTTGGTCCTCCCACGGCAGCACGGAAACGCTTCTCTAATGATCGCGACGAGAACGCTGTCCTGTATCGGAGCAGTGTTTACCTCTGCAGCACATGAGGCAAACAGGGTCATCGAAAAAGCTTTCCACGCCGCTGCCTGTACAGTTTCCCAGCATGGGCCGCATTGATTCCCGATACATGTGTCAGCAGACGCAGGGATTTGTGCCACGCAGCAGCAGACCGCCGAGCAGAGGGCCAGAGACGAGGCACAGGAAGCGGCTCTCGCAGCCTGGCATGCGAATGTGCGGCCGGGTTGGTGACGCAACAAATCAACACGCAGCTTCGATTGCCGTGCGGGAATGTTGCGTCACCACAAAACGCCGTGCCGTCTACGAGGGGAACACCTGTAAACATCGGCTTTGATTGTTAGGAAAATAATGTTTTGTCTTACTGACTTTTTTTTTTTTTTTAAAAAGAAAGCTTATATCCCGTTTATCAGAGTGTCTCGCGTCCTCCAAAGAATCCCGTCGCCGTCGACCCACGTCAGCTTGTTTTCAAGCTTCCCGCTGCGACGCTTTCCCGTTCCCGATTCCCAGTGACGCGTTCATCTTCTCTTGGGTCTATTCCGAGATTTATGTCGAACAGGCCGATCATTTTTTTATTGGCAAACTTTACCGAGGCGTTCGTCAGATGTCTTGGTGACGGAAAAACCCATCCGTTCATCACTCGGCCTCCGACGAAGCGTGTGTGGGGAAAATGCGTTTGTAAAAACCCCAATCAGGATGCGCATCGTGTGTATCTGAAATATTGAACCTGCTGTGGCGGCAGCAAAGCATTCGTCCGTCTTTTTCGTGATGTTCTGCGGGGCTGTCCGTGTTTTCGGGGCGGGTGTAACCGAAAACACAGACAGCTGTAACCGGCTGCTTTTCTCCTTCGCCTTCGAGCGTTTTCCCGCGTCTTTCTCCAAAAGACTGAACCAAAGCGCTCACGGTAACAAGATTTCGGAGGGGGGAGCCATGAGGAAACGTCCACTCTCTCTGCAATCCAAAGGTCAAGCAGGGTTTGGTGCAAAGGATGGTGACATTTTACTTCGAGATACCGTTTCTAAAAAGCCTGAAGGAATCCGCTCTGTCGTTGCATCTGGAACAAAAAGAAGATGAGACGCAAACCTCAATACCACCTGAAGACGCGTTGAGAAAAAACAAAACCAACCCAGATTAGACCAGCAAGCTGTAAACTGTCCTCGGGTTTCCTTTAAATGCGCAGCGAAGAAGGGGCATTAATTCCTGCTGCGTAAAGATAAATGTGATTTAAATCTAATGGGATATGTGGTTCAGCTATCTAACAGTGTTGCTGCTATTATTTCAAAGCGGAGGACGGTTCGCGCTGTGTTCTACCCGCGATTACAAGACACAAAGTCAGGAGCCGAACGGCAGTGAAATGGAAATTCGTCCCGTCAGCAGATTTCCACGCATCACTTCAAAAACCACAGATTAAGGAGAATGTTCTCCCGACTATTTGTAATTAGCTACCCTTTAATTTCTGCTTAGGCCGCAGCTTTCCAGAGCCAGAAATGATACCGACATGCAAACAGAACACGCACAAAACGACGACCGGTTTATTGGATGCGAATCGACAAGCAAGAGAAAAGTTTACTGATCTCTTCCCTTCCCCACCTGCTCCCCTCCTGAGAAAATGCTGATGCCGTTGGGGGTTGGGGGTTCGACTGCGGAGGCCCAGCAGCAATAAAACACGCATTAAAGCCAGAGGTCGTCACTGCGGCCCGCTGCGAGGAGCTGAGCCTGCACTGAACACGAGGCCACAGCAGCACAAACGGAAAGCGGCTCCATTACGGCTCGTGGCTCCGGCTGCGGGAAACGGGCGAGCAGATAGAACCGAGGCAGCGTGAAAGCATCGCGAGAAGGAATGCAGAAACAAGCCGCTCGGTTCATCGCGCCGATTCACTGTCGATCCTGACATGATGCAGCAAAAATCTGCTCCTCCGCCAACAAACCGAGAGAAATCCGGACAGATTGAAAGACGTAGGAAGCTTCTGATTTGGAAACTGTAGAGCTCATGTCATGTCACCGTTCCAGACTCAACCGAGCAGCAGAAGAAGATGAAGAACGAGGCATTTACGAGCGGAAAAACTGCTGTACGTAAACGATCAAAACAGGACAAAAGGTAAATGGCAGCGCTTTATTTGACGGGGTTTGACTGACAGGACTCCATCATAATCATGACGCCTGTGAATCCTTCTGACTGGCGCTATAAATAATGACACTTTTCATGTAAAGTTGCATTAAAAGTCCATTAAAAGTGCCAACTTTACATTAAAGCGTTCAAATGTACAAAAACAACGCGAAGTTGGCACTTTTAATGGACTTTTAAAGCAACTGTGCATTAAAAGTGTCTTTATTTACCGAATGACGCTTTGTGAAAACAGCCATGGAAATTCGTAAAGACGTCTTCGTGTTCAGGATGTGGCAGAATGAACATTAAAAATAATTACCTCCTCCCTTTTCTCACTCCCGTTTGACGACAGAAATGATTTTTCAGCTGCTCTGCGGCATCAGACTGCAGTTACAGCAGTTCGCCACAAGTAGGCGTGTAGAACACAGCGAGGACCCCTGACTCGGAGCAATGAAAGATCCTGCAAAAATCCCACTGATCATTTATCAAGTGCGCAACAACGACAGGTATTAGATCATATTCATGACGGCGTCGCGTCAAATAAAGTGTTGCCAATTAATGACATGGGAAGCTGGAAAGACCGTCCATATTTTGGCCTCACTTGAATAAAGCTTGATCTAAAATCCGCCCTGAAGTAAATTCGAAATTCACGTCAGGGTAGAAATAAAGGTAGCTCTGGTTCGTGGTAACTGGTTTAGCCAAAAGCCGAAATATAATTTGGATAACTCGAATGGAACCCTTGACTTCCTCAGTAGGATACAAATCAGTGAGAAGGGGCCAAACGCTGAGCCCTGTGGAGCCCCACGCACCAATCTAAAGCACTGACGGTTCACCAAAGTCTTGACGTGCAACCTATGTTGTTTAGTTGTGTTTTTTTTTTTTTCTTAAACAAAAGTACTGTTATGTATCTGAGCAGGTGTAATTTTTAGAGTAAAAATTTTGCACAGAGCACCAGGCTTTGCAACCCGGCGTTTGGCCTTTAAGAACCGGTGAAGTCTGCCGCAGGTGTCACCGCACACATCACCGTCAACGCAGCAAAACTGAATTCCTCGTGCGACGTTTTAAGCTTCGGTTCGACTCGGTGCGTCCTGTCGCAGAGACGGAAACACGACTCTCTGTTTAATAATTTGAGAGTTTTGCACAGAGCAACGTTAAGATGGGGAAACCTGGGGTCGCTGACATTTATGTAGACAAGCTACTACAGCATCAACTCAACGGGGGAAAAGCGACTCACTGACAGCTTGAGAAGCATCGTTAAGAAGCTGGCGGCTCTAAAATCTCCCGATCTTGTCACATGTCCAAAAATGCCTTTGGAGGAAACGAGTTATTTAAAAGTTTCACCTCGTGCCACACAAGATCTAAAATAATCTGCTTTCAGCGGACAACAGCGGATTCTGTGCTGATGCTCCAGTGGTGCAGGAGTTTTCACGGCTCTGCTTTTGCACCTCTGAGACGACAAGCCAAGAAGTTGGGGATGACTTCTCTCGAGAACGCAAAAATTGGCCCAAATTTCTCAGCGACCCAGTCGCGCTTTAAGCGCGCTGGATCCGGGATGGCGGCCCGGAGCGAGAGGGAGACGATGGGAGATTGCGAAGACAAACGGAGGAGAGCTAAGAGTTGTGTGATCTGCGGGAGAGACGAGAGGGTGTTATGCCGAGGAGGAGTTAAAGCGAGAAAATAGGTGAGACTCTATATTTATCCGAGGAGCTCCTGCTTGGAAACTTGCAGAAGTTTCCTTTTCCTTAGGAAAAGAAAAACCCTTCCATCAAGACAAATGTGATGCGCCACAATTAACAGATCAAATTCCTGCCACTTGGTGGCCGGGAGAGCGTCCGCCTGCTCCGTCTCTTGGCCAGGACTCATTACGTTAATGTGATCATTATTCAGACATTGACCTTATCAGTCGGTGATTTATCGCCGACTACCCTGCGGTATTATTATCACCATCCCTCCGAACCTCGCCGAGTCGGGCCGCGGTGTCTCTGTATCAAATTAGAACCACTTCGTCATTAGAGTCTCTGTTAGCAGTTTTGCAGGACGAAGGCGGGCCATAATGTCGACATTACCAACAGGTTCTGTCTTCTACTTGTCAGGCCTGCAAACTAAGTATTCATTCTATAAAGAAAAAAAGAAAAAAGCTGCAGATTATAGTCAAAGTTGTCCAAGTTTCCCAAATTATTGGAATTCCAACCCTGAATTTAAACTTCCTAGAAGGGTGTTTACAAAAATACGGAAACGAACAACGAGATAGAAAAACAAACGGCTCCAGGTTTACCTGCCGGCCGACACTGATGCTCATCTGTTCTGCGTTGTTTGATTTTGCTGTGAAGCGCTTGCAAAGTTAAGACTTAATTTGATTACTGAAGTCATGCAACGGATCAAAATGGTCACCAGAATGGTGACGAAAACGTTAAATTTAGAAGCTGGAATCAAATGGATTGGTGGGAATTAAGACTGGAAGGGGTTTGATGCGAATTAGCATCAAACCCCTTCGGGTGTAGAAAGTCCACACTTCTTTGCAAAGAAAACAATAAGGGGCATTGATCGTGATTATCCACCCCCACTTTCGACGGGATTCGGTGCCACATGAATTGAGGCGTACCGAAGAGCAGCCCAGGATGGAAGTGAATAGATATGGAACAGCGCACGTCTGAGCCCGAAGGCAGGAAAACACACTGCTGGTTCGAACACTCGGGTTGTTTCTCCTGGTTCTCACCCCGACACTCACTGCTCGCGTTGATGATCCGTCTACAAGGAGAAGAACTGCAGCCTGAGGCAAAAGTAAGCTGCACAGGATGTTGTTGCTTTCTTTTGAAACAATTATCCTAACAAATGAACGAGGCCTGAGTCTGGTCTCCTATTTATAGCATGTTTGCACGTACTGCAAGCTAAACATGATGAATACTTACGTAAGTTATGTCGTGGGGTTCCTTTTTTGTCTCAGACGGTTGGACACCATGTTGTCGCTGTTTTTTTTTTTTTTGTTGTTGTTTTTTTTTCCCCCCAGTTTCCATAGTAATTGAGTGCCACTGATCCTGTTGTGGCATGAAGGGCAGACGGTTCACTGCTTCCTAAAGAAGATGAGAGCAGACAACAGTCTCAGCTCCCCGACCCCGACACGGGGGAGGCTTCGGCCGAGCGGGGCCTTAAAGGACAAACGCATCAGAACGCGGAACACGTGATCGGTCACCGGGTTGCACAAGATCTTGAGGGATCAGAAACGGTAGCAGGGTCAACTCAGAAGCAGAAGTTTGTCAGTCGTTTGTTGGGACTAAACAAAGGTTTGAATAAGGGTTTTGATTTTTATGATTTTTTTTTTTTTTTCTTGGGGAGAAGAGAGGAGAAATTGATGGAGTAAGATTTCAGTAGTTATGTAATTCTAAGACATTGCTTTTCCCTTTTCTGTCTTTATCAAATGTAGATTGTTTCATGTTCCTGACTTACCCAAATAAATAACAACAACTGGAAATAACAACTATTACTAGACTAATGGAAGTCTAGTAATAGATTAATATTACTAGTAATTAATATTACTACTTTTAGTAATATTAATTTATTACTAGTAATCTATAGTAGTAGTAGTAGTAGTAGAAACCTGTCTTACGACGATTAGTTTTTACCTACAGCTATTTTAACAGGCAAGTCATGATTGGCAATACTAATTAATGTCACTATAAGCAATGCAGCCCTCAAAGCGTCAGCGCTTCACAAAATGTAGAAACACACTCTGGATCCACGCAAAGAGAAACGCAACACCTGGACGCTCAGCAGGCGTTTCCCAAGAGGCAGTGGGCGTATCTGTCGAGGGAAACGGCGTCGCTGGACGCTTAGACTTTCTCTCTAGTGGATTTTGTTCGCTCCTGCCATCTTAAACCCGCAGCTGCTGAAAACTGTCCCGGTTTTGTGCGGAACTGAAACGCACCTGACCCACCGGTACCATTTGAAAATGGGTGGAACCGCGCGACCCAATCCGAACAAAGAAACAGGAATAGATTATTGTTGCTTAAATCTGGTTGTACCCAGTGACGTAATCGATGACATCATGGCCCTGTAGAAACAGGAAGTGCTGGGTGGGCCGTTTCCATCCTCCTGTTCTGAACGAACGATGATGAGTTCATGCAAACGCCAACTTGGCAGAAATGTAACTTTTAAAGCAAATTTGAATTCACTGATAATTTGGTCGCGTTTGCTTTAGAAGTTTGGACGAAACTCGTGACGCAACGTTAAACTGAAGCATTTTGAATAATTAAGATTGCTTCTTTTTTTTTTTTTTGTTTTTGGGAGCACTTGTTTCTGAAACATATTCATAATTCACTCACCCACTGTCTCACACTCCCTTAGAAAGTTTTGTCTAGCGGTTCTTTGGAAATAAATGACAGATTTGATGCATAATTCACATAAAATGTTGTTAGAACATCACAGCAGCTTTGTAAAACCCTGATGATCCCATGTTAAAGGAAAACTGTCCAGAAATGTCTGTACATATCCAAATAAAGGCTAGTTGGACCACAACCATAAGAATATTATGTATGAATTTCTATTTTAGTAATATTGCTGCGTTGAACTGTTAAAAACTGTGTCCATTAATCACACAGCTGAATAATAAAATAAAAATGACTAAGCAGGTGAAAATCCGTGTTTTTACTTCGTAAAACACTGAATTCTGACCACTTCAATCAGAAAACATTTAATTTTGAAAAAGTGTATTTAAATTAGGTGGAAAAAAAAATTTAATTAAAGAATAAAATTCATAGAACGCCAGCTTTTGGGAATTAACGGGAGGCAGAGTAGGACAATTTCGGCTCGTTTTGCTGGCAAATGCTCCCGTCCAAAATTGAAATTTCTTACAAAATGTTGAGAGTTCGTTATTGAAAAGTGACTTAGGGTCACACAGAAATTTGTTGGGATGAAGTTTATGTAACCTTAGGGTAAATTCAATAAAACCAATTTTTTTCTTTTAGCTCTTTCAGATCTTTGAGTCATAAAGTGGCACTAAAAAGATATTGCAAGTACAAGAACCAAACTCCATGCAGCATTTATATTATTAGGAATAATACGGTAATATCCCTGCGTCTCTGTGCAGGTTAAATAATACTGGTTGGTTCTCAATCAGTCAAACCAGGTTATGTTTACTGTGAAGCAGTGAGAGGGAAAGTATTTTACTTAAAAAGCTAATTAGATGCGGGGGTTTTTTTGACATTTGAAAAGATATGTCTTGTCGAGGAAAGGTTTGTCGCCATAACAAATTTTGCTGGAGGATCATTTGTTCCAGAAGTTATTGCGGTAGACAAATAAATGTTGTTTTGACACAATTTTTAAGTAACATAATGGTAATGGCAAACATAGTGATGCACGTTCTGAAAGATCAGTAAACTTCAAATTCTAATGAACATTTTAAAACGCAGAATAAATAAAGAAAGAAAATGCGCGTTGAAGTCGTTGTAAACAAAGTTGTCCAAACCGAAGACTTTTCTCATCCAGTTTTTGGCACAACGAGAGAAAAGGAAAAAAAAAAAGAGAAACGACAGGCTACATCACGGCAGTGGAAGTTGCTGAGTTTGCTTTAAATTGCAGTGCGGGTTCATGGATTCACTGGTTTCTGTGACAGGCCCGGCTCAAGGAAAACTATTTCAGGCCTCTCCGAGGCTGTGGAACGAAAACACCACGCGGGTTCGAGACGCCTCCGAATGTTGGGCGGTTCGAGAAACGGGCTCAAAAAGCCCCTCATTGTCAATTAACAGGATAACGTCTGGGCTGTGACAAACTGTCAGGTCTTGGGGGACGCCGCTTTGGCATCGTCTTGAAACCGCCTTCGGAGGTCCGATTAACTCACATTCTGTCGCTAATTAATTTTCCACCCCTAATTAAGCCAGAAGGCACCTTCCTCCCACACGGCCCCCTCCGTCCCTTGGCGTTTCTTCTTTCTGCTGCTCCTCGGTCTTTCCGCTTCGGACGCTTTCGTCCAGGAGCTCCTCCGACGAGCCGCGGCGGCGGCACACGTCCCCCGCAGCGTCTTCACGGCGGCCAGCTGATACCATGACTATGTTTTGGTGCCCTCAGGATTATGTGCAATATCTCCGCTGCTATTTATACCTTTAAATGATTCCTCCAACAAGGGGGTGGGGTGGGGGGACGTTATTAACATGATGTCAAATGTAATCACGCTCTAAGTCCCACAGCAACACCACACAGGTAATGGTAATGCATGTCAGCTAAGGGAGAGAAAAAAAAACAAAACAAACCCTCTTTCAAGTGTTGTTATTAATGTCAGGGAGATTTTTACACGCGACTTTTCCATTTTGGCTCCGTATGTGTTTGATAAAGAAATGAGAATACTCTCCAATACTGAACGTCAGCCCATATTTTTTGATGTCACGCTGTAGAGTCTGAAACCTTGGCCAAGCTTACATGGCAAAAACATCCTGAAAATGTAATCTTTTTTTTTTTTTTTTTTTTTTAGATACATGCAAATACATGCAAACCTAAGGT
Source organism: Poeciliopsis turrubarensis (assembly GCA_010277015.1). NCBI lineage: Eukaryota > Metazoa > Chordata > Actinopteri > Cyprinodontiformes > Poeciliidae > Poeciliopsis > Poeciliopsis turrubarensis. The sequence goes on along the minus strand of VMRN01000104.1, from coordinate 702,496 downwards.
ATTCCTTGGCTTGATGCCATGCAAAACAAACGCACGGCGTTGCAGCAGAGAGCATGGTGGCTTGCAGATTCATAGTTTAAAACTTGACTTTCATCTCCGGTCACATAAATTATAAAGTAAGTCAGCACTTGCCACTAGCGGGCTGCTGGTGTTGGGGTCTGAAGACTGTTGTCAAACAGATTTGAATCCATTCAGCTCATGCTGCTGTTTGGATTATTTATGGCGCGCTCGGTGTATGAAACCGGTTAGGGTCTTAAGAAATGCTTAGCTGTCTTCAAAAACCCGTGCAAGAAGCTGGCAAAAATGATTTAATATTAATTAAGTCCAGGCTTTGTGAATCTTCGATCTAGAGTAAACACAAACTCTTGGAGTCAAGTCAGTATCTTCCAACCTCCTCGTGTTTCTTCCCTTTGGGGTCTGTCCCCGCTTCGCGCTTTTGACGAAATACGCACCTAAAATATCTTTAGGCTGTTCCTCACTTTTTGCGCACGGGTGTTGAGTGTTACTTACGGAGGGGGAGAGGAAAGTGAACTTTTCAGAAAAGTGCCGGGGTTATTATTGTGTCTGCTTTTTTTTTTTTTTTTTCCCAGGCAGTAAATCATTTGGGGCAAAAAGAGAGGAAAAAAAAAATAAAAAAATTAAAAATCATCATTCAGCAAAAAAATCGCTCTTTCCGTGTCTATCCTGAGCTGCAGGCTATGACATTCAGACTGAAATGATCGCATTAAAAAAAAAGAGAAAAGAAAAGAAAACCCCATTTGTGGGAGCAGATCAGTTTGACGTTAAATGCTGGTTGGGCATTAACGTAGCCCCGTATCCGGCTCCTGCTCCAGGTAATGAGATTCGCCGTGTTGCTTACTGCTTGCTGCACATCACCTGACGATGCTTTTGCTGCTGGACTGAACCGCAACAAGCAGACATGTTGGTGCCGCGGCCTGCGTTTGGCACATTTTGGAAGAAAAAGAAAAAATCTACATGACACAGTAAAGCATTGAGTATACAATGGAAATATGACACCAAAATGGCATCGCAATAAAAAAAAGATAATGCATTTTGCTGCCATTGAAAGTTTTAATCAGAAACCGCCCACAGTGAGTTTGTTCAGTCACCATTCAGCAGACTTGTTGTAATCACTGCGATGGATTCTCATACTAAACGATCTTCTTGAGCGTGAGAAGTGCTTTGATCTGCTTCAAATATCCATCTACTTGCGTCAATAACAATTATGAAGACGAAGGTGATAATAAAGGATTGAGCTGAAGAGTCTCCTCGAGCGATAATGTGATTGGAAAAAGGGACAAAGTAAAGAGCCGCGCAGCACCACTGATTGCAGTTCAGACAAATATTTATGGCGGCGGTGGAACATTTAGCTATTAGTCGTGAGGAGAGAAACAAAAGATCGTGTCGCGCTGCGGTTACCTCTGCGTGCAAGAGATGTTAAATCTGGCGTAACTATTGTGGAGGTCTTCAGTTCATCAACTGATTGATTTATTTAACTTTGCTTTCGGGGAATTTGGAGGAAAAAAGTGAATCGATCGATTCAAAAACAAGGCAGAAGAAGTTTGGACAACCTTGGATTTTTTTTATTGGAATTGTAGAGAGATTAAAAAAAACAACAACAACAATTGTGAACAATTGCAAAGTGACGCACACTAAAAAAGAAAAAAAAAAAAGAATAACTTAAGAGCAAGAGTACGATGCATTCGTTACTCCGACACTCCGAAATCAAATGCGTCACAACCAAGTATCTTTGGAGGTCGCTGCAGAAGTAGATAATCTACTTATCATAAAGATAAATTTAGTCTAAGTAAATATCCAGCAGCTCCAGGAGGAAGTCAGATGTTTGATGGAGAAAATCTGTGAAAGAAACATCATGAAGGACCAGGAACAGGTCAGGAACAAAGTTGAGCAGAAGACGCTGGAAACTGTTAAAACACAGCAACGCCTACGGTGCAATATTAGGGCCAAAATCAGGGCTGCCATGACATCGATGGAGGCTAAAAGGAATATTCAAAGCTCAAGACTGCAGAAAATTTTCTGTGACTGCAACAAAAGGCAGGATATTTTGTAGTCACAATAACCAGGTGTGCCTATAAACACGGTGTGTTTACATTTTCAAAGAGTAAAACTTTAACACTAACGTCTGCCTCTTTTGACCCATGCTGGATGCCGTACAGAAACGGTGAAATGCCCCCTTTACCGGTTGATTAATGGACCCTGATATGTGTTTGTTCAAAGAGCATCTTAGCCTGGAGGTAAAAGCCACGCAGGGTGAAACCCAAATGTCGAAGTGCGGGTTGCTTGTGGTGCATGTCGGTTCTAAAGGCTCAGAGGGTTAGCATTTTAGCTTTCCTTCCTGTTTGGGGCAACCTACAGCGCAGCATTATAGAGACAGGTAATACTTCTGACCTTATTGGTGTGTAATTCAAAGTCTGTTCATTGCGAAATGTATTTTCTCTTTAAAAGTAAATCCTCAGCCTGGACCATAATATTTCTCCACAGATGATATTCGGCATGTGTTACTGGTGAACTGTAAGCCATAATAATCAAATATTATGCACTAAACGGGTTTATTAGTGGGAACCATTGTTCTCCTCGATGTTTTTGGGGTTTTTTTCCTTTTGAGGAAACAAAGCTGAGGAAAAAGTTGCCTAGAGGTTGAATTTCTCACGCTTGAACAGTGTTTTGGACGGACTCGCTACCCGTAACTGAAGACGCGTCTCGTTTAATAATAACGCTGCTCGCTGACTCAAGATAAATGCAGCAGCATGTAGCCCCGATCTCCTAATTACACACAAACCCTGGACTCTTTCACTGAATTATGAATATCGAAGCCCTCCGAATGAATATTTGACGGAGTCCATGAATTATTTTTGCCTTTATTTTTGAATATTTTAGAGTTCATGAGGCATTCCTAGAGGTGAAAGGGAGCCGCGGCCTTCTCTCCCGACTGCTGCGCCGCCGCCATCGCGCCGCCGCCATCGCGCCGCCGCCATCGCGCGCCACCATCGCGCGCCACCATCGCGCGCCACCATCGCGCGCCACCATCGCGCGCCACCATCGCGCGCCGTCGCCATCAACAGTTTGGACGAGGATCGTTTTCCCTCCAGCCAGGCCGCCGTCCTGTTTGCGTCAGACATTTTACCTGCCGCGAAACATCAGATTTCCGCCGGTTTGCCGTCCTCGCAAACGATTAAAGGTGTCCCAGGGGCTTTTAGTGACGTGGGAAAATGACTGCATAGGTTAGATTTGGCTTCCCAGAGTGCGATAAGATGATAAATATAGATTTGGATAAACAGCTTGGGGTGGAAAGAGAGAGGGAGAGAGAAAACCTATCCCGGTGTCATCGGCGGCCCTGGATGAGATATGAGTCATCCGCATGTTTCGGAGCCTCTGAGATGAAAACATCAGTCCTAAACTAGGCTAATCCACTAAACCCCAGTGATTCTAATTGAGCGTTGCCCACGTCGCGCGAGCTCAAGACAGGCAGAGAGCTGCGTGCGCAGATCGCTGAAACAGAGGACGAGATTAATTAAAAGGGACCATACGTGCTGAGACGCATGTGAGCTGTGGCCCTGACCTTACACTGCGCCGCTTATTAAGCATGTTAAATTGAAGGCTTAACATCCGCGCACCCCGAAGCGGCAGTCGACTGGATTTCACAAATCCGCTTTGTGTCACTAAAGTTTTGCAGAGGAAAAGTGAGCAAAAGAGCAACTGAGAGCAAGTTGGTGTCTGCCTACGACCAGGGTTTAATTTGCGCTTTGTTTCCTCGCTCTCTCTCTCTCCCTCTCTCTCTCCCTCTCTTGTCCCGATGAATCCCGGCGCAAAAAGCCACAGCTCCCGCTTAGCTGGGGATGTCCTAGTCAAAGACCCACTGAGGTCCAGACTCCGTTCAGATATCAGACCGTAAAGGTGGCTCATTTACAATGAATTTTTTTTTCTTTTTCAAATTTGACCTACAAATGGCGCATTCTCCCTGTAGTGTTGCATAAAGTCTTGAATTTGGACCCTCTGACAAACGAGGTTTTACCCTCAGACAGACACAATCACGTGAAGAATGTCATAATTGAGTGGGTAAAGGATTTATTCAGGCGACAAAAATGAAGTGGAAACTGATTTTCTTATTTCTACGCGCACACCTTCACCCTGTGAACACAAAACCCAAAGACACAGCAACAGGCTTTAGCAGCGGAGTTTTGAATCTGGGTCGGGAGAGTCGTTTTCCTGCCTGTCTTCGTGTGTCGCTCACTTCTGCTCACAGTCTGGGTTCTTTTTCACTCTGGTTGGGTTTGTGAGCCACAAGTGAGGGCAGATCTCATCAGTGACCCAGTGAGTCACCTCACCATGCCTGACACACACACACACACACACGCACACACACACACACACACACACACACAGTGGATGGCTTTGTTAGAGAACTGACACTGCAACACGAGGAAATAATAACGTGGACGTCCTGCAGGACAGCAGAGAAGAAGAAACGCGTCCATTACAGAAATCAGATACAGACTGCCATGCTGAGAGGATAAAAGTTTCATTTAATTGACAAGCATATGAGAATCTTCCTCTGCAGGTGGATTTCTTCTTTTGACAAAACTCAATTTCAATCAAAACTGGTTTTGTTTTTTGTTTTTTTTATTATTATTTTTACACGCACGCCTTCATCTGTCCCTGCCGTCCTCAAACAGCTGCTTCCTCTCCCTACCTGTTTGTGTTCAAGCTGAAGAAATGAATCACTGACAGAATTCACAGTGTGGAAAGAAAGGAGAACCCCACAGCCTGGAAAATAAACAACTCAAGAGTCGGAGCGGCAAGCGTGGCTGAAGTCAGAGGAAAATGTAATATGCTAGCAGAAATGGTTTGAGGTGGAGGTGAAGACGGAGGATGACGGCGACCACTTTTCATGGTTTTTACTCTTTATTGATTTAGTTTGTTGAATCTATATTCTTGTTTATGGTTTGGATTGCTTCCTTTGCTTCCCACTACTTGTGAGACGTGCGTCTTGCTCTCCCCTGGCACTTTGTGGGGTTATTGGTTCCTAAACGCCACGTCTGCTCTTTGTTGCCCGTCACCTGCTATGTTAGGGGTCGTACATCGATTTCTGACTTTCTCTTTGTTGCATATGTGCTTTCTTTATCGTCGTACTTCCGCTGCATGATTTCGGCTTGGTTCTTGCCAGATGCATTGCAACAAAAACAGAAACAGATCCACCGCTGTGACGCATTACCCTATTAAGAATTCAACGTTAATATAGCAAAACAGGAGGTAGAATCTCATGCCTGAAAATATGTTCAGGCAAATGTGGCTAATGCTACATTAGGCTAAGCTCCACACAGCCAGAGGAAATGAATCAGACGGACTTTACGATTTCTATTTCCACCTGTTCCCTCCACCATCCATCAGCTCCGAACTTGTACGCCCCACTTCTCGGATTTCCCTTTTTTATATATAAACTTTCGACCTTCGGTTAATTAGGCAAGATGTGCACAGGACACTTAAAAGCAAGTCATTTGGGAGGGTGAGGATTAGCTGATGCACGGCTGGTACATTAAGTCAGGGCGGCGCGTGTTTGCGTGCCGTCTCGAGCGTGCGGGTGGATGTATCCTTGACATAACTCCTGATGCGCTTTGCCAAGGATTTTAAGTAAATCGAGGCTGAGAGGTTTGGACTGGGTGAAATACACCGAGGGGATATGAGCTGTGGGGCTTACGGGGAAAGAAAAACAAAACAAACAAGTTTTTTAGAAGTGCCCTCTGGGGGAATTTGAGGAAAAACTGGGCAAACGAACAATGGCAACAGGAGGGATAAAAAGGAATGCTTTTTGCTAAACTATGCTAAAATCAAAACGGAAAGATTCCAAGGTCTCCTTGCGCTTTAAACCCGGAACTGTGATTCTGCGTATCTTCTGAAGGCTGCTGTCTACCGTCTTGCTGCAGTTTTCTCATAATGACTCCTTCCCTGACTCTCCCTAGAGATAACTTCCTCCCTACCTGTCTGAACTCCTTCCTATCCACTTCCCTTCCACCAGTCCTCAAGCATCTCCTTTTCCCGGTAGTCATTCCCCTACTCCTTAATCCTCCTCCCTTCCCCGCCGATAATTCCTCCTCTCCCGTTTCCCTCTTTGCTTCTTTCTGTCAAAATCTCTCTCTCCTTCCCTCCCTCTCTTTGGCAGACGCTGTCCTCTTCTCTCCTCCCCTCCTCTTCCCTTCGCTTCCTACCTTCTTCTTCTCCTCCTCGCTGCTTTCCCCAACGCCTCCTTGCCATCTATCTGTCTTTTCTTTCTTTCTTCCTCCCTTCTAAATCAGTCCTAATAGCCCGCAGTGCCGCACATGCTCCAGACGTGCTTGCAGAGGTACTGGCACATTCATTACGCAGAGGCACAAACACGCATCGCAACGCGGATGCAGGGGCACGCGCGCGCGCGCGCGCGAGCGAGCGCTGGCTCGCGCTGACCTGACGCTCAGTCAGCACCGATGTTCTTATATGTCAAACTGACAGTCGCATACGGGAGAGATGTAAAATCACAGGGAGGGAAAATGGAGTCGCTCTGCAACAAACGGACCGGAATGTGGGATGAGCGAGAAGTAAATGGAGACGAGCAAGATACTGCGCGGGGCAGAAAAAAAAACGGTCCATGGACTGAATCTATAATCAAACACTGAACAGCAGGGGCAGAACACGACGATACGCAATGCTGAGCTTGTGTTGTTTCCCCCTCCCCCCCGCACAATGTATGAATGTTTCACACATCCGAGTTCAAAAGAATATGTAATTAATGTTTTTCTTTTTTTAAAAAAAAAAATGTGTTTGTGCACGTCTAAAAACACTAAATTCTGTGTTCTCTGGAACGAAATGAAACATTAGCTTTTGATAAACTAAGAATCTGAATATTTTTTTTGTGTGAATTAAACGTTCAGTTTAGCGCTGAAAGGAAGCTAAAAGCAGACGCTAACTTCAGCGTTATTAGCCGTAGCATTTATTTCGCAGCTGGAAGACAAAGGAGCTCCAGGACTTCTTCCTTTCTGAATCATGCCTGTGTATTAAACCTTTCTTGTTTTTTTTTTAAATTAATATTCTTTTTTTCATTTTATTACTCTAACAAGAATTGGCTCTCAAGACCAAAAACTAGCCAATTTTAGCCAATTGACCAATAAAAAGTTGAACCAATAGGGGCAGATGATGAACTGTATTGGTAGCGGCTAACCGTTAGCAAAGTCTCGGTTGTGGGTCATTTCATGCCCACAGGGAGAACCTTCGTGGATTTTCTTACTTTCCAACATATTTTAGATGTTCACCAAATTTCTGTTTCTCTCAGTTGGCCCTTTTGGTTAGACACTGAGATAAATAAACCACTAGTAAAAACGGAACAAACAAACGGGTCAGTTTATAAGAATATGTGCGCCAGACGAACCCAACAGCCGTCACAGACAGAAGAGCTCGTATTTTAACTTTTTAAAGATATTGTAAAGAGTCAACTGTGTCTGAACTGTCTGAAGATTGGTGATTTGACGCACAGCGAGTAACATGTTCTGAGGGAGACATTTTATGTTATGTTGTACTCCACAAAGTCTGACACAAACAGATCAAATCAGAAAAGTTACTTGGCGGTAGCCGGCTAACGGCTACAAGCTCGCCGTTAGCCTACAACGGTAGCCGGCTACAAGGCGTTAGCCGGCTAACGGCTACAAGCCGGCTAATAGACTTAAACTACATGGCAACTAGATAGGGTTTAATGTATTTAAAAAAATTCCATTTTGATCGAAAAAAATGTCAATATTTAAACATTTGGAGCTCTCTTTCCACCCCTAATGCAACTAAGTAGCGAGGGGAAAAAGGAGGTGCCTGTGACATATAATGAGCGAGAGAGGAAGAGAGTGAAAAGGGAGAGTCAACAAGCCAGAGACGGGCTCGTTTATGCACAAAAGGCACTCGCTCGAACGACCGAATGCGTGTGAGTGCAAGGAGAGAGACACCATGAGGGAGGGCAGGAGTGAGCCGGAGAGGGAGGCGGGACTCGGAGGCAGGGAGGAGGGAGAGAAACGGAGCGATTGCGTGAGATACTGACGGCCAGTCCTGCCACGGAGCGGCGGGAGCGCGAGCATCGCCAGCGGACGGGACGCGGACGCTCCGAGCGGACCGAGGATTTAAGGGATTGATTACACGCCCGAGGAGGAAGCGACACGACAAAAAAAAGGGGAGAGGATGGAATAAAGCAAAACAAAAAAAAAAAAAAAAAAAAAAAAAAAAACAGAAAAAAAAAATTGCTTTTCTGAGCGCCTCACACTTCTGTTTGGAGCATCCCACAAGCAGAGCACCAGTGAAAACACATACATATGATATATATATAAAATTCCTATACATATATATCAAATTATGCCTGTTTTCAAAGAAGCTGCAGCCGGACATCGACTGAATTGACATCAAAACGCTTCAAAAAAAAAAAGAAAAAAAAAAGAATGGGACATAATATGCAGCGTTTTGCTTAAAACTGTTGCATGTTAAACCTTTGTTGTTGTTTTCTTGTCCCTCTCCCCCTAATAGGGGGGTGAAAATGGAGGGAAAAATAGAACAATTATAAAACTGGAAACTATAGTCGATGCGAGATTGTCTTAAAAGCGCTTCTGCTCTTCTGTGTCCTGCATTTCCATATGGGCTTCTTCTGAAAACGGGATATTTTGATTTTATTTTTTATCTTTTTTTTTTCTTTTTTTTTTCCAATCTGCCCTTGGTGCCACGCTGCCGTCGGCTGCCGCATCTCCACTCGTCTCTGTCGTCCGCTCGGGCTGGGCTCGCTTTGTTCCAGCCAGGCTCCTGCCAGGCGCTCTGTTGAAAGTGCAGAGGGCAGTCCGAGGGATCCCTGACCCCACGCTGATATCTCCTCCAGCAGAGGCACAAAACAAAACAAAACAACAACAAACAAACAAACCAAAAAAAAAAAAAAAAAAAAAAACTCTTCCCAGGGAAAGAGATGGAAACATCAAAGGAAGGATGTGATGGAGGGAAGATTGGGATAAGAGCATGTGATGAAAATAAAAAGTGAGAGGGCAGGGAAAACAAGACCACTGAAGAAGAAGAAGCTATGATCCACTGCGAACGGATGATTTTAACCCGTCAATTCACGGAGCAGATCCGAGACGTCGAGACGATAGCTTCAGTACGAGAGCCCTGCTTACTCTCTTGCCCCTCTCTCATCACCTGTGCACCTGTGCAGAGCTGAGTCGACTGAAAGCCAAGAGTTGGAGTCCTGGGTCTGTCAGAGACCCCTGGATCCGAGGAGAGGAGGGCTCCAAAAGCCATTGGACTCCTGTGTGTGTGTGTGTGTGTGTGTGTGCGTGTGTGCATGTGGTTGTGCTCCAGACTCTGACTCTGTCAGTGTCCTGTCATCAGAGGGTTGAGCTCTGTGTGTGGATGCGTGCGTGGGGAAGTATGGACGTGCACGAGTGAGAGATAACAAGCCCTCAGGTGCCCTTCTGGACACCGATCACCATAAGGACTCGAGCCTGGACCGATCCGCCAAAAAGAAACTTCACAGCTGCTGATACCTGTTGGGCTCTGTGGCTGAAAATAGAAAAGCAGCAGATCAGTTCATAAAGACGTCAGAGAGCGGAGGGGGACGGGGTGGGGGGGGAGAGAGAGTAACATATACCAAAGTGGACTACATTGGCGCCAAAAACATGGCCACCGCGAAAATAAAAAAAGCTCCCTTTCAACTGTGACATTGAGAGCAGCAGGATGATGGACGCCAGTTAAGACCTGTGGTGGAGTTATTTCATTTTTGTGGGTTTTTTTTTTTTTTCCTTTCTGGACGCCTGAACCGATTTAACTTCAGTGCTGAGGTGTCATCCACTCAGGGATATGAGTCTATCTTTGGAGTGAAAGCCCTTCCATGTGGAAACCTTCGCTAGCTGCAAGTTTGGATTCGCTTTGCCCGCCAGCACCGTTGGGAGCCTACAGTTCTCACGTTTCACGGATTATTCACCCCACTCTGTGGGGGGAGTTCATTGCTGAAAATGCCGGGGGGCAAGTTCATTCATAGGTAATACATCCTCCTAAATTGGATCCTCCTTCCCGAGGGTTTGGATTTGCCTACCACCGCCTCTGCTGTCTGCTGGAGACTCGAATGGCTTTGTAAAAGGTGATTTCTGCTTTGTTTTTTTAATCATTAAGTTTGGTAAATAAACATGCTGACAAGCTCAATGAAATGTCCCCGATTCACTGTCGGCCAGTCAATGTAAGTCTGTGTCTACGGGGGTATTGATAAGTGCCAAAACATGAATAAAACACAACTTTTAACTTCTGTGAAAAAACTAAATTCAGGTCAGTTCGTCTTTCTAGCTCCAGTTTTTTGGCGATGATATCAAATTCATTCAGAAATGACACAACTTCAACTGTAGTTCGTCTCAATCCGTCCTGACTAACTCAAACTCAAACTTTGGGTAAAGAGCCATAGTTAGGCATAACTCAGACTGCTAGCTCGTAGCAAAGTACTTCCAGTCTAATTATTGTATCCTTAAAATATGCACCAATTGGTATTAATACTGCATATCAGACCTCAATTGATTTGAAACAGTTCTGTGGAAGATGGCTGAATTTTCTTTCCTCAACGCCGACTTCCACAACAAAGAGTGTTGAGCTTAGCATGATCTAGTAGGGTTTAGATATGGCGCACTCACAGGTTGGTTGGAAGAAGATCAAATGCATTGGGTTATTTTTAACCAGTCCCATCGCTCGTTTTAGTTAATAAATGCCATATGAAGGGCTGTAAAGAACCTTAGGACTGACTTAAATCAGTGTAATCATTTTCTCGTTCATGTAACACTCTGTTCTGATTGTGTACAATGCAAATCTCATTGATTGCCAACATACTGATCTGATCTCTTTAAAAAGAGATATTTAATTGTCTTTTGTTGTTTGTTCAACTGCAGGAGCTTTTTGGTCTTCTATTACCGGTCCCTGCAGAACTGAGACACTGCAGGACTCTGCAGTAAGTCCATCATGGCCGCTCCAATGTGTTTGCTCATGTTGAACTTTTCACTGGCCATGTTACTGGGCTTGACCACCCTGAGTGGACTGAGCTCTTGCCCGTCAGGACAAGTGTCAGCGCAGGTCTCTTCCAACAACCAGAGCACGGATTCGTCTGTGTTACCAGAGGCGGCACTGGCAACACCGACGCCGGACCCAGGGGTACAGACGGATTCAACCAGTGGGAACCGTTGCTGGGGGTACTATGACGTCATGGGCCAGTGGGACCCGCCATTTAACTGCAACGCAGGCATCTACCTGTTCTGTTGCGGTTCCTGCTTCTACCGCTTCTGCTGCCAGTTCAGAGTCCACAGTCTGGACCAGACCTCCTGTTCCAACTACGACACACCCGTGTGGGCCAACACCGGGAAACCGGGGGTGCCCGTCACGGAGGTCCACCAGGAACCGGATCGGGATCGGACCCATATGATCGTTTACATTATCTGTGGGGTGGTGGCCATCATGGTGCTGGTGGGGATTTTCACAAAACTCGGACTGGAGAAGAGTCAGGGAGGTCAAACGGACATGACGAACTCAAGGTAAGACCGGAAAACGAAGAGTGGATGATTGAAGTTAGGAATAACAAGTTATTACTGTCTTAGCCTGCAAAGGCAATTGATGAGAGTCCTCTGGTTCAGTTTCTTTAGAATAATCATTGGCAAAAATACTAGGAACGTTTCTTTAGCCGATGTATTATCAATCTCAATATTTTGTCTCTTCAGTAGAGTGAATATTTAGCTAAAAAAATATTGGAATTAAAAAATTAACTGAATCGAATAAAAATGAAAAGGAAAGCTTTTAAAACACCAGACAACACTCAATTTAAGTCTTAGTGCGTTTTCACGCCTGACAGTCCGATACACTCGCTCCGATTTGGGACCAAAATTGCAGCATTTGTTACATTTTCAGCAGCTGTGGTTTGCATTCACACTGAAACGTGTCAAACCCATTCCGCCCGTTTCCAGAGTTCACTTCAGCCGGACCAAGACAGAGGTTTTTAGGCAGATCAGAGTTCGCTTTTTTCGTCTGTTTTGGAATTCAAATCCTCATTCACACTGCCCAAATCAATCAAACTTTCTTGACAAACGAATTAAGAGTCTGATTAAAGAGGACTAATCAAGGCTGGTGTCAATACACCCTTAATCATAGACGAATTGAAAAATCCAAACAAACACCAACGACACCAAGATTCAATTCATACTGGATGAGTGAGCTATTTCAAAGCTTTTGTGGAAATAATGAGGAGTGACTCAGAAGCCAATGTCATTCCATGCTCTGCATTTCTTTTATCAGGTGTCAAAACGCCAAAAGCATATGGGCTCTACCGAAATGAAAACGTGTGACAAGTACTGATTGTCAGACCTTTAATACTATACCATCAAACACAAAGTTTTGAGACTGAGACTGGTAAATTCCTGCCAGACGACAGGTATACCAACCGGATACAGTCGCAGAAGCGCACAGAGAGACCGGGAGACATTCAATTCGGTTCGGCAAAACGATGATTTCAGCACAGAAGCGAACTAATGGTGAGGGGAGGCGCGTCGGGAATTGCGGCACAAGGCTCGCTGCGATTCGCCTGCACTGGTGGTGCAGTTTCACATTGACGGCTGATTGATTGCTGTGACACAACTATGACTGTGGCAGCGCGTGGGCTCCAGAGAGCAATGAGCAAAGTGAGGGTGGTTTTTTGGGAAGGGTGGAATATTGAGCTGATCTGACTGGAAAGCAGCCAGTGGCGAGTACAGAGAGCAGGAGAGAGCGCGTTTGTTTGTGTGAGAGCGAGACAAAAGCCCGAAAGAGGAAAACAGAAAAACGGAAAAAGGAGAGGAAAAGTAAGGCACGCTTAGGTGTGACTGGGTGTGGCCCGGTCAGCTAACCAACTCAGCTGGACGGAGATGGACTTTTTACCCGGTCAAAACTACCATCAACATTATGAAAACTGACCTCTCTTGGCTTTATTTTAATGCCTCATTTATTTATTTATATTTTGGTGAAACTATCCCATGGGGGACGGGGAATGAGAGCGCCAGTGCGTTCCTATCCGTGACATTTTTCACATTGCGTCTACCATGTGAAATGCAAGGTGTTTTTGGATTTGATGTGATAGATCAACTCAACGTTGCGCATAAGTAAAATGAAGAAAAAGTATACGTCCATGCGAGTTTTGCTGCAACCACGTCTGCCGATCCTTTGGGTTTCAGCTGCACCAGCATTTTGCACATCTAGAGACTGAAACGTCTGTAAATTCTTTGAAAAATGCCTCAAGTTCGTGCGGCCTGGACAGAGACTATGTGAACATCAATCTTCAAGTCTCTCTGCTGAATAGTTGGATTTAGTTCTGAACTTTAACTGCACCTCCCTGGCAAGGGAACGTGCTCCTATCTAATCCTTTTTTTTGTTGCTGTTGTAGCTCTGGCTGTACGTTGAGATAAACCTCCAACCAACCGACTCTCGTTTGCATTCTGCACATTTGCAGCCTCTCACTGGTTTTCTTCCTGCACTGCCATGTTACTAGTGCAACTCATATGCCCATCCTTTGTCGTTCTTACTCTTCATGAAGGGAGTGTCCAAAAAAAATAATTGTTGACAGATTCTCTTACCTCTTGGCTTCTTCTTTGAATAACTTGGCGTGGCTTTTGCAATGGATTTTATTAAGACGTATTCCAGCAGAGGGACTATAAAAAAGGTACTTTATTTTCTGAAAATAAGTCCCATGTCTGGATATCACTTTTGTCTATGTCTTATAAATACAAACCAGAATTAACATATATTTCAAACAATAACTAAAATAAATAAATTTACACCCTTTGGGTATCTTTCTTCCGCACAATATGCCTTTTGGTCATTATTGTGTAAATACAGGTTTGAAGTGACATAGGCTAAACTGTAGCGAATACGCTCCTATTTTTATTTTAATATTTTCACTCTAAAATGGGACAAAGGTCACTGAGGGACTAATAGGCACAACAAGGGAGAGATGAGGAAAAATAAACACATTATTAGAAAGAGTAAGGCAGAGAGAACAGAGGGCTGAAAGGAAGTGACACATGAGACAAGCTCATTTTACAACCCAGTAGACAACCACAGCTGTTTATTTTATATCTGCCAAAATGTGTGTTGGTGTGTGTGTGTTGGTGTGTGTGTGTTGGTGTGTGTGTGTGCGTGGAGATGGAGACAATGACACGAGTGCTAACCACTTAAACGATGTGGAGGCTCTGTTGGAGCGTAAAAAAGTGACAGAAGGACAAAAAGGAGAAAGTCATCCAAGGTAGTTGAAGGTTTTGGTAAACGTGTCATTCAGTTAATTTTCCACTGAGGGGGGAATCATGGGTGGCTTTTTACTCTTTCCCGAACAAAGCCTGCCTTTGCGTGCCTTGAAAATGGTGACAATTACGTCTTAAAACCAAGAGACTGCCTCCAAACACGTGGGTAGTAATCCACTTGTCTTTGTAGCCCTTGGGGTGGTCAGTGGAACAGGTGTGCTACAAACAGGGTGATCATTATTTATTCACTTCCTGGCAATTTTTTTTTCCTTAATGTAATTCAAGTTCAGTGAAGTGCGTCAATGTTTCCATTCACGCCAGGGCGAGTTTCCCCCAAATAAAAGCGGCGTGCAACGTGACAAAAACGAGCTGACAGGACTGAGACCCAGAGGACGTAAATAAAGGTGATCTGGATCCTTGTGTCTTGCAGGCAGTTGCAGAAATCAGACGGTTTATTACGTAAGGATCACTAGATCACAGGCATGGATCATGCCATGCCAATTCTTCAGTGCCACCAACTCTCCATGAATGTGTCAGGGGCTTATTTGTCAGGAAATAAGTGGATTATCAATAACAGACGCACATATTTACTGACAATCGAAAGAAAACGCAGCTGAGGAAGTTGAAGAACTCTGGGACAATGCTACTTGACTGGGATTCGCACACTAGCCTATCACGCAGTGCCATTTATTTTCCTTAACCGTAGAATCCCTCCAAATGTTTTGACTTCTGTCAGGATCATAATATGGGTGAGTTTCGGCTGAAATGTGTGTTGCACGTCTAACCCCAAAGCAGAAAAAGGTGGCAGCACCAATGAATGTTTAGCTGCTCACCTAAGCATGCACATTATGCACACTTAACACTCCAGTGAAGCATTCTTTCTGTTGTTTACTGCTTTGCATTTCTGTCTCTCTCAAGCTCTGGGCACCTGATAGAATAATAACTCTTTCAGCAACAAAAATATAACGCATCTTCTCACTGAATTAACAGGTTTGCGCACATTTATTTATGTACAGGAACATCGCCGAGGTTTCAAGAGAGAAAAAAAAGTGGAACCTTGACTATCTCCTAATCATAATAATAGTGGTAATATAAAATCACAAAAGGGCATTTGAGAGGTGTCAGAATTTCTTTTCTGACCGAGTTAAGAGCGCTCTGAGGCGCCGCACTGGGGCGACTACGACATACGGAGTGATGATGTA
Organism: Poeciliopsis turrubarensis; assembly: GCA_010277015.1. NCBI lineage: Eukaryota > Metazoa > Chordata > Actinopteri > Cyprinodontiformes > Poeciliidae > Poeciliopsis > Poeciliopsis turrubarensis. The sequence continues at coordinate 687,000 of VMRN01000104.1, read as the reverse complement.
CCACCGGGCCCACTGCAGGCACACGGCTTCTTCAGGGTGGAATCACAAAAACCAGATTGTGTTGTTGATAAAACAACGCCGAGCAGATGTGTAGCCACTCTTTGGGAATTTTTGGCGACAGGATTATGAAACAAGCTCTTTAACGCAGTCTTGGCTTCAGGGGAAGAAACAGCACAAGGAAAAGCAGGCTGCCCCTTGGTTCACGTCACAGCCAAAACAAATAACCTTGAGCCGCAAGTCAGCAGCGCGACCATCGAACTCCACCGTTTCCAGGGGGAGAAAATGTGGTTTATCCAGGGTTTTGATAGCTTGCACCGCTGTCAGCGTGAAACCAGCATTTACTCATGTTACAAGTCTACTACAGTCGTCCCCTTTCCAATGGCTTTCCCTTTAATAATCAGCCCACCAAAACCTTTTTTTCTTTTGTGTGTGAGCTAATTGAATGATATCTGATGTATTCAATCGATATTGCAACCTTCTCACACATACACATCCACTCTGTGTATCATTAGAAGGAGTTCATCTTTTAGGACTACATCATGTGCTATCAGTTATGTAAATTTCACAGGTGAGTTTGACAAATGTCGTCCTTTGATTTGGACACACAAGTAAAACTTAAACTGACTGTGTGAGGCTTTTATCCGTTTACATTAAGTGCAAATAACATATATGTAAATTTAACACGACTGGGTCACAGTTTTTAGGCATGAAGAGTTTCAGAGACACACATTCACGTTCAAAGTCAGAATACTGATAAAAACCGGAGTAGAAGCTTGATTCATCTGGCGTTTTTTGTTTTTCTTTCTTTTTCAATTCATGTTGTCTCTTTTTGCTGTGGAGAACTATAGATATTTTAATCCCACCCCAGAGGGCTTTTAAATCCCTGGGTCAGGTTCCGGTCTCTTAGGTCTTCAAGCCACCTCTTCTCTGACAAACTTTCTACTGAAGTCTTAGCTGACATATAATTTGAGCTCACTTTTTATGCTGAAGACTTTTGGCATCGTTAACTTCCTGTTAGGTGGCCAGTGTGTTGTGCCTCAACTCTTGAGTTCTGCATCTCTATCATGACATACTTAGGTATCGATTTGTTTCATTTTTTTTTTTTTCTTACTCTGGTTTTGCTCTGAAAACCACAAAAACCCCCTTAAATGTAAAACTAATCGAACTTTGAACGTGTTTGCACCTACTAAGCAAACGAATGTGAATAAATTAATTCCACCAAGATGTTTAATCAGCCATTGTAGGACACAAAAAGCGAATGGATGTTGTTGTTTTTCAGGTTTTTCTTTCAAGGCAACCATCTTAGGTAGAGCAAGGGGATCTGTTTTGTTGTTTTTTTATTTTTTTTTATTTTGGCAGATCAGGTAACCACTTAAGCCCTAAATGAATGTAATAAATTGAAATGTGCTCCGACACACACCCACACACATAGACACCTTCAGACAGCATCTTCAGCAGCGCGCGTTCACTTTACAAGCCAAATACCACTTATCATAAATAATTTCACTAAGGAGCGACGTGTTCAAGGGCACACGCGATTAAATGTCCCACCTGGGACCTAAACAACCGTTTTCGTCAACCGTTTTATTCCTTTAGTGCATTGCGTTTCATCAGCGGCGCTTTCTACTTGCTTTATTGTTCAGATGCAGAGGTACTTTTCATCATCACCTGTGACAGCCGTTTGGAGCAGAGAGATAACAGGCGCAGAGAGCTCGACTTTCTCGCGATGCACTTTGAACGGGGCCTGGAGGAATTAGCGTTATGGAGTGAGCTTTGTGTTATTGTTACGTATTTGTGGGTGGATGCAGGTTACATGCTCACTTACGGCAGGAGTAAAAAAATTCAAGATGCATTGCGATAAATAGATGTTGTCTTTTTTTGAAGGTTTTCAGAATTCTTACTGAAAGTCCACTTGCATTTAAAAAAGTATTTTCGTGTGTGTGACTCTTTCCGACTACACAACCTTCTCACTATCATACCATCCATACACTGCAGCATATCTGCCTAATGTTTCGATAGAGACAAAATATGAGTTGATTTAAGTGAATAATGCTCTAGAATTTGGGTTTTTAAACATAAACTTTACCACACATAACTTAAACATCCTCAAAATCTGATTCCAGACTTTTTTATTCATATGTTGTGATTGTGACTCCAATCCAGGGAGAATGAATGATGTTATAATTATGTCATTCCTGTTATATTTGTCCTGCATCAAATTATTGTTAGTGTTGCATTTGCAATCGTATTGTGTCATCTCAAATATTATTGAAAAGGTCATCAATTTCAGCAAATGAATGCACAAAGTTAGACACGTCACAGAGATCAATAACTGCACACGGCCTGACGTTTTCAAGCCCTTATTTTTGTCTGTTATGATGACTTTCAGCAAACGGCCAACGAAAACATGACGTTTAAGATATTACATCAGACCAACAACAACACTGAAATATGGTGTTAATGAAAAATATGTTTAATACCTTCTTTTTTGTCTTAGTGCAAGCCGAACTGGTCAAACAGGCTTTTTTTTTTTTTTTTTATGCTGGTATCCGAGTCAGAAGAGACGGCTTGAGCTCAGAACCTTAAGGCGTTCATCTGTACCCGGTTATTATTCATTAGCCTTAAAGACATTGATTTAAAAAAAATTCTTTTTGTCTTCATCTGGGTTGGGCAGAATTTAGAGATTGGCCACTAAGAGTACTTTCTTAGTGCATTCATGTATCTGCACACTGATCGGTGGAAAACATGGGGCGCCCACCTGGATTCAAACTCACAACCTTCTGATTGCAGGATGAATACGGCACCAAATGAGCTCCAGCTGCCCCCTCTTTCCTTCCCCACATTCAGAACAACCATTTCAGATTGCCAATTATTTCCCTTTTTATTTCTCGGCAGGGCCTTTCTGTCCACTCCTAACAGGGTCTCATGAATTAAACATGGCAAAAATCAAGCTGAACAAAACCACAATACGCAGCCGGACTTATATATAAACTAAAACACGACACAACTTTTCACAGGAATGCTGGAAGTTTTGAGGACATTGAAAGAGTTGAGCAGTGCGGAAAAGGGCAACGGGTTTCATTAAAAATACGTGGAATAAATTCATATAGCAAGTGACACAAATAAGGAAATCTGCTTTAGGGAGACAAGAATACAATGAACATCCAGGAGAGCAATGTCAATAATTTATATGACACCATTACTTCATCTAAATTTGAAGACTTGTCCAATCCTTGTATGACAAAAATCTTTGTTGCTTTGCAAAGAGAAACTTCCTCCTGAAAAATGTAACATATAATGTGCTGTGTAAAACATGCCATTTTGCCACGATTATTGCTCACTGTGCTATTCTGTATTGTTTCTCCACTGGAAGCTCTGCACATGTCCTTCATCTTCATCCTCTTACAACTCAACTCACGGCCCTTTCTCTCATCACCCTTTGCTAGCTAAAAACCCTCTAAGATCATTGTCAGAAAAAAAAGTAAAGGAAAAAAAAAAAACGCTACACTTCCTGTTATGCTCTCAGATTATTGACATCACACAGCTGAATAAAGGGCTATTGCTCTCCGTAACAGTGGGTTTAATTCTGAGCTGCTGAGAGCAAACTTGTCTTGTCTGCCTTTAACTTGGAGACTCCGAGGGAGGCGTCCCTGAAACAAAGAGTCATTTATTATGCTCAGTGTGCTCTGCTAACTTGTTTTGAGCGTGCACTCACTTTATTGACCAGGCTAGTTTCAGAGGCTCTCAGAGGGGTTGGTATATTTGGCCGTTTAGGTGAACATAAACTCTGAGAACATGTCGTCCAAAACGCAGGCTCCATTTTCACTCCACCGATCCTGCTAATGGTCTCGTCCCAGCGCAGACTGATGCTTGCTCCAAGTCTTTCTGACAGGAAATCAACTGCTTTCATAGCTGTTGGCCGGAGCGCACAATAGCGAGCATTACGTCTGTCTGTCTGTCTGTCTGTCTGTCTGTCTGTCTGTCTGTTCTCATTCTATGTTTTCTGTACTTAATTAATCCGTGTAAAGCCTCGTTTTCAACATTAATGAACCAAATGCAGTAAACCAAAATACAACCAAAATAATGTATATATATATATATATATATATATATATATATATATATATATGAGTTTGAGAAGTGGACAAATGGAAGATGAAACTGAGTTTTAAAATGGATTATTATTATTATTATTTTAGAAAAGTAATAAAAATGACCAGATATGTCTATTTTGCACTCTCTCAATAAAAGCATAGTCAAAAAAAAAAAAAAGATTTGCAAATTACCCTGGAGTTTTAATGGTTATTTAGTCTTTCAGCAGATTTGAGAGATTATCTTTGGATGACGTTAGATCATTAAGTCATATTTACTGCCTTCAGTTCTGGTCCGTTCTCATCTCCCTGCAGCGCCCAACTGGGATTTTAATCGATTTTGTTTCAATTTCAAGATGTTTTATTCTTTATTGTATTCGTGTGTGTGTGTGTGTGTGTGCGTGTGCGTGTGTGTGTGTGTGTGCGTGCGTGTGCGTGTGTGTGTGTGTGTAAATCTGCATCTGCTGCGTCTCCTGTGTGAGACAAAGCTTCGTGGTAATCACCTCCCAGCTGCTGTTTTCCAAACGAGGACATTCCAACTTCGGCCCAGATCATATTTGCTCTTCTCGACTGGCGCCGATACTAATAACCGCTCCAGAGCCGACGCGTTTCAGCTCCGGCGTTGTTGTCTCCGAAGAGAGACGAGACGAAGAGGAGCCAGATGAGCAGAGACGAGGGGGAACCAAGAAGAACGGGACGGTGGTGCAGCGGAGAGGAATCCGCTTCAGTTTGGTTTTCTCTTTCATCTTCCACCCGTCGTCTTGTTCGTGTTCGCTTTGCTTTTCATATTCCCACGCCTGCGCTTGTTGCACTCCCCGTTGGCCTCACGTTGTGTTGATCTCATTCCTTTCCCCCCCTCTCGGATTTCTCCTCTGTTCTTCCACGCGGCCCGATTTCTTATCTCGCTGCACTATATGAATAAAAAAACCCTTCTGAACGACGAAGCCTTGAATCAAAGGAAGTCCCGCTGACCTTGTTATTTATTAGCCCAAAGCAATTAAGCACAATAAAAACACTTAAAAGTTGCTGCGACGGCCCTCTGAGTTCAAGGCCGGCATTTAAATAATTCCTTTGCCTTTACTTGGAAAGTACGGCGATTCATCTTTTTCTCATAACAGTTCGGAGTCAGGTAGAGGAAAAACACGGTGCATTAAGGAAGCATGGAGAGCCTTGTTGTCATTCAGTACTTTCAGCAAAACAAAATGTTCTTTTGTAACAAACAAAAAAAAAAAACTTCCTCTGCAAATAAGATGAGAATTAGAATGATTAAATATTAATCTCTCTTTTTCTTTTTTTTTTCTTTTTTTTTTTGCAGCAATGTGAAAAAAGGAGTTTGTTATTGTTGAAGTGACCTGGAGAGAAAAAAGCCGAACCTGCTGAGTGCAGCGTTAGAAACAACAGCTTGCCTCAGTCTAGATTTCTTTTTTCAGTCAAATCAATTAATTTTGTATTTGTGTGATCAATTATATAATGCGTAAGAGAATTACATCATTTCTAAGGTCATCATCTGTATCAAAACAAGGAAACGAGCTCGATCAGAGATCGGATGAATCGTTCCACAATCCTTCAAAAATGCTTTGATCAGTGACTTGAAGTGAAAACAGGACTGGACTTTTTTTCAGACGCTCCTAAAAGGCAGCTGGTTTTGCAGCAAGTGAACAATACACAAATAAGATGAGGGGAAAAAAGACAAACAAGAGTGCAGTTGTACACAAAGCAAGACAAAAAAAATACACGATATTGAGAAGCACTTAGAATCCAACATGCAGGCCAGTTACTTTACATTTCACTGCTAAAGAGTTCAGATTGTTTACCTCCTGTTATATCACTGCATGTTTTCACTGTTCTAGACAGTGAGTTTTTGGCCCCAATGTTGCCGTTGCCATACCGACAGATCAAAGGAACAATAAAACAAGGCATTTTTGTGAAACGCATTTATTGCCATTTAGTTCCAGATCACCCTTATTCTGCTTCGGGATTTGAAAGACACGTCAAATTGTCATTTATTTGTCAAAGGAAACTTTGATTTGATCAAATATGTTGCTGAGGTATCGGCCATGTGTTGAGATTGTTGTACCAGCTGTGCAGAGGTGTAAGAAAAACTCTTGGTACCAAATTTGAAAACCTTCTCATGTTCACTGTAGCTCAGGTTTTCAAAACAGCTCCTCAACGTCCACCAGGAGATACACCCTAACCCCAGACTTATAGACTTCTAGGTTTAGGGTACTCTCTGCGGGCAGAGAGAGTTCGGAAAGAACCAAAATTCAAAGCTCGACTAAACTTATAGACCATGACGGCTTCCTCTGCATGCCGGTTACGTAACGCGGCAGCGGAAAGCGCCGGCCTTACATCATCGACATCACAACTGTATCATTTTCTCATCTGCTAAACTCTGGCTGCCCAAACATCGCTTTTCACCTCCGGCGTTTCAGACTTCAAACTCCTATAAATCACAACCTGAATACGGACGTGCCGTATTCAACAACAACTGAGAGCTGATTCTAAGAAGCGCCAACATAAGGCGAATGAAGACTTCTTACTCTTATCCAAACAGATTCACAAGCATCTCACAAACACAGAGAGGGTGGTGACCCGACCAGGGACCTGTTGCTGTCGCTGTTGTTCAGCCTGGCGAACGGCGACGGGATCCGAGAAACGCGGCGTTTGCGTCAGAACCAATCAAAGCCTCCATTAGTGTGAATTTTGCTGTAGACACGCCAAAACGCACATATGCACAGTCATATTTGGCAGCTGTCACCCAATCGATATCGTTCCAATTATACTGATGCTGTATCAACATTTCAATGTCAGCGTGACGCAACACGAATGCCTGCCAAGAGGAAGCCAGGCACTGCGAGGAAAGAAAGACAGGGAGAGAGAATGACGGAGGGAAGGGAGGAAGGAAACAAAGGAAAGTTGATGATGGAGTGAGCATAAGAAGGATGAGGGGGGGAAAGACTTTGACGGCATGCCCTTGAGCTGGAGTGAAAACAATATAACATTCCCCGAGGGAGGCGGTGAAGTAACACGGAGCCAATTGTAAATGACAGGAGAAGTGAGATTTCTCATTTCTACGTGGCAGCCGTGATGGTCAAAATGCAATACGCCTTAACCATCCAGTCCTCCCTCTCTCCTATCATCTCATTTTCAATTCATCACCTCCATCCCTGCTTCACGCTCCTTCCTTCCTGTGATGCCGCCGTCCGTTTCCTCCTCTGCCGTAGCCCTCGAAAACTCTTCAACATGTCCGCCACCTCTGCCGTTTCACCTAAAGTTGGTGAGACGTAACATTTCAAATCGCCGGAGCGGACGATGACGTCCGGAGTCTCCAAAGTTGTGGTTTGCCCCGACCGTCGACGCTCCTTCCACTTGATCCTGACGTGTCCGGTTGATCAAACCGATTACCCACCTCTCAGCTCACGGGCGCACGCTTGGCCCGTGAGCCTCGGCACAACTCCGAGGCGAGTTGTGCCGAAGAGCGAAGCAGACGCTTAAATGCCGCTTCCGCTATATGAACTGATAACACCCGAAAACACGGAACAGACGGAGGGGAGTGATTGCAGTAAAAGACGAGAGACGATTGTGCAGCGGTTATGTTGAGGCTGCGGCATGTTCAGCTCTTCAAGGACAACTGGTGAGCAGGAAGGCTGTTTGCTTAACGGAGCTTGATACATTAACATATTACTGAAAGTAATCGCTCATCTGACGCTACACGCGTAAATAATGTTACGTCAATAGTCCATGTCTTTGTTCACCTGCCTTTGTTTCCCTGAGGCGCAGACATATTGAAACAGGAAGTGGTCGTCGCCTTGATTGTCCTCATCAGAACAGATTAATGTTCTTTCTATATAAAAAAAAGGGGGGGTCGTCATTAATAAATTGTTATGTTTGATCACTTGAATTAAATTGGCGATCTGTATCTACATATAAAATACATATTTTTTCGATATATTTTAAAAACGTGTCATGAACCAAACTTTTTCTTTCGCAGCTGCGATTCCACAACAGTATCCTCATTCACTCACCTCCGGTCACAAATCCTCCGCGGGCGCCCCCTGGTGGTCGGCGAGGTACTGCATGTAAACGACCGTTCATTTGTCGCGACGTCAAGTTGAGCTGCTGAGCGTCTGACTTTTATAAAGTCAGACAAAATGGGTGTCGAACGTTTGCAAAAACCGGCACAAACATAGTCGAGTTAATCGACACCCATTTTGTCTGATTTGAAGAAGGTGGAGGGGGGTCTGGGGGGGGCGATTGACCTTTGATGACCTCTAGAAACATTTCTTTATATCTTTAAAATGACGGCGGAACTGTTCTTTTGTTTTTCACAACCAGAGGACCGAATCTTGTTGGCGGCTGACCATGCATCCATTTTCAGTCCATTTGTCAAACTTTTCCTAGTTGCGGAAGACGTTTGATTGGGACCAAAACCTCTGGATCAATATCTTGTGTTCATGAACAATCCAGTGAAATATGAAGACGCCTTTCCTGCCATCCTTCAGCACACAAAACCATCCATCTTTAACCTTCCTGCCTGTGTTTTGCCTGCTGAACTTGTCTTCAGCTCAACACTGTTTTTCTCCCGTCTCTGGCAGTGAAAGACGCTTTTTTTCTTTTTTAGCATTTCCCCCCTGTTGTCAGTCCTCCAAAACATCCAAGAGCTCGGTTGGAAAAAAAAAAAAAAAAAGGGGGCTGAGCAGCCAGCAGGTTGCACCACACTCTGAACGCTGCGCCGCAACACGCTGTTGAGCATCAGAATGACAGAAAAATGGGATTTTCTTCCGCACCGCGATGGTGCGCTTTTGTTCGGTGGAATATAGAGCCCACCAAGTTCTATTTTCATCGTCTCGCCTTCTTTCTTCTTAAAGTTCCCCCGCTCGTGTTTGTTTGTTGTTATCTGCTGCTGCATCAGAAAAGAGCTTTTCACAGTTCAGTGCCTGTTTTTGTACATTCAGGAAATGTTGGTAAGAGCTTAATATGTTCCTCTAAACGCTTGTAAATGTAAATTGTATCGTCAACCCTCTGCCCCTGTTTTTTAACCAAGCTGTTGCCATCTGGTTGTATGTGGTGTAGTGAATATTTGCACCAGAAACAATAATTCCTGTTAATGA
>VMRN01000104.1:582445-672798 GCA_010277015.1 Poeciliopsis turrubarensis | reverse complement strand
GGCTGTGGAAGATAAGGGGAGTCGGAGGAAACGAAGAGGATGGGAGAGAGAGTGAGGGAGATGAGAAACGAGGGACGAACAAAAAAAAGTCAGTGTGAGAAATAGAGGGATGGGGTAATAGCTGTCAGAGTTAGAGAGCCATTAAAAAGAGAAACACGCAGAGGAGAGAGGAAAACAAGGAGGCCTGACGGAGAGCGAGAGAGAAAAAGCATTTTAACAGCAAAGAGGGGGGGAAAAAGCCTGGGAATGGCGAGAAGCTGGATTAGCTGCTGAAAGAGACTGGTTAATTGGCATTTTTATCAAAAGAGAGAACTGGGCGAGTTAATTTTTCATACCGTTGCGCCATTAATCTACAAACGTCTCGACTCCCGTCTTTCTAGAGTCTCTCGCCCTTTTCTGGCTGGTTTCCTCGGTGGGACTCGCGCCGCGGCTTTTCCTTTCAATTAAAACGTCTCACTTTAGGACACTCTCAAGTCGGGGAGATTTCAGCGGCGATTCACGGGACAGGGAGAGAAAAGCGGGGCCTTTAAAAACTCCTTTCACAACCGCAGACTTTACTGGGTTTTATTCAGCTTTGGCAGAGCAGTAAAAGAGTGCATGATGGGAGGAAATGTGTGTGTATATATATATATATATATATATATATATATATATATATATATTAATTGATGAAAAACATACTACTGACGGAGAAAAGGAAGAGAACTAATCCAGCATTATAAGTACAAACATGCAAAACGCCTCCCCACAAACATCATTTGTTTGTTTTTTCTGGTCTATTAGTGAAAAGTGCTTCTGTCAAACCAAATTGTTGCCTCCCGAGTTAAAGAGAGGGGACAACAACGCAGAGCGATGAGCTGAAGCGAGGCTGAAATCAAATAAATCGAAGAGGAGGCGACATCAGATCTCTCCACAGTGAAACGTTTATAACATCCTCAGGATCGCCGGCCTCCTCAAACCCATCAGGCTGCAGCTTTTATCCAGGTTTCCATCTGACGCCCTAATGGGAGCCGGTCCTCCCGCACGGTGGGGGCTTTGCTGTGCAGATTGCAGAGGAGATCATGAATGTTTGATCGGAATATGAATATATGAATATGTTGCTTGTCTTGATGTGACATGGATATCAAGGTGAACGCCACGCTGTTACAACGGAACGTGAAGCCGTTGCAGGCCGTTCGTCACGTTTACAAAGTCTGAAATGAGAAAATCCCAATTTTAGACCTTGAAAAGTCTTGAATTTAGTGAGTTATTAGTTAGTCTTAAAGTATTTTAAATGTTCAAAGTTATTTACATCCTAAAAGCACAAAGTTTTTAGAAAAGTTGCACTTTAGATTAATGTTGATTAATGTTTCATTGATTATGTTTCAAAGCACATTATGGTTCCTGAGTCTCCATGACAACCATCAGAAACCAACTTGCTGCTTTTCTATCCTACATATAAACAAGTAAATTAGCTGTTTTTTTGTTTTTTTTTGTCACGACCCGATAACCCAACATTCGGGTCGGAACGTTGCCGTTCCGGTACCCAGAGAGCTTTGCCATTCAGCTCGGCTCTTTCTTCGGGATAAAGGAGCCATTGGTCAACACAAACTGACCAACGCGGCTGTCACAACGCAACGCGACATAAAAGAACGAGACTTTTACAAAGCGAGCTGTGAGATGTTGTGAGATGTGGATATGATTACGAATCAGCAAATTATTGGCCAGCCTGCTCTCTGGCGCTGATCGTATCGACTCTTTCAAACTGACTCGGTTGAAATACGCGTATGCTCAAGCAGGAGTCAAGGTCACGACCCCTTTCACCTCGTTATGTCGTGGGTCAAAAGCTGCAACGTTTGGCAGCCACTGATCCAGGTAGGAGAGTTGTAAGGTTGTTTTTTTTTTGTTGTTGTTTTTTCTTAAAAAAAAAAAAAGAGAAAATATCCATGTATGACAGAAATCTCCCTAAACCTTGTGGGAGATTATTTTATAAATACTAAACTTTCAAGCTACATTTGCGGAAAAGCGAGCGGTGTGTGTCTGGGGTGATTGAAGCACCGCAGTCTGAAGGTTTCTCCAGAATATTTAAGGAAACTTATTTCAGGTTCTTCCTCAGGTCACTTTAACAAAAGGAGTGATAATGGACGATTGAAGAAAAATAACACGTGAAGACGACAAAAGACTTGACACAGGCAGGTGAGAGTCGATCGGATTCGGGACACATTGACAGGCGCGACCCATCCACCTGCTTCTCACGCGCTTCCTTTAAAGGAAAACTTGAAAAATATTTTGCACTCAAATGCCTGAGCGTGTGTAATTGTGTTCCTGACTTCATGACAAATGAAGAACAAGAGCTGGCAGTGTGAGGTTTGTATCCATTAGCGTATTACAGCACGCTGTCAGAGTGTCCTTGCATTGACTGCACTGTGGTGGGGTGTGTGTGTGTGTGTGCGTGCCTGGGTTTGTGTGTAACTCCTGTGATAAATGACATGTTGTGAGAAGCTGTGATGTTTACGCAGGCTGTAAAAGTCTGAGCTTGAATGCAGAGCGAAGGAGGAATCTGTGAGCGCGTGTTGAACGCAGGTCGACTGCCTGTCTGCACTTTTGTGTTGCATCAAATTAATTAGGCTGCGTCAAATGAAGCTCCGACTTGTTTCTGTGACGGCGAGTGAGCCAAACACTTTTAATAGTTGCGGTCAACTTTTGCATTAAATGAGAGACGGCGTGAAAAATACAAACCCGACGAAGGCCAGCGTGAGTCGCACAGCGTCGGTCCTCAGATGGAGCGCTGATGCCTAATGGATCTGAACCAAAAGGTAGGGGAACATTGCATGAGTCCTTCTTTGCACAATAAGATGTTCCTCAGTTCCTTCTGGTGATGCAGGTTGAGTTAGCTGTCAGGTGTCTTGAGTCGTTGTTCGTGCATCTCTGTTTCCCCATGATGGACCGTCAAACTGGCTGTGACCTTTCACCCAACGACAGCGTGAGATACGGAGCTGTCCTCTATGCCCTTCGCTCCCTCTGCAAGTGATGGATGTTCCTGCAGGAGCCCAGACAAACCAAACACTGAGGACGGGTTTAAAGTTAGGATGTAAAAGCATCTCAGTACCACTGCAACTGTCGGATCCTGGAAACGTTTTATTTGAAGGGGTGAGCAAGAGGCAGACATGCAATGAATGTTTGTCACTGTCGTCATGAAGTGTCATTCAGTAAATAATGCCACTTTCAGAGCATAATTTACACTTTTAATGCAGGTTTTAGTGGAACTTTGCATCAAAAGTGTCTTCATTGACCAAATAATGCAAGTTTGACGCTATTTAATTCACTTTTAATTCATTAAAAGCGCACTATTTATTAAATAACTCTTCATGGTAACAGTCAAACACTTATGAAGACGCCTTCAAGTCAGATTTATGACAGCGTCACGTCAGTCTTACGCACACCCCTTCGAATAAAGTGTCACCAGAATCCCTTTAACGACAAACTTGGCCTCATATGACAACTGAACCATGGAAGATCTGCGTGCTGCGAAGCGAAACTAAGCATCTGCGCACCGCGTTCAGGCGTCAAACGCGTTAATCTGCTACTTCCACGTGAACGGGTTCTTCATGTCGCCAACCGGCCACCCGCGTCGCCTCGAAAGGCGCGTGGCGCTTCCCACGACGGAGGAATCACCGGCCACATCCCCCGGCGCTCGCCCGTCCAGCGTCGGGGGGCGGGCCACGCTCGGATCCGCCCACCCGCCCAAGCTGTGCTCGCTGGGCTGCGTGCCTCATCACCCTGAGCAAACTGGCAAAGCCGCTGCCATGTGTCAGCGCCAGAGGTGGAGATGCAAGGTCACCAACTGCACAAAAGCACAGCCCACTACACAACATCTGTTCTGGCCTGTCACTGTGCACACACTGGGGCGAGCTGCGGCGCTTCCAATCCGTCAGAGCGGCCCACAGCGTGACATATTTACAGTGGAGATGCCGCCGCGGTGTCAAGGGGATGCATGTACAAAAAGGCACCGTGGGGTTCTTTGTTTTATGTTGAAGTGATGAATGGTGGCGACGTGGAGCCGGCAGAGGGAAATGAAAACAGCAGTCCTGCAGAATTCTGTGCGAAAGCAGCTCTGAGGCTGCAGAGTGCAACTTTCATAAAATACATGCATAGTTTTAACACATTTGTTGAAACTGTCACTGTGTTCTGACAGAATGGTATGAGACAGAAAATCTTTTCCCAGTGCCAACTGGAAACGACCAATCGGACTCAAGGAGGTGGGTCTTAATGCTGTCGAGTTGCGAATGCTAACGTCGGTTAGCGTAGCCGGCTGTGAGGGAGGATAGACGGTTTTCCTGTAGCCATAAGTTGTTTCTCCACCGTTAGCACATCGAGGAGCGAGTACATGAGTTGACTGTCAGCACTAAGCCCCGCCTTCTGGCTCTGATTGGTTGTTTTTGGTCCATAGCAGTGCATTTCTTCAGACAGCGATAGTAGCTCAAGGGAGGAGGAGGTGGAGATTGAGCTTTTGTGTCTCATATTATGCTGACACATCATGTTGACAGTTTCAACAAACGTACACAAAGCATTTTTATTTTTGCACAGGTGACCTTCTGCAGCTGTAATTCATGTCGTAACTCAAATGGCAGCAGGGAAACTCTTCAGCCGGCTCTACGGCTGAAGTTCTCGACACGTGCAGGCCTTCTCCAATATTACAACACAAACAGAACCCCCCCCACTCCCCACTAAACCCAACGTCAGGACGGGCGAAAGCCGAGACCTGTGCACGCCGAGCTCCTGGAGAAGCTTTGTCAAAAGCATCGCGGCACGACGACGGATAACCCGCTGACGCGCACGTGCGAACACGCACCCCTGCGCGCGTCGGTGTATTCATGCGTGGGTTATGTGTGCGTCACGTCGGTGAATGTTTGAGAACAAATCCCTTGAGGAGTGTGAATCTGCATCTGCGTGTGGGTGCGTGTGTGTGTGTGTAAAGCGAAAAACAGAAAAGAAAATGGAAAAGATAACCCAAAATAATGAGAGCAAGCAGTGACTCAGACTGTGACATATGGTATTTTCTGTGACATCATCTTTTGCAGCACTACAGCCTCGGCACTGAGATCCTGCCAGCGACTGGTTCATGCGGCTTCCAGGATGAAGGCTGCAAATATCTTTTCTGGCGATCTGTTGTATTTCATCCAGGCCCGTGCTTTGAGGGAAACCAAATTACTAAGCACATCCGGAGTCACCCTGAACATTTGCACGTTCAGTGAAAACATCTCGAGAGCCCTGCTTGTGTTTAAACCAAGGCGACGCGCAAAGATGAGACCTGCTGTTAAAAGAAAGACGAGAATGTGAAAATGTTGGGACTAACTTGGAAATATGAATCGATCACTGATTTACGTATTTAAAGGGGAGGATTATGTGTTTTCCAGGGACATGGTGCCATTTTGTAGCGTAATCACGTAACTATGTCGCCTTCAGTTATTGCAAAAATGCTGCAAATATAAAAACAACTTAAAGAAAATTAGATTTTGCGTCATATCTTGTTCTTTGATTTTAAAGTAATAACATCAGAACGTCATAAAGTTAAAAAAAAAAAAGGTACATTTTCAATTATGTCCTTTCAGCATACATTGGTGGAAAAAATTAGAGGCCAGTATAAATAAAAAGACAAAATGAAATAATTTTAGATATTTCATTTTAAATACGATGTATACTGGGTTCAATTCAAGAGCGAAACGAACCCACTAGAGGAAGAAACAAATAATCTAGTTGCATACCCTTTGTTGAAGCACCTTTTGATTTAGTTTGTATCAAGGTATCAGTCAGGAGATGGATACACAAAAGCTCTCGCAGTCATTTAGAGACGCCACAGGCATTGCTTTTGATTTAAGTTGACTGATAAAACAATATTTAAGCACACAGCTGTTAACTTGAAGTTATATCTATGTGGGCCTCCAGACTCAACCATCCATCGTCTA
Source organism: Poeciliopsis turrubarensis (assembly GCA_010277015.1). Lineage (NCBI taxonomy): Eukaryota > Metazoa > Chordata > Actinopteri > Cyprinodontiformes > Poeciliidae > Poeciliopsis > Poeciliopsis turrubarensis. The sequence continues at coordinate 666,853 of VMRN01000104.1, read as the reverse complement.
GACTTGATTGTCATTGGGTGAGACGTGGTGCATCCTAGAAGGTCGCCGCTCCAACACTTGGCAGCCCAAAGAACTGTAGTTCACTACAACCTTAGTGAACTGTTCCTTAATATTGATGAAAATGTTATGGTACCATTGGCAGATCATTTTACGTATAACAAGACATTTTGTCCATGTTATAAGTGAAATAATCTGTCAATGGAAACAGTACATTTTTTAAAAACAAATTCAATATTGAGGAACTATATTTACTTAAAACAAGCTCATATATTTTACTGAAAAGTTACTTGTAAACTAGTTTTACCTTGTTACAAGTGAAGGTAGATATTTGAACTAGAAACTAGATCAAAAATACTTGGTAAGATTTTGTGTTTTTGCAGTGCATGATTTATTCATCTCCCCTCCAACAGGCTGCATATATTTTTAGTTTAACTGTTTTGTTTTTTAAGCAAATTATAGTTTTAAAAAAATCTCCCAACAATTCATAATAAACAATAAATTTAGCCTGAGGGATGATTTTTCGTCCGTTCTCGCGATGTGCATGGAACGAGTGCAATGCGAGGTTGTGCACATCTACACACACACGCACACACACCCACACACACACGTATGAGCCGATGAGCGATTGCAACGAGCACAAACAGGACTTGGCACTGCAGGCACTCAGCCATGCCAAGGGACATTATTTGGCAGCTGTCAGCTCTAATAGGAGAATAGCAGGGTGGGAGACGGTTTCAGGCCCTCCACCAAGCCTGCATGGGCGCAATATCTGGCAACGTTAGCGGTGGGCGTGTCGGAGCGCACGCACTATCAAGACGCCAGAGACGATTGTGAGTCAGGGACTGCGTTACCGGATCACTTGTTTTATCACACCACCCGTTTGGCATCGTGTGTTTCCCTCTGTCTGTGTGCAGTGAGTGTGTGTGTGTGTGTGTGTGTGTGATTGTGGTGTCAAGTAGATGTTTACTTATACTAGTTGTTTGTGTGAAGCTTATATTAATTGTCTTGCTTTTAAGAAGCATTTTTTGAGATTATTTGATTTGACAACAAAAAAAAGAAGAAAAAACGCATTTTTGCATCTTTTTTTTTTTTTTTTTACATTTTTAGCAATCCTGCTTACTAACAAAAAGACACTTCAAGTGTAGACTTCAGAAAAAACTCAAGACTACATGAAGGAGGGATGGAAAACGCACACACACACACGCACACACACACACACACACACACACACACGCACACACACACGCACACACACCGAGCAAACGCTGCTTCCTGCCTTCTCCGATAACTTCCAAAGCTTTTTCTTTTTTGCATTAAAGTTGAAGCTGCTGCCTAAGTGGCAGCAGCTTTGAAATAACAATGAACTTTAACTTAATTTACATAACAAGCAGCTTTTGAGGAAAGAAAATGCAGCTCACAGCAGCCAACATAAAAGGGGGATGGAAATCCTATAGACTGTAATCATATTTCACATTAAGCATTTAAAGGCAGAGCACATTATGGAAAACTCAAGAGAAGGAAAAAACGCGAGTATATATATATATATATATATATATATATATATATATATATATATATACTCACGGCTATGTTTTCTGTTTTTTGTGGTCTAATTAATATTTAATCATTAGAAACGGAGGGAAAGCTGCTGCCGAATGGTCAGAAAGTTGCTCTCTCTCTTCTGATTCCACTTTCCGAGACCTGAGGGAGTTTTATCTGTAAAACCGCTGGGACCCACACACACACACACGCACACGCACACGCACACACACACACACACCTACCATGTAAGTCCCACCCGAGAGAATTATCGGGTGAGTCACCCCTTCGTGGCGTCGCTTAAACTACCTCCAGACACGGCAACGGATCTGTGTGTGTGAATGCCCGTCCATATGTGCCGTAAGGTTTCGCGGAGGCTGATTTGGCGGGAACAGCTGTGGGTGGTAATGTAGTGTCCCGATGCAATTATCCAGCATCAGTAGCTCAGACAGCGGGGCTTCATGGGCCCCTGGAATGGTCCGCGGGGGGCCTCGTGGTGTAAACTAACCTGCTGTGACAGTGAGGAGTGATTCAGCTACAAGCTGCTGCGAGAGACAGACCCGGGATCTGTTTGTACGTATGAGTGGGTCTCTGTGGAACAATCCAGAACATCTTGTTTTTATTTTTTAGCGTCAGAAGCTCTCTGACAATTTGGGAGCAGTGGGGCAAATTCAATTATGCAACCAAGACTAAGGATCTGTGAGTTGGACTTCGCAGCCCCGTTAGGAAGAAGAACGTTTTCCCGAAGCGAGGCTTGTGTAACTTTGTCTAAAGAATTAGGGTTACTGCAAAAATATCCCAGTTAATTGCACATCCACTTTCCAGGCAGATCAAGCGAGCAAAGAAATGTCTGCAACTGACATTTAAAAAAAAAATTTAAAAAAAAGATGTTTTTTTTGCAAATTCTTTTGAAAAGAATACGATGTCTCGTCTGACTTGAAATTGACATCTGTCTCTTTAAGAACCTCCTGCGTTTTATGACACTCTTCATCAAAACAATGCTTCTCCGTGTGATGGACTGAGAAGGAGTTGGTAGCACACTCGCGGTTCTACTACCAATCGCTGCCGCCGCTAGTCTACAGGGAGCTGCGTGGGGGAAGACCAGGCTCTTTGTGAGCTTTGGGTGAACAGGCTGCAAGCGTTTAGGCACCCCCCCGATCAGTCGCCATGGGAGATTCAAGGTTTGATCCCCGTCTAAAATAAGTACTCTCTCATCTGTCTTCGCTGTTGCTGTTTGTGGAAAAACTCCGGACAAAGAACCTGCAGCCAAACACCGTCTGGCCGAAGGCGTTTCACCTCAGAGACGTTTTATGAATATTAATGCACTTCAGCAGCTAATCCGTTCCAGGTAAACGACTGAACGATCACTAATTGCGCTTGACTGAAAAGATTTCTTGCTGCTAAGCGATTGCCTCTGTCTGAAGCAATTTCCGCAGATATTAATCTGCCTCGGCGCTTGTTCTCAGTCGGTGGGCTCCACAGGCCTTTTTTATGTCTCTTATTAAATACACAACTCTCTTTACTTATTTATTTTTTTATTTTGCAGTTTGAGTCAATATATTAGTCTGGGAAATCTCATTAACATCTGTTAGTACAACATATTGTGTTATTATGATGCAAATGGCAATTTTCACTGGGAAATTTTGTCATATGATGATTTAATAATCCCAGGAGAGTTGTTTTTTTTATCATTATTTTTAAGTTTTTAGGTTTAATTAAAAGTTAAGGAAACCTCGTTTTTCTTTCTAAATACACTAGACAGTACTAATGCATGACTGAAAGCTACTGCAGCCGGACGGATTACCTGCGCGAAGGCCTGAACATCAGCCTCTGTCGCTTTTTGCTCTGCCTTGAGAGAGGTTGGAAAAATGTTAAGCTACCAAAAATTAAAGACAAACATGAGACATTTTTTGTTTAGTGTAGTTGTTTGAACAGCAACGCCCTAAATGTTTTATATTTCAGAGCACCAGCTCATGTGCGCACTTTCGTCTGGTATTTGAAAGTAGCCTAAACCTCCAGGAACGTGTTGCACGTTCCGTGATCGAGGATCGCCGCTTCTAGAAAACGCAGAGGAAGAGCAAAAATCTGTTGTTCGTTTATCTTAAAACAGACTCGTCCCAAAACCATTTTACTCACGAATGTATCTTTGTTACAAGGTGCAAAGGCGAACCAAACAAACCTTGGTTCAGAAAAAGAAAAGCGTGTGAGTGAGTCATATGGACACAGTGACGGCTGATTGGTGGGTCTTTTCCAGCAGCCATTTTTTGTTATTTGAAATGCTGCATGTCATAGAGCCAGATTCTCCTCACCACAGATTGCTGGGCGAGTTCTCGTCTTAATACCTGCGCTTCCCCGATGTCTCCCGCCTCCCTGCACCGCTTTGGCTTTGCATCACTTTTCTGCATTTCAGTTATTCATTAGTTCTCATCCAACTCACTGCAACAATTGTGCAAAGGTAGAAAAAAGTTTGCTTGTCTGTGGAAGCAGAAGGTAGAAACTTTTTGAAATGAAATAAATAAATAAATAAATCCCCGAACAAATACCTGCAGGTATGATGGTGCTGTCTGACCTATTAGATGTTTATAAAGGGTTTATTGGCTTCTGATCTCCTCAGAATCCACTTCATCACATCGAAGGCCGTTAATTTCTCAGTGTATTTCAGAGCATTGTCAGCAAGGGAGAGAAAAAAAAGCAGAAAGATGGAGAAGAAATGGAAAGTGGGCCGAAGGATTTGCAGACCAGAAACAGCGACGTGGTTCTCAGAGACGTTAATGTTTCAGAGACAGAAAAAAAAACAAAAAAACCTCCGTATCGATTCAACTCAAGTTATAAAGCTTACGCTTTCACCCGACGTAACAAGAGAAAATCAACATGAGTGTGACACAGATTTCGGAAACCAACAAAGATAAAGGCTTCGTGACGATAAGATCAGAAACGCAGGAGATAACGAGAGCGTGGCAATGAGTCAGACTTGCAAAGTTGCAGAGATCGAAACGGATAAGGAAAGCGCAGAAGATGATTTCAAGGAGATGCAAAGCATGGAGAACAACATTTGCTGAATAATGCAGCACTCTTTAACGCGGAGGACGAAGACTGGAAAGTTAGAGTTGAAGGCCCAAGGTGCTTTAGTTATTTAAAACAGGACTGGTTAAAAAAAAAAAAGGAGAAATTGGATGAAATATAAAAGAGAAAATGTTATGAGTATTTCTTGTAGCAACCAGCTTTTTCAGCCATAATAAAAGTTGTAGCTTTTGTGTTTTGCCTGAAATTGCAGCGCTCATATTTCTAAGGTTTTGGGGTTTTTTTTGACTTTATTTCTGTGTTTGTTATGTAGCGTTTTTATATGCGTCGTGGATTTTGAAAGGGTGGTCACTTCACCTGCTCGTTTTCCCTGATTCTCGTTGCCCAACAGACATTTTGCTGTTAACGCCACTACTGGCTAACGGCAGCTAGCATGTTGATATCAGCACATTACATTGTGCTCATAAATGAGAAAATGGAAAATATGAACTTATGTGTGCAGTCATTATCTGTGTGGATGCATTTTATGGGTATTTGCAGTGTAGCTATTTGCAGTATGCTCAGCTAACATGCAAATATGAACATGCTAGCTTCAGGAAATTGTTGCTCTGTGTTGTGTTGCAGTTCCTCCAAATTAGTACTTTGACTTTTTAAGCAATTCTTTTCCCCTAATGTTGATTTTATCCAATAAACATTAGCATTTAAATTGCCGTTAGCTAATGTAGTCAATATGCCGGCATTAGCAAGTTAGTTAGCATTAACTGCAGCAGTTTATGTAGATATTTGAGGGGCATTCATACCGTCAATACCCCCAACTCCTCTACAATTGGACAATCCCTGCAGTAGCCATTTTTCTCTTGCTGGTTTCACCTGCTCCCAAAGTTACCTTTTGCATGTTATATATGTTTATTTTTTCTCAGATCTGTTCTTGTAACTTGGCTTTGCTCGCCTTCCCCAGCGGAGCTTTGATTTCTAATAAATGTTCTCCCGAATGTTGAGTCGCGCGAGAGACGTTTTGCTGATCTCTGTGTTTTCCAGGCGCGTTCCCATTTTTATTCCCAGCGAAAAGCTGAGTCCCGCCGGTGGTTGTGCACCTCGACTGGGACAGCTGAGGGCTGCTTTAATGGCTCTTAAACTGTGAGCAGAATGTCAAGGGAGGGAAAAGAAATACCTTTTAAATTGGATTTTCCAAACCTGTTCGGTTTGTTTTTCGGCTATAAAATATGGATTTGAGTCGGTGCTGGCAGAGCTCTAGCGGGGACACTCTGGACAAACAGCACCACAGGGAGTGTTTGCAGAGTCAAAATAGCACTTTCACAATGTCAGTCAGTGACTACCTGCAGAATATGTTAACTCTTGTGGTGTGGACATAATGTATGCACCGACACAAAACCATGGAGGAGCCGGAGAGTGAAAATGGTTTCTTGGAGGAGAACGACTGGGCAAAATGTCCAGTCGTTCACACTGGACATTAGTCGTCCAGTGTGAACGACTAATGGGCACTGTGCCGTTACCTGGCAACCCAAGCAGAGCTGCAGCATGTTTGTTCAGCTGGTTTTGTCACGGTGTGCGTACACAACGGCTGCTGGAAAACGACTTACCATTCAGAAACCACTTGCCTGCATTCTTGTCGGCTGTGCAGCAGGCTCCACTTCTGCTTTTCAAAGATGTACGGTTGCAGAGATACGCTTCAGTCTGCCGTCACTTTCATGTGCGAGTGTAAACATTGAGTTTGGATTGAAAGTGACAAGAGCTCAAAGTAGGCAGAGCGGCAGACAAAAATGTCACTATCTGAGATTGATTTCCTGCAAAATACCTAACATGTTTTGTGTTAGGATTTCCTAACCTGCTCAAGAAAGAATCTTTGAATCTTTTGTGTTTAAATATACATTTTATCTAATGTATATTCATAGGAACAAATATATCAGAGTGTTTGATATCGAGCAGAAAGCGACTTCCAACATGAGACGTAGGAATCTTGCTGTGCTGATTCCATTTACTTGTTTCTGTGTGGAGTTTTCTGAATGTCCATATTTTCATTTTTGGGGGGGTTTTATTTAGTTATTTTTTGGATAATATTCTCTGTGATCTCCACGTTGCTGCCCCTGGCAAACAACACATGCTGGTCTCTCCCAAACATCCAGAAAGACCAAAAATGAAGACTCATCCAGTCTCATCCCAGGTTTTGTCAGGGCATTATTTTAATCTCCTCGTGTTTCCTTGCGTTTCAGGAGCTACGTCTACCCCAGCCTTTCAAACGCTGCACCAAAAAAAAAAAAAAAAAAAAACATCCCTCTGTCTGACGTCGGTTTCTTTTTTCTGTTTTTGTTTCGGAACGAAAAATGCCTGCAGAGAGGCGCAATAAAAATACAGCAGCACGAGAGAGAGAGAGAGAGGGAGAGAGAGAAGACAGTCAACAAGAGAGGAATCTGGGAAGGAAGATGGAGGATTTTATTTAGACTTGACAGACCTCCACGAATTTATTCTTTTTGTTGGTTTGAAACCTGTTTGACTCTTCCAAACAAGGGGAGGCATTAAAATCACAAATCTGTCACAAACTCTTTTACCAGTCATGCTAGCAGGCACAAGCACATCACTTAGATGATGTAATAATCAGCTGGAGCATTTTTCAGATTGATGCCTTGGGTCAAACGTTTTCTGTTTGCATTCAGTAGACAATAGTTTACTGGAACCGTTCTGCTCTGCCAACAAGACATTTATGGGATTCAGATCACAGCTATTTAATGGTAGATATATATACATATATATATACATACATATATACAGTATATATATATAAGTCATGTCCTGTTTGTCTCTCTGTGTTGCCCTGCGACAGACTGGCGACCTGTCCAGGGTGTACCCCGCCTCTCGCCCGAAACGCAGCTGGAGATAGGCACCAGCAACTCCCGACCCCGTTAGGGAGAAGGGTGACGGAAAATGGATGGATGGATGGATGGATGGATGGATGGATGGATATATAAGTCAAGGTCATGGTGATAAAATCCATTAAACTGTTAAAATATAAATAAATTCTTAGAATTCAATAATCATATCTTTTCAGTCCCTCCAGGATTTGGCAATTGTTTTTGTGATTTATTTTATTTATTTATTTTTGCAATAAAAAAAGTGTCTGTGTTTGTATTTTAGAAACATATGTACTTGTGCATGACGGTAAATGTGACTTTTTGTCACTCGTCCGCGCCATTTTCATGGATTAAACTTGACATAGAGTAAGGCCGAGGCAGCGGTTTAGTAGAGGATATACTGCCCCCTGCAGGTGGGAGTAAAGCGTCTCTTACAGTCAATGTTTTTCGCTGTTTTTGTGAAAAATCTGCAATAAACTCACAATTATGCGTTAGAGTGAAAACGTTCAGCGATCTGTTGATTTTGCGTGAATTTCCACAATAATTCACAAGAAACTGGAGGGACGAATTGATGCAGTTTGTGAGAAAACTGATAAAACCTGCTTTGAATTGATTGATAAAATAATGTTTAAGCACACCGTTATCTTGACGGTTCCATTTATGTCTCCCTTTAGAGTCTCGAGGGCCACATAAAACGCTATGGTGGGCTGGATTTGGCCCCCGGGCCCCGAGTTTGACATTAGTGGCTTAGAAAGCCATGACGTCACCATCGTTTAAAGAATATAAAAGTAAATATTTCGGTCCTTATCCTGGCATTTAGCAAAACCGAATAATTTTAACTGACCTAAACGTGGAAAACTCTAGTCTGGCACGTTAAATAGAGAGAGAGAAAAGGAAAATATTTGCCTTTTTTTATGCAGTTTATGTAAATATGTAGTTTCAGCCACACTTTCCCCTTAGTGTCGCTTCTTACCGTTGGATTCCAACGCAGCGCTGTGCTGATGTCTTTATCCTGACCGCTCCAATGAGCGCACACACGCCACCATTTCACAGCATGCTAATCAAAAGAGAATTGCTCTAATGCGTGTTAGAAAGCCTGCTGACGATTTCAGCTGTGAGATTAACGGCGGGGAAATATTCACGGCTCCTCTTGATGGCGGCGCTCGGGTCACAGCTGTTTTCCTGGGCATGTTGCAATCATTGCTTCTTACGGTTGTTTCTTTGTTGTGTTAGTTTTTTTTTTTTTTTTAACAAAAGAACAACTCTATAAAGCTGTGTTTATTTATTTGTTCTTTTTTTTTTTTTTTAATTTATACGTGAGGAAAAATGACAAACTTTTTGCTCCGCTCCATTGTTTGCGTTTAATCCAAGAGATACGCCCAAAAACAAGCACAGACGTAATTATACGTGGGAAAGAGTAGGCCCCTGGAAACAGAGTATTTTCTGGTACGTTCATCATTTCTTCAACATTTTGTGAGAATCCATATTCGGTAGTTGTGTTAAGTTCATCGGATCCTGAAGTAATATTTATTCTGTCCAGTTAGAGCGAAGTCAAGCCGGCTTCTTCGCTCCCAGTTAAATCGTCAGGCCTCTTCCTGCCTGTGTTTCAGTTTTGCGATGCCATCAGGACTTGTTCAAAGGCTTCAAAAAATAAAAAGTGGAAATAAAAAACAAAAAAAACAAAAACCCCGAAAAGATGATAAGAGGAGACGTTGTCCTACATATATATTTATTTTCTGGAAATGATTGGCACTCCCTGCTGGCAAGCAACCAAAGACTAGTCTTTTTCATCCTCCGATCCGAGCAGTTTCTCTCTCTCTTATTAATGCGAATAATCCTTTTGAAACGTGTCGTTTCATAATGTGTCAACATCAAAACGTTGCTTCTTTCCCCCTGTTTTTCATGAACCCGTCCTGTTGCGGAAGCGAGCCTGGTTCATTTCAGCGCTCACTTCCTTTTCTCTTCCTGTTTTGTTTTGGGGGGGCTTTTTGTGGCGTAAATTCGTGTAACAGAGTCACAAATGTGTTTATAAAATTTTTATTTCTAATTCATTTTATATCGAGAATTTGTGAATTTTATCTTATTGACTTATTTGTTGTTTTTGCCTGCGGGGGTCGCTTTTCTGCGCTTTGCCTCGATTGTATCTCCTAGGCTTCCGTAGTTGCTCCAGCTCCAGCTCATCCGGTGACCCCTTTCCCCTCATAGCGTTGTTTCGCGCTGCTGAGGCTAAGTCAGAGGAAAGTTCGCTGCAGTGATGTATGTTTTCTGTGTGAATATTGTTGTTTACGTTGAGGTTTTTACCATGTGTTGTTTATTATTATTGCTGCTAGTGCGTTATTTTGCAGTTCTGACAGTCATTGCTGATTTTTCTAAACAGTTTTATTCTTTTTTTTTATTTTTGGCGCGAACAACTGGTGCTAGTTGGTCTAGCACAGTTCGGATGAACATTATTTTCATTTTCACATTTAGGGCTGGAGTGTAAGGAGAGGATTTGGAGAGGAGGCTAATTTGTTTTGTTTCTCTCTCCCAGAATAAAGAAAAACTTGATTGAAATCTGATTGAAGCTTCTTGAAGGGATCCGTTACATTCGCTCAAATGGGAAAGAATCCAGAAGACGCTCCCAACGCGGTTTTTGTCCTAAATGCTTCCCTCTCTTCCTTCAGGACTCTGACGGAGCTTCTGAAGCAGCCGGGGGAGGCAGGAGCTGTGGACGGCGCTGGAGTTCATCATCCCATCGGGACGAACGGCATCACGGCCAGAACCATGCGCACCAACAATGGTAGGGCTGGGCTTGTCTTTTGTGTTTACGGACAATAACTGAGGTGATGAAGGCAGTTAAACAGCATCCACATGCTTCAGTCTGAACGGGGAAACTCATAGCAAGTCATATCCGTTTTACAAACCTTAAATTTGAAATGAATTAAAGTCCTTCTATCGGAGTCTGTCATGCTACATGCCGTAGCAGAGCTGCGATGAAAATAACTCCAACATATCATCAAATATAAGCAGACGCTCAAAGGACACAAAAAGTCCTTTTTGGTTCAAGGAATGCATCAACACCTCGGGAACGCAGAACTATTTTACATTTTATGCCACTTTCTGTTGTGTCGTTGAGGAAATGTTTCTTCGAAATGCCTTTGCTGAGTCTCTTTATGCCATTTCAAATTGGAAACCTCCATCATGGCTACGGCCTCCGGGCAGATTAGGCACATCGATCTTGGGCTGGTTGGAGGGAGAATGAATGCAATTGCTCTTTGAATTGTCAATTTTCACCGTCTGCTTTTCCTTTCACAGCAAATTTTGAACGTGTCATTTTTAAAAGAAATAAAGAAAATAAAGAATAAAGAAACGAGAAAGTAGCGATTAGCAAGCGTCTCTCTAAAAAAATGTGCTGCAGCGGTAATGTCGGAGAGACACTGTGACATGGTTGTCATGGAGATGAGTGCCCACACTGCTGTGGTACATCTGGTGGACTATGGGGGAATTTTGTTGCCGTAATTCGAGAGCACAGATTTTCAGTCTGAAAGCAGGACTACATGCCTTTTGTTCTCAAAACCTGTAATGTTTACTCAAACCTCTCTCTTCGTTCTCTGTCAGAACTCTCTGCTCGCTTACTAAACATTCTCTGCTTGCTTTTGGAACCGCCTTCTGGCACCGTCGCCTGGCAACCTCTCAGCCAATAGAATGAAAGTGTTGTACTGGGTGCATTTGTTTCTTTCTAGTGGGTGTGCCTGTGTGGCTTTTATCGATTGTAGCAACCTGCCCCACCCACTGGATGTACGAAGTTGGTTGGATGAACAAACTCCTGCCTAACGCCAGTAGCCATTAGCGATCAGTAGCACACTGCTGGCGGATGTTTAGTGTAACATGGAGCAGAAAGCTGAGGCTGTTGTTTCGTCCTACATCCAGTGGGCGGCGCAGGTTGCTACAATCGATAGTAGCCACGCAGGCACGCCCTCTAAAAGGAAATTAACGCACCCAGTAAAACACTTTCATCCTATCGGATAAGAGGTTGCTAGGCGACAGTGCGCTTTTTGTTCCAGAAGCAAGCAGAAATGTTTCGCCTGAGAGCTGAGCGTCCGAGCAGAGACTATGTCTGAGCACGACAAGTTTTGAGTGAAAGCATCACAAGTTTTGAGAAGAAAGACATGAAAGTTCTAACTTCAAAATAAAAACGTAAGCAAAAGTATTAAAAGTTTTGAGAACAAAAGACTTCCTGCTGTCAGACTGAAAATGTGTGCTCTCAAAATATGGGAGAAAAATTCGCCCATAGAGGACCGCCTTAGATACACAAATAAGGCGCTTTTGGCAGTTGCACATAATCACAATCGCGTCATTAAATTGTTGTAAACCCTTTTACTGTAATACACATAATTATGAGTGAGGTTGCAACGATCATCAAAAGTTTTAATCCATCTCAAAAGGAATCTCAAAATCTGAAACAAAGACAACAATAATATATCTTTGACATCTGAAAAAAATGTCAAAAAGCTTCAAAATTAAGTCAAGTTGTGTTTTTGTTTTGTTTTTTAGGCCTGTTTGTGCCTCTCATTTGCCCAAGTGATTTGAAAACATTTGGATCTGGACCTTGATAACCAATGAAGTACATTTTCACACAGCAGTTTTGTGCCAAACTGCAGGCTTTTCTTTTTTTAAACAGTGGCATTCACTAATGTTCTCTGACAAAGAGTAAGGAAAGCTGAATTGAAATGAAATGAAAACTACATTTTATTTTCCTTCTATGTCATAGTTTTGCACTACTTTGTGTTGGCCAGGTATCAAAAACACAAAAATGTGTGGTTCCAATGTAACGGGAAAGATTTCAAGAAAAATACCTTCACGAAGACGTGTGTGTGTGTGTGTGTGTGTGTGTGTGTGTGTGTGTGTGTGTGTGTGTGTGTGTGCGTGTGCGTGTGCGCGTGTGTGTGCGTGTGTGAGAGAGAGTGAAAGAACAATGATCTATCTTTTTCCCATCTTCACAGCACATGGCTGCAGTTTGTTTCCTACAAAATGGCTTTCTGAGCTGGTAAAAGTTCATGAATCAACCTGATGGAGAACAAATAGCAAAGCAACAACTACGTGGACGGCAGAATAATAAAAAAAAAAAAAAGTAACTAATCTGATCATTTGCTGGCGTCCAGGCGGAGGGTTCTGGCGGCGCCGCGTGCCGCTACGTGCTCTTTAAAAAATCTCAGAGCCACAACGGGGAAAACTCGCTGACAGGACGGACGCTTATTCCCTCTGACGCCCTTCATTTACATGATTGATCACCGCGGACGCACGGAAGTGTTTACAATTCTAGGAAACGCTCCCCTTGACACTGACTCGTGTTGCTCTCAATCATCACTTCTCAATTCCTGCCCCCTCGTTCGCTCGCTCACACACACGCAAACAAACAAAAACACACACACACACACACACAGAGAGAGAGAGAGACGCGTCGTCTGAGGCTGAGGAGGAGCGGCGGACACGCAGGTCATATTTAATTAAGATGTAATTAGCAGCTCAGGCTCCAGATCCACAGAGGGATAACTGTGTGACCCATCTGTCTCCATCTTCCTCTTGAAGCTTTGACCACCACACACGCGCACGCACGCACACACACACACACACACACTCAATATAACCCCCTGATTCTTCTGCGAACTGAGGCTTAAATTAGTGGGCTTTATTTTCCAACGTAACAAACCCAGTGGCGTCTTCAGAGGACAAACAGTTGTGCACTTCCTAAGTTTGGCTCGTATCAATTTGTGATGGAGACATAAACGCCTCCACACTTTGAGAGTTTTTCTGTCTGAGCCAGAAGTGAAGCTGGTGGATGCTAAGAAACCTGCTGAGGTTTTTGTTTTTTTTGTCGCTTTAAGACACACACACACGCACACACACACGCGGCGCTGAAAGTGACGTTTTATTCGCTCTGCTCAGGTTCAGATGTAAATGATCCAGGCCTTTATTTCCCATCTTAGCAAACTTGTGCTTTTCTGCATACAATCTTTGTCTTCGCTGAAGAGGGGAGAGAGAGGGCGACCAAAAAAAATTAAAAAAAAAGGAAAGACTTCCACTTTCATCCTCCCACACATGATTAAAACAAGAATTTGGCCTCATTTTCACCTCTCTCTCTCTCTGCTCATTAACATCCCTCTTTCTTCTGTTCTGCCTTTTCCTTTCCTCTGTTTCTTTCTTTCTCTTGAATTCTTCCTTTTGGCTCTTCTTACCTCTCCTGTCGCACATTAAAGAACATCGGTTTTGTTCTTTTATGTGCTGCATTATTGGCATTTAAGCACAAGTCGCCCTGAGAGCCGAAGCCTCTGCAGCTCCAGATAAAAACAGGACGACGGAGACACATTACCGATGATTACAGCCTCGCTGCCGAAACCTTTTCAGAAATTAGCAAAACGACATTTGGGCTACAGAATCATAATATTTCCATTTGCGCTCTGTAAGAGTCGCATGAGTAATTAAAAAGGCGATGGACTCATAAGTCTGATAACAATCGGTTGGGACGCTCTGGACTTGTTGGTCAGGAAGATGATTCGAGTTTTCTCGTTTGAATCCGTCAAACTTTGTTCAAAATGCTCAATTGTTTTTTTCCCCATTCTTCCTCTGTAAGAAAAAAAAAAACTATAAATCAATGTCTCACGAATCCCGTAGTGCGATTTAAAGCTTCTCTCTTCTGTGTAGCAAAAACGCCAGAGCACTGCTTTGCCTGCTCTACGCGGTTTAAACTTAGAACTCTAAAAAAGTGAAATATTTCTTTATTTTGGTGGCGCAGAAGAGCCTGCAGTTGAGTTACCCGGGTCAGCACTCGGGCGTTTTGAGTTTTGCTCAACAGAGCTTGCCATACTCTGTTAATTAGCATTACTTTAAGCGTCTCCCCTTACATCCCCGTCCGTTTCTGATGCTATTCGTTGCCACTTTGAGTCCTGGGCCGGTTCCGGTCTCTCCCGACGGACAACGTCACGTTGCTTTGGAAAGTTGCTTCAACGCAACTGTTCATGTTCAAGGAGCTTTCCGTATTGAAAAACATTGTTGTTGCTGTAATCTTCTGAAGAACTGAAACATATTGTTAACTGTCAGCCGTAATCATCGAAACAGACAAAAATCCTTAAAGTATATAAAACTTTCTACATGAGTTTTTCACTTCAAGTTGAAATATTGCCATTAAACGACTTTTTTAATGATTTTTCTAATGGACGCACTTACGTTTAATTTGGATTTTAAGCCACTTTTCCGGCGCCTGAGTGCATTTAGGGGACACCTGGAGGTCATTTGAGCATATTTTAATAAACAATAACAAAACAAGGAGGACGTGTGGACGGGAGCTGTTTATCCACGTGCGACGACCACTAGGATCGGATGAAGACGTCCTCGTCCTGCTGCGTCAGCCGTCATATAATCACCTCCTAATTAAACACATTTAATCTGCCAGGCCACTTCGGTCACTCACTGAGAGAACGCCGAGGGAGCTTTGGGGCGTGAAGATCCATGTTTACAAGTTAGACTTAAATTACGGTGATCATTTAAAAAGACAACAACAACAAAAAAAAAAAGAACATTTTTGAATAAATTACACAATGTTTGGTTTATTACCACAGGTTCAGAAAGTGCAGTGAACTGCAATTTAGCAAAAATTGTAAAAAAAAAAAAAAAAAAAGAGAGAGAGAGAGAAAATAAAAGCAGAACTGAGCATTTTATGTAAAATGGATTACAATCCACTTATCGGTCTGTGCATGCTTAAGATTCTGTGTGATACAGAAAAGATGTAGAAGTGTGAGGAACGTCTGAAAATTGTGCCTCACATGAGCTGAATGGCCAGGATCAAGATTTATTCCACATGCTTCTTGTTTCACTTTTCCTTTGCTGAGAGCGAGGCGAGTTCAGCCACTCGACGGGAGCAGAGCGAAAATAAACCGATCCAATTCGGTTTATTTACGCAGCAGCGATTGCTGGGAAAAAACCTCTTCCTCAAGACAAAACCGATCTCGTTCATATCGAGATGTATTTAGATAGTTTAACAGCTTCATCTGTTGGTTCCTGAAGATGCATGTGGCGGCAGTGGGAAGGAAATCCCCGTTGTTTGGCGCGTGCTTGCTTCCAGTCCCCTTTACTCTTAATGTCGCTGGATAAAATCTAGTGCGCTGCACGTGGTAGGAGACTTAAACCAGGGGCAGAAAAATGACCTTCCAATAGAACAGGAAAGCCAAACATACATATTCTAGGTCAGGGCATGTGTCAGAGTGGCTCAGTCAAAGTCTGGTTGAGCTCTTACGTTTACAGAAGCATCTTCTGTAGCTGGGATCATGGGCAAAACAAATGAGGTCGAGCAAAAACCCGATGTACTCACAGTGATGTCTTCAGAATATCAGTTTGTTCGTTCAACATCAGGGTTGGCTTTAGAGTTTAATGATCAACATGTTTTGGTTAAAACACGAATGAGTTTGAATTGTGCTGCTACTGGATGTGAGGTGATTAGGCACCAAGTGCAAATTCAGAACCTCAGATGGACCATAAAATATTGCCATTAAGCAGAGCATTGGAAAAAAAAAAACATTCTCACAGCAACGTTAGCTCTTCCTAATTGTGATTAAAACCACAAACTGTTGCCCATAGCGATTCATTTATGAATTAGAAATGCTGGACTCCCCAAAAAAAAAGGGGGATGGAGGGGGAACTGCTGCGGCCATTTAATCAGCTCATGTCTGAATCCTGAGTATATTTGACGCAGGAGTTGATGCTCTGCAAGCGGCTTGACGCAGTTTAAAGGATGTCGCAGCTGGACTGAGGAGGAAATAAGACAAACAAGTTGTCAGTTTTTTTGTCTTCTTGTGTTTCCTCCCTAAAAAAAACAATCCTCCTTATCTGGCCCGCACACGTTCCTCTGACGACAATAGGTTCCATTTTTAACATTTCAATGGCGCCGCAAAGGTGGACAGAAATGAGTCGGGCCGGCCGGGAGGACGCGGCGGGCTGGCGAGGTCTGATCCCACAAACCGTTAATGTGGTGAAATGGGAAAGTCTTTGTGTGGGTCGAGTATTGTCGAGAACAAAGAACCTGGGACAGATAGAAATCACGCTCGGGACAATCGAAGAGCGAGAGCAAGTAACAAATTAGCATTTAAATTTGTCCGAATGAGCCGAGCGCTCGACGCACTGGCGCTGTTTTTTTTTTTTTTTTTTCTTGCTTTTTCTTTTGCCACGTTGTTGTTCTTGGCAGCTTGGCAGCTTTCCTCATAACTACACTGACTTTATTACATCTTCTTCTCGAAATTGCTTACGTGTTTCACTCCACGCAACAGATCCGTAATCGAGACTCAGAACGATTGTAGCTCTGAAACCATTTCGAGAACTGATCGCTATGCAAGACGCGCGTCGAAACATGTGAGCAAACGCGGTTATGCTAATATCCAGACAAGTCCAAACGCGCAAACTTCCTTTTCCTCATAACATCATGTGTTCATAGAGACCATATTTCCTCTGATGTCTGTCTTCTGCTCTTGCTGAGGTAAATTGCTGTAAAATACTGTAACAGCAGCATATTTTTTGTTTAGTGAGACGACTCTTATATTGCCGAGGTGAACGCTGCTTCGAATCACACATTTTTCTCTGATTTATCTAATTCTCTGACGCTGCAATAGGAGCGGCGGGTATTTTGGGGCTCGGCTGTCTTTGTTGAAGTCACTTAAAACCAAAGTGGGATGAGATTCGTTTTCCAAATCAGACCACGGATATTGCAAGCTGTCTCTTTCTCTTTCTCTCTCTCTCTCTCTCTCTCTCCCTCTCGATGGAACTTAAACGGGACCCGAATTAAGAAAAATAATCCGTATCCGACATATTCTGCGCGCCGGGATTTCTCATAAGCAGATTTTAATCGAGGGTTGACGAAACTTTTGTGGTTTCTAAGTGGCTAAAAACTATTTTTCTGGGGTTTCGAGCAGGTAGAGTCGGGTGGAGCGTGTCATGTCAGAAGGTTATTGATCCCCGATTGGCTAGGGGGGTAGAGTTATTGGTTGCAGGAGGGACTCCATTAGAATAATCCAATTTAAGGGATTATCCTTTTAGATTTGACTTTCTTTAAAAATGGTTTCTGTTAGAGCCATCGATTTAGCGCCAACAAAAATCCTGTTTTTGTCTGATGTGATGAAATCCGGAAAAACTACCTTGGCAACTACTTTTTGAGTCTCCTATTCTCCCAAACCAGAAAAGTAATTAGACCAGAGGAGACTTACTTATACTTATCCACCAACCAAGAATAGGAGTATCTAGTTTATTTACTTTGGATCAACATTATTAGCTTTATTTTGTTTGTATTTCCTTTTAAAGCACTTTGTTTGGCCTGGTTACTGAAAATGTGAAAATGTATCAATAAAATGACTTTTATCTTTTACATCCTGTGGTAGAAATTGGTGATCAGTTTTGCACTTTAGACATGTAATTGTACAGATTGTGGGACTTTAGACTCGCAGCACCAACTCACTGACCGTCGTCGTGATTTTGGTAGCGACTCATGTCGACCAGTTGGCCTCGGGTTGGATTACTCTAAACTGGTTACAGATAGTTTAGAAAAACGACCGAGATGGGGGAAAAGTCTTAATTGTGAATAATAATTTAAAAGGAAACTATGGTTTTTTTTTTTTTATTTGTTTTCCGTGAAACACGTTACTAAACTCTGGGAGCATCGTTACGTCGCTGCGACAGAGACAGCGGACGACGGGATTGATCCAAAGATAGAAGAGACGACATGCAGCGAGGGGACAGCTGGTCGCCCGCGTTTTCTGCACTGCTACGGTGTGGAGTGCTGCCCTGAGGAGAGCTACCTTACTCTACACACACACACACACACACACGCACACACACTGCATTTATAGCAACATATTAAAACGCCTGGAGTTGTTGAATCCATTGTTTGAATGATACTCATGTGAGTAGATTGCTTTCTCCCAGTGGGTCATGGACATGTTTATGCACATTCCTGACTCTCCATGCAGTTTTCTCTTTCCGCAGTAGAGGAGCTTGTTTGGAAATGAGTAAACTTAACGGGAGAGACGACAGAAATGAACTGCGCAGGGATTCAAAAGAAAAAACAGATGGCAGGGCGGAGAACAGGAAGAAAACTGGGAGAACGGGGACGTCCACCAAGCCCCAGTGAAAGATGCAGAACAAGGCGTCGGGTCGTCTGCACATCGGTAAACGGATATTTAATTTCTCCTGAAAACTGGACCCGATAAATGTGATTTGAGCCTGCGCTTTTTGCTTGCGTTATTGCAACGGACACCATCGATGTGTCCCGATTTGCAACGATGTCGGCGAACACTGGCGCTGCGTGACCTCGAGGCCACGGACAGCTCCGTCCATCGTCTGCGCCTGGCGGGGCCGATGCCCACCTGCAGCGGTCACTGGGCCAGAGACGGGGTACGGCCTGGACAGGCTACCGGTCCACCGCAGGGCAACACAGAGACACACCGGACAGACAGCCATGCACACACACACACACACACACACACACACACACACACACACACACACCTAAGGAAAATTTAGAGACACTAAATAACTTCCCTGAAGGCGAGAACCCAGGCATGCACAAGGAGAACATGCAAAGTCCTTGCAGAAAGACCCCAAGCCAGGATTTGACACAAAGAAATTAATTTGCTCCAATAAATAATAATAAAAACCCTCCACAAATGTTTAAATTGAATGAAGTTTCCTTTCACTTTGTTAAATTGATCATTCATTGTGACCACGTGTTGCGCTCTTCTGACCATAAGATCTGCTTACATGTGAAAATATTTCCCGTCTGCTAAGATGCTCCAGTGTGACGCTTGAGGCCAAAGAGGTGAAAGTGATTATTACTCAGAATGTGTCTTTTCCACATGCAATGGTTTTGCACATAAAACCGTTTTCACAGTGACGTTAGATTTCATGCACCAGATTCACTATTTGCTTTAGATCTGTGTATCTTAATCCCCCGTCTGGACATGCAAACCCCAGCATGCCAGTAAAAATGGGGAGCTAAACTGGCTGACGCAACAAACGTCAATGAATCAGTGCGTTGTTTCCAGGCTATATTCTACTCATAAAACATTCTCATTACATTAATGCATCTCCGGCTCCGCAACGGGTCAGTCGTTCCAAACGGTTAACCCACCGATCTGAGCGAGGACGACTTTTCCTCCGAGTATCTGCTCCTCCTCCTACCGGAGGTCTTCTTCTGAATAAACGGAGGGATTTGCGTTTGTGGGGCGCAAATCTGCGAGACAGCATAAGTGGAAGCAGAAGGAAGCAGAGGGGAAAGGGCTGGAAATAAATGGGGGCAAAGGGAAAGGTGCAGAAAGGATGAACAGCGGTGGAACCAAACAAGAGAACGAGAGGCGAGGGAGCCTGCAGAGCGAGCGCACAGGGAAAGGATGTGCTGTAAGCTGGAAGAGTGTGTGTGCGTGTGTGTGTGTGTACGAGTATCTGTGTCAGAGAGACTATTTGTTGACATCTCTGCATCCCTGATTTCTGTGGATTGTTATCACTTTGCCACATGGGGCCAGCGCCAATTATATCCACACTGAGCTCGTCGGTCAGGCACCAGAGACAGACGGAGTAGAAACAGGAAATAGATGGCGAGGGATTCATTAACGTGGGTGTCTTTTATTAATATCACAACAAAAACAAAGTCGAGTCGGTGTCGGTGTTCGCACGAATGGATCCCCCGGCGAGCAGCTCTTTTGCCGCCCCACCGACCAATTGCGAAACATTAAACGATGTGCCAAAAACACGTCGGCCGGCGTACGGCAGCAAGCGAGGGACGCCCGCTCAGAACTCCAGGGTGACGACGTCTCTCTCGCGCCACATGCGTGAAAACGTATATTTCATACCGACTTATGTCGCCCTGGGCGACTGCCCACATCCCGGGCAGGAAGAGGGCGCGGACGCGAAGAGGACTCTGGGAAATCATCTGAATACTGAGGCGGGATTAAACAAACAAAAGAGAACAAAATGGTGTCCCTGCGCTCAGCAGGAGGTTTGTACTGCACATGCATACGGTTTATATCAAAGCAATAGAAAACCTGTTCCGGAAGTCATTTTAAGAATGGGCCCATTCAAAACATCACAGGAAAATAAGTTAGGAAACCATGTTTTGTTTTCCCTTTGCTTCAAAAATAATGCAAGAACGAAAAAAATTCACTTTGAGAGAAATTTACAGTTTCTGCAAATTAAAGACATTTTCTCTTCTTAAGCGCCTCGGTCAGTGTTGGTTTTATTTATCTGTGATGTGATGCAGATAAAACACAGTAAGTTGGAAAACGCCTCAGCGTCAGGACTTTAGCTTGGCACTGCTTCGCTTTTTCAGAAGCGATAGAGAAACGGCTCAGGCGATCTCTCTTTCATCGCTCTGGACATTCAGCGGATAATTATTTGAAGCCCTGCTGACCTGAAGCCAGCGTTACTCATTATGGCGTCACTGGCATTTTGAGTTCATGAATATCCTACAAGGTCATTTTCTGTTTCAGAGTTTCGTACGTCAGATCTCGGTTTTCCCGTACCGAACATCCAGAGGATTAGGAAACTCTCTTCTGCTGCTGAGCAACATGTTCAGAATAAATCTGCTGATCGATCAGTGAGCCTCGTCTCGGCCCCATCCTCCTCTGTTCTCTCTCATTAGCTGCAATTGTTCTCTGATCTTGGCTTGTGTTTCTATTTTTCCTCTCTAAAGGCAATCGTCTGTAGTCGACAGGAAGTCGCTGTCGACCGTAAGCTCATTCAACGAACCGAAACGCCGATGCTTTAATTTCAGCGCTCTGTTCTCCTGCTCTGATCCTCTGAAAGTCGACCGAGTTGCCGAGGGAAAACCTCCGAAATAAGCTCGCTGACAAGTCAACGATACAGCAGCAATGAACATGCGATATAATTAAAATGAGAACGAAGAACAAAACCGGCTGAGCTGGGATTGGTTGACTGGAAATGTTTGTCCGCTGGCAGACGGACCTCGGTGTCGGGGTCTCCTGAGGTTTCCCTCTATCCAGTCTCTCATTCTCATCGAATCAGCAGGAGAGACTCGACGCATTTCAAATAATCATTGTAGAAATGACTTCTTCCTTCCTGAGTGGCGATTTAGCCCATTTCAGCACAGAATATGACCATAAAAGAGGCGGACGTGCTGCAAGATTATGCTCACCTCAGTTTCATGATTCGCTCTTTGGTACGATTCTGTTCCAGTTGCACAGCAGGAGACGGCAAAGAAGAAACCTAAAACCGTTGAAGGTCACATTTAACCAAAGTCAGAAACGGTCGACAAACTCGTGGACGGCCGTTTTGCGAACATCTACACTTGCTGCCATTTTTAACGTGGCTTGAATCTCTACCATAAAAAGCAAGAAGTGGAGAGGGTGTGAATGTCGGCTCATCGGAGGCAGAGAAAAAAAACACCCTGGAACTGCACAAGTGGTGGTTGGAGAAGCTTTTCGACCGTCCCGCCGGCGGCTCATGCATATGAAGCTCTCGCATCCCGGCAGCTCTCCTGTGGCGCTATGGCAACGGAGTCAGAAGGACGGCATCGCTGGGGCGCCGTCGCTGTCGATACAGTTTTGTCGATGGTGCTGTGAAGAGCGCAAATCTCTGTCCTCTGCTGTTTATAAAGTGAAGCTATTTCACCCGCCAGAGGACATCTATGTAACACGTCCACATGTTCACACGAAGAGCAAAGAAACTCGTTCGCCCTGCTGAAAAAATTATAAATATATGTTTTTGGTTTTTTTTTAAATATCCTGTATTCTTCTGAAATACATTTTTAGTATGTCATCAAGTGGATATACTTGTTAAAATCATATTCATAATTTACCAAAATTATACTTTGGATAATCCTTTTTAAAGAATAGGCCGTGCATGTGTTTGTATAAACTTGTGTTTTGAATATAAATATATTTTAAATCTAATTCGATCACAAAAGTGGCGCCTAAGATGTACTTTTCCACATTACGTAAAAAGCTGAATACTTAAAGTGTACAAAGCGTACCTTTAGTTGTTCAATAAAAAAGCACAAGATAGTACACTTATTATACTTTAAATCCAGATTTTCTACGATTACTTTTAAAATACATTAAGCACAAAATTAGTTGCTCCAAAATAAAACACTTCAAGTTACATAATCCTGAACAAACCTGGAGTATATTGATTATTGGTCTGGCTTCAAGTACGCTAAGACTTTATATATACATGTATATATACATAATATATTTTTCATAAGGGCGTGTCGGAGTGTGTGCGGGTTTGCGCATCAATCCGGCGCCGTACGGCGTCATGTGAAGGACGCCGGAGCCCACTTTGAGGCTTCACCAGCCAAGCAGTCGTGACTCTCCAGCTACGCAAACGTGCACAAAACGCTGCAGCAGCCGCAGCATCAGCATCATTCACGCTGCGTACTGTGAGAGCAGATGATTCATAAACTGCAGCACAATGGAGACAAATGGGAGTCAGCGTTGGCCTGCGCCTCATTGGCCAGTTATCTGTTTGTTGTGCACTAAAACGTCAAGAGATGTTAAACGGGGGCTTTTGTTATGTCTGTCACCTTCCGCCCGCAGGCATCGATTGCCTTTATAGATTGACACATTTTTACGCGTTTGACTTTAAATCGCATTTCAGTGGGTGAGCTGAGGCATGAGGGCGGAGCGATTGAAGCGCAAAATAATTTCCGTTTGCGTCCGAAACGTGCAAGACCGGCCTCCCCGACTGCTTCAACGCGGGAATAAGTGGCGCATCAGACGCAGAACTTATTTGATGAAAAGCTTTGAGGAATGAGTCACGTCAAAGAGGAAATGTGGCTTTTATTACAATGTGTCGATGTGTTTGAGCCACTGCTGGAGCTCTGAAAGGTGCTGCGTGGGGTTATACATTAAATAAGAAGGATTAGCCCCGACTGCTGCAGGCCCCGTCATGGTGTTGCTGTTATGGATCGACTAACAGGGATCCGGCTGGATTTCAGCTATTCTGTCATAATCAAGTGTGACCCCTTTCAGAAGAGTGCAATAGGTCAAAGGTAGCAATGGGGCTAAATGGGAACAGTTAGACAGACAGAGAATAACTTAGTAAGACGTTAAAATCTGTGAACGATTTCAATAAGTGCCCTCGTTGGGGTTTTTTTCCAGACCATGTGACTGATGATGAGAATCCGCAGTGATCTCAGTCTGCAAATTGTTTTAGAAATGCAAAAGACATCAAATGTTTAGAAGCATCGCAGCTGCATCGCACAAAAAAGCCAAATCTGTGACGTTTATGTAGCTTAAAAATGCTACTAAAAAAAAAATAAGTCTGCGCTGAAGAAGATGAACTCACCACAGGATGTCAAATGCTTGAAACAGTTGGCACAGCAGCAGTGCTGGAATTGATTTCTGATCAGTAATGCCAAAAATGAACACACAAAGCCTGAGCATGAAATGAAGGGAAACGCGTAAGGGTTGTGTCTTCATCTGTCAAATGAGAGCCAACAGAAATGAGAGTGTCACAGTCACTTGTCCACAAAAGAAGACTGAGCAAAAAAATGTTTAGTTTGTGCAAGTAGAGCTGGAAACACAGGACTCTACAAAGTCCTGACTCGACGGCTAAATGCAAACATGAAGTTTCTGGTTTTTAATTGTGAGACAATTTGAGTACCGTCACATCATTCGACTCAGTTTCGTAGCTGCAGAGTCTTTCAAGGAAGGAAAAAAAAAAAATACCATGTCCGTGAAGTATTAAGATGTGAGATATGTTTTAATATGACTGATCCATATTAGCAGGACTATGCAAATAACACGTAATAGGGGGAGGATAAGCTTTGGTGAAAAAAAAAAAAAGTCACGTCTCTGAAAGTTGTTCCCACAGAGAGCTTAAATTGATGCGGTTATCACTAAAGACACAGCGGCTGAGCCTGCTCTGTGTGAAAGAGTGTGTGTGCGTGTGTGCGTGTGTGCGCGTGTGTGCGTGTGTGTGTGTCCAAGCAAAGAAAAAAAAAAACAATGCTGTAATGCGTCTGATTAAAATCATCCTCACAACAAAAAGCCGGAGCTCTTAGAAAGCAGCGGGGGAGGTCTGGGACACACGCACACACACACGCACACGCACACACAGAGAGAAATGAAGAAGAAGAGAGAGCACAGACACACACCTTGCAGAGAACAACAAAAAGTCTTCACCGCGCACGTAAAAATGACAACCCACTTGAATGACTCATACCCTCTCCTTTAGGTGCAACACACACACACACACACACACGCAAGCACGCGCGCACGGTGCCACGGCACATCAAGTCAAAGTTAGAGAGCGTGTTTAACCTAATCACACTCAGCCATGCATGATCCTCAGAGGGGGGGAGTCAGGTCTGTTATGACAGCCGATGTGACGGCCGAGGGGGGTTCAGAGAGCACCGACCAGCAGACAGACAGACAGTCAGACAGGCAGACAGACAGACAGACAGACAGACAGACAGATCACTGTCGCTTTACATCCGAGAGACGACCATGGGGGGACGGACGACCAGCAGTCAAACCCAACAAGTGACTAATTGATGCAATAGGTCAAAGGCAGTCGTTTCGGTATCGCTGGTCCAGCAGGGGCGATGGGGCGCAAAGGGGCAGCGGCGGTTCTGTCGGATCCGATCCCGCGCCCCGCGAGAAGTCTCAGGGAGCTGCTCTGTGATTCATTGTTTACCTGTGGGGAGGTAACAGGAGTGAGACGGCTGTCCGAGCGGGTCTGCGTGAGGCCTCGGCTCGTAACGCCACGGGACAGATTCCCACAGTGACGACGACAACGGCAGAAAAACAAAAAAAAACAACAAAAAAACAGAAACAGCTGGAATCAAACACGAGCACTGACTCATTTTGATTATTCAGCCTTCCTACGAAAATAATACAGCGGGGAAACAAACCCGCAGCAGGAGGAGACGAACACATGAAGGACTAACTCGTTTTATTATCTGACTCTGATGTTGCTTTTTTGGCCTGTCACCGATATTTACTGATATTGTGTGTATTATAAATATTTCACTACCCTTTCACACCTTGAAATGCTAACTTCACCACCGCTTCTCATCCGTAGCTCCCCCTGATTCTGCTCCGGATCACTGCCACATGACCAGTGATGTTCAGAAACAAACGGCAACAAGGTGGAATTAAGTACCGGCTGGTTATAATGTCCCATTTGTATTTGTCGGCCGATACGATACGTTCAAAATGCACTGATATTGTCCGATGTTGTCGTGCATCCCTACTAACATCCACACTCAAGAAGAGAACCGTAGCTGAAACGAAGCATGGCGGTGGCAGCGTCATGCTGTGGAGATGAGGAAGCTGATCAGAAATGATGGGAGGTTTTATGGAGCGGCTTATTCGACCAGAGCTAATGTGGGCACAGTGCTCTGTGTATTACTCTAAGCCTCTCAACAGAACCCCAGTTTTAAAACGTTAACAGCTCGCAAATGCAAATTAATCGTCCATAACTGGTTTATCATTTCAGTTATGAACAGTGGCCATTTTCAGCTTCAGTGTGTATTTTGTCAGAGTCAGTGTCAGTTTTGAGAAGATTTATCAAAGCTCTGAGCAACAAACTAATTAGTTTTTAATCAGATTTTTGCATTTTTAGCTGAACTAATATTTTGAAAGTTTTTCCAGGTTTTTGGAAGTTGAGTGAATTTTTTAGAAATTTCACGTGGAAAGCAAATCCGAAAGGAAGAATGAATCGAAACAAAGTTTTAAGCTGAAAGTTTAAACATTTTGAATTAAAAGAAAAAAAAAAAACTATTGCAATAAAAAAAAGCAAACAAACAAACAAAAAAAACCCCAAACAATTAAAGCGGTAGAAACACGAGGTTTCGTTCCCTCGCATCCTTGCTGCTCCTGCATCGACTCCCTCCGGGTCCAGCCGAGTCGGCCGCTCCATCAGCCAGTGAAACCGGCGGAAACGGAGCTTCGCAGCACACGTGAGCCAGACAAGGTGACGCACGTGTGACAAAGTGAAGCCGCGGCGCGTCGCCAGGCTGCCGTGACAGATACTTCTCATCCACCACCTGCAGGAGCGCAGATATTCCCACCCCGCTGCTTCCTGTCAGTGTCACAGACACACGCTCAGGC
Source organism: Poeciliopsis turrubarensis (assembly GCA_010277015.1). Lineage (NCBI taxonomy): Eukaryota > Metazoa > Chordata > Actinopteri > Cyprinodontiformes > Poeciliidae > Poeciliopsis > Poeciliopsis turrubarensis. The sequence continues at coordinate 640,338 of VMRN01000104.1, read as the reverse complement.
ATTAACCACGCCGTCCGTTCAGGGAGATTAGGCAGAACTCGGGTTTGTGCCTAATCTCCGTGAATCTGTGAAGATTTGATATTTCATGAAGGAGTTTGCGTCTTTTTTGGAAGAACTCGCAGCTCTAAAAACTCTCTTGAGAAGTTCAGAATCATTTGGAAATGAGACACTAGCTTCTTATAGCAAAGTCACAATTTAGAATATATGTTCCATAAATTAGAAATATATAAAAAAAAAATGTCACGTTGAAAGTGGATGCTGTGGTGGCGCAGGGGGTGAAGCAGAAGCTATGTGAGGAGACGTTGGGCGCAGGTTCGATTCCTTTGCCCCGTGTCTTCCCTCTCTCTCGTTACCTGCTTTTCTGTCTTAGCATTTTCAAATAAAGGCCACTAGAGCCAAAAAAAAAGCCCCTGAAAAGGGGCTAAAACGTTGTCAGAGATCACAAAGAGAGAGAGAGAGAAAAAAGCAGAATGATATTCAGGAAGAGAATGAGCCAATCAGACGGAGGAATGGACCTGCATCCCGGCTCGTTGCTCCTCTGAGATCAGACTGAGCGTCGCCACAGCCACCACAAAGCGTCACGGTGGGGGATCAAACACAGGCCAGCGTGAGGAAGCTGAGGAAGAGGAGGAGGGCGAACGCTCTCCACTTGACCAAACACTTCCTGTCGCAGGCTGTCGTTTTCCTCGGTCACTCAAAGCGCCGTCGCGCAGGGCCGGAGGCGGAGGTGGAGCCGTGGTGGGGAAAACACGAGAGAAAATTGGAGCGGGGGGCTTTGGGGGGAGCCAAAATATTTCAGATGAGTGTCTGAGTGCACAAAGCATATGTGTGTGACAGATGGAGGCAATAGGGCGGCGATGAGGAGAGCAACAAGACGGGATTCAGGAGGGGGAGAGAAAGAGACGCCATAGAAAGAGCGAAGAGGAGGGAAACGAGGATCAGGACGTCTGCTCTTGTCCCCGCGCCCCAACAGGAAGCTCCCCGTCCTCGCCTGGTGTGTGCTGTGTTTTGTGTCGTCAGTGTGTCAAATGTCACCGGACAGCTTGCGCGTGCCGGCCGGCCGGCTGCAGACTAAGAGAAATGTCAACCGTGGTAAAAGCGCTGACGTACTTAACGACGCGCGTGTGCTATATTAAGCAGCTTGTGTCTGTCGGTGCAGGAGACGCTCAGTGGCAGTGCTCAAGGAATGGCACCATGCATGTATACTGCATGTGTGAAATTGTGGCATGATTAGAGCGCCGTATCACATTTATCTGCTGTTCCTTACACGCTGTCAGCTGCTCAGCAGGATCAGCAAAACCACGGAGAAGCAGCAGCAGGTTGCTAAAAAGCAGCAGAGGTCTAAAGTTCTACCTTTTGGTGTGAAACTCAGATTTAGATTGTGTTAGCAAAAACGAGTCAGAAATCATCTCGGCCATGAACAGGAGCCGCTTTTGAAACCGTTAGCTGTCATTTTAATGAAGCGTCTGAAACTCTGGCTGCGCGGAGCGTCTTGTGACGCTTCGTTACCCCTCCCCCGCCTGTTGCTGAGAGGTGTCTGTCAGTCTACAAGAAGGCTGCAAAACTTCTTTTCTTCTTTTTTCACATTTACCAGAAACAAAGTTGACTTGCTGGGAGACATGTCCTCTCGCAAAAAGCCAAACGCGACGCATCAACCTCCAGCAGCTGGTTACCGGAGCAGACAGCCTGACTAATTAACCGGTTTGTACATCCACTACGTGGGTCAGGCACAAAATGCTACATCCAGGAAGTGTTTATTGTTGCTTTGTGAGCCATAAAAGCATTTTAACAACTAATCTAGAAACTTAATCGACAGGTTTTATTGGTTATTGCTGGTAAAGTAAATGTGGTTTGACTGCTTATGAACCAAGTTTATGACTTGTTGGTTTTATCTCATTTTCTACTCTCTTTTGTCTTCCTCTGCTAAACTTAAACCAACTACTATTTATTCAAAGTAATACTTTAACATCGAAAGACATTGCATTTATCTAAAAAGCCTAGAAAAAAAACTCATGGAGCATTTTAACAAAACTCCTCCGTCTGGAATTCAGAAATTATTTAAGTCGAGAGAGAAGAAACAGTTTCAGAGGTTTGTGGCTTTTTTCTTTTTTTTTAATCGAGCTTTAAAATGTAAAATTATACAAGTTTACTGAGTTGTGTAGTTTGTATGTATTTACATGCATATTTAAATATAAATGTGTGCATGTGTAATTATGTATCTGAACAGTACTGTTGGCTGCTGAGCCTATGAATAAGATTTTTTTTGTAAATTATTGGTCTGTAAAATAGCACTTTGTCTTGTTTTGTTGTTTTTTTTGTGATATTTCCAACTTCACCAAACCAAAGTCGATCTGAACCCAAGCGACGTGCCGGACTGCACCAGCGAATGTCTGCGAAGGCCCAGCAGGGTTCGGGTCGTGTGACAAGAATAAATAATCAATTCGCCGCGTTTGCTCCGGGGATTTCTTTGCAATAGAGTTGAATGACTGCGCGGATCGTTTCGGCGTCAGAGTCTCCATCTCGCCGCTCCGGAGCAGGTTGACCTTTTGCTGCTCGTCTGCGTTGTGCGGCGGCGGTGAGACGGCGTGTTGGGGCCGGTCCGGCGCGCACCACTGAAGCTAAAGCGTGATGCGGCTTTTACCAATAATCTGAACTGACTCTGCTGTGTTTGAGCACAGCAACTAAGACAAACAGGAAGACAAATCTTTTTTTTGTTTGTTTGTTTTTTTTATTGCACTACGTTGACATTTAGAAACAGCCAGTGTTCGTCGTTTGAGTCCAGCTCAGAGTGTGTGTGTGTGTGTTTTATAGCAGACCCTGAGGCGGTGCGCTTCACCCGCTCCATCAGCATCTGAATCACACGCTGAAAATATCAAAAACATGACCTTGGTCTGTAAAGGCTCGACCCTGCCGAGTTGGACACCTAGTTACTTAGGAAGCAGTGAATGACGCTCCTTTGTCTCAGCAAGAAAAAGAGAAAATAAAGAAACTTAATGGTAGTCACATAAAAGAGACTACATAGCCATTGATTTTTTTTTTACCCTCCAATCACTTAACCTTGCTGAGAAACCGTCTGTGGCGCTGAGGAGTCATCGCGCTGAGAGCGACTGAACAAAACGTGCTCAGATCTCGACGGTGAAAAGCGACGGAAGCCCTGAACGGTCTCAGCGGTGGATGTCGGCGGACGCCGTTCACTTGTTTGTGATTTTAACGGTTTTGCTCACTGATGAAATATCCCGCCGTGGCGCTGAGCTGGAGGTCTGCCCAGCCTGGGGCTGTTGATCACAGCTCTACTGCAGTCACAGGACGTCTGTGATGCAGATTGAGTACCGTGAAAACACACGATCCACATCACCGATACCGATACAATAACTTTTTATATAAGTTTGATGTATCAACAAACTTCTGACATTTACCTGGTTTTGTTTTCTTTGAATTATCCTGTTCAAATCAAGGACAGAATTTGGACAAAGTTTATAAATGTCTGTAAAATATTTTAGTAACATATTCAAATGATATCTGTGTTACAAACATGCAAAAAAAAACTGAGGGCAAATAAAACATTTTTGAGGAAGAGAAACTGTAAAAGAATACAAAAATGTTTTTAAAAATTTCAAACGGTAACTTGAAACTCAGGTATCGATCGCTGGCATCGATCCGATACCGACCGGGTATCGATATCATCAGCGTGTTTGGATCAATCCGCCTGCCTCGATGGTGGCTATATTTGCACAGCGAAATCCAAAAATGTGACAGCAGTCCTTTCAAACACAGACGCACTTGGAGATTTTTAATAAACGGGGAAGTCAGACACACGCACAAAAGGAAATAAAATAAGAGCAAACCGTGTCGGTGGTCTGTAATATTTTTAGTATGGCGCCCTACATTTCACACTACCTAAAAGATGACAGTGCATGGACGGGGGTGTGCGTAATTATTCAGAGCCAGACCTTTACGTGCTCTCATGCCCGCTCTCCTTGCCTATCTCTGTCTTCCTCCCCTCCCTCTCGAAGGGAGACAGACAGGGGATCCAGCTGCAGGAGCATGACAGATCCACAAATCACTGCCTTGGGGGAGCAGAGAAGGGGGTCGAGACAAATATTGCTGGAGGATGAGAGGAGGAGGAGGAGGAAGGAGAGGAGATGAGAAACTGATGGGCAACACGAGCAGATTAGTAAATAACAAGGCAGTGTGGAGTGCAAAATAATTAGCGGCATCTCAAAAGCGTTTGGAGGAGAAGTACGACAAAGCGCGCTGTCCGGCTGACGGGAGGAGGATTAAATGAGGATAAGGAACCACTTAAAAGACATAAAAAAGAGAGAGAGAACAGATTGTTACTCTGCAAGAGAAGACAGCAGCTGGATGCAGTGATGTAGTTTTCTGTTCCTTTGTCACCCTCGTGTCAGCCATTTTTTATTTATTTTTTTTCACCCCCCCTACCAAGCCATCTGCTTCCTCCTCAGTGCAGAGCTCCCCGCCATCCCTTCATCTCTCCACCGCACCCGACTCAGTCGCTCCGTTTCAGGAGTTGTTTACTACTTCATATAATCCCTGCCCACCTCCACATCAATCTACACTTTGTTCCCCCCTCATCCCATCCTTCTGCAGCCAATTAACAGCGGGCATGCGCCGCCGTCGCCCACTTCCCCAGGTGGCCTCAGAAGTGCTGGCCCGTGCTAATCGGATGTTGGTCGAAACATTCAAAGCGCGGAGGAGGGCGGGAGGTGGTGGTGCAGGTTGGGACGACACGGGGGCATTTGAAGGTCAGCGCGCCCTCATCCACCTGGAGTCGCGGAGTCGCGCAGGGTCTGTTGGGTGGTGTGTGTGGCGTAGCATCAATCACTGTTAGACATGGTGGGTGGGCACAGCAGCAAGAGATCCGTGCTTTATGAAGCAGAGACAGGAGTCAAACTGAGGAGATGAAGGAAGACGGGGTTGCAGCTGCATGAATGTCAAAGGTTGTGAGAGTGAGTGTGCAGAAGGTGGGCCCTTCTTCACCTTATCGTCAAGTAGCGACAACAGACGCCAATGTTTGTTTATTGGATACAACCTGACGGACCCAAGGGAGCGTGAGTGAAAAAATGACACACGGTTTTCAAGATTTACACATCTAGAAACTAGGGGTGCACCGATTGCAGTTTTCTGGCCGATCGCCGATTACCGATCTTTTAAAAAGCCTAACTAACCGATTCCGAATTTGACCATTTTTTTTGTCTGAAAAGTTGCTCAACGAGTCAAGAAAGTTGCTGAATTAACAACAACTGGGTGACTGTTGTTAACCGTAAATGTGCAGACATGAATAAAAGCACATGTAAAACCTGGCACCAATAAATCGACTGATCGGTGCAGCCACACAAGAAGCTGATATTTTTGCAAAAATAACTCAAGCTGTTTGGACTTTAACTGGGCCATTCTGGAGGATTAATGTTCTTATCACTTATGTCATTTGTAGCTTCTAGTAAGTTTTCTTCTATCTCTCCATCAACTCTGCAGATTTTCTGTCCCTGTTGAAGGAATCTGGGCTCTGCTCTGGTGAAGAAATAGCTGAGCTAAAAAGTCAAGTTCTCGATCTACCGGTCCAGTTATGTCCCGACTCTGACGTACAATCACGAACCAGGAATCGTGACTAAATTGATACAAGTTACTGAAAGCAGCTTCCTCCAGAGAGTGGCTGCACTCTACCTTAGAGCTACGGTGGGAGCTCAAAGCACGGAAAGGAGTCGGTTTACACGGTTCTGGCATCTGATCAGATCTCATGTGTGAATCCACTTTGAGGTTTTCTCGGCGCAACCCACTGGGCCGGACCCAGAACCCACAGAGCCCCAGAATGAGTCGGAAGACGCTGCTGGTTTCCACCTGGACCTGTTGTCCCAGCAACTCCATCTTGGATAAGCCATTGGATGAAAAGTTAACCAAAGTGCTAGGCTAATGCTAGCATGCATACTCTCTGTTTTGATAGTACTTGTCCATAATTTGGCTTGGAACATCTTTCATTGTTAATCATGCTTGTTGCGTGTGGGAAAAACTTGTTTAAAAAAAAAAAGTTGATAGTTTATGTACTTTCATCAACCAAGACTTTATTAACCGTCTAAACATTTCAAACGTTTTCATTTTGTACTGCGGCTGCAGTATTATGAAATACTCTAGGCTTCTAATGATTCATGTTTAGCATACAGTACGTTGATGATCTAAAAGCCTCGTCTGTGGAAGATTTTTTTTTTATTTATTTTTTTAAAAAAAACCTCTTCTTGTGATTTAGCAGTTAGAAACGAGGAACACGTCATGCCCTGTTTTTACCCCTCGTGGCGCCGACGTTCCCAAGAGGCCGCAACCCCCCACACCGCGCCCTCCCGTCACCCACCGCCACGCAGTTAATATTCTTGATCAGTTGCCCCTTGCCAAGTGTTGTAATGGGAGCCATTTAGTGAAGGACAATGCTGGCTGCAGAGGTTTTATGATGCTACATGAAGTCAGCAAGCTGAGTGACTCCTTTGCCGTCGCCCGGAGAATACGGATGAGGTCATTCCCACACAGGCACAGACACAAGGCCGTACTTCTGCACTAAGAAAACTTAAGCGATGGCCTTGGACGCCCGAGTATAAGCGGTGATGTATGTAGAAGAGCCCAAACACACACACACACACACGCACACGCACACACACCTAGAGATGTTAGCGCAGCAGCGTTGCATGACATGTAACCAATGAAATGAAGTGACAGCCCTGCTTCAAAAAGCACCGACACTAGGTGAGGAGGAGCAGCACAAGTACTTGATCCTTATGCATTCGCTAGCAGCCCTTATATAATATTAGGTTTATGTAACTGTGTTTCATGCTAATGTTCTCCTACAGAGCAACTCCTAATGACATTGTTCCTGTAATCCTGCTCCCACCTGATCCAGTCGGCTCCTGCTGGATCAGTCTTTCCGACGGGTCCACTGGTTCAAGGGCCTTTTTTCAGCGCCTTAAAAATGAAGCTGGTGTAATATTTTAATCTCGTTCTCAGTTTCATTCGGTGAGGAGTGCGGCTACGGATTGTGCTTAACCTGCCGTGGCCGTCCTCTTCGTCCACGGACGAAGCGCGGGAAAATAGATCCAGGCATTTCTCGTCTCTTCGTTTTGACTAGAGAAATAGCTGTGACGGAATTTCACAGACCTTCTTTCCTTCAGATGTGGTGTCCTTTACAAACGCTGAAATTGACTAGCCGCACTGGACTCTGGTGCAGTTTGAATGCAAATGTGCACCAGAGGCGGCCCAAAAGGAGGAAGTCGTCTACAACACAACCAAAACAAATACGCAAGCCCAACAAACACAAATTATACTGTGAAGTACATTTCTACGCATTGCATAAACTATATTATCACTACCAAAGAAGCTAACGTTCAAAGTCTCCCTTGTCTTTGCTCAGATGGGAACAGCCAATCAGCATCAAGGAAAATCAGGAGTGCTCTTGATTTTGCTACTTTGCAAAAGCCAGCCAGCAACATGCAAAGTACCATCATGTCTTGGCTTCAGCTTCCAAAACTGCTTATTCTTTAGAAAAAAAATTCTATGTGCTGTACAGAAAACATCCAGTAGGCAGGCTAGGATATTCTACGCTGATTCAATGATTTAAAACGCGATTCTATTGATTTTGTTTTTCCACAACATGCTGCCTGAACCTCGTATTGTCTCAAATTTAGAACCATGTCGTTCAATGACCTGGATGTATCGTTCGCACTCTTCTGTCGAGACAGGGTCCATTTAAGAGGTCGGGTGCAGTCGTTATCCGTTAGTTATGCATCATCAGGTATCACACTGTGTAGACGTGTGTGTGTGTGTGTGTGTGTGTGTGTGTGTGTGTGTGCGCGCGTTTTTAGGTATGTCTAAAACCAACAACGAAGTTCTTAGTTCCCGGATACACACAGGTCGGCGTGTATTTCCGACTCGTGCTCATTATAAATGAAGCATCCGTTTGCGTGATGAGTGTACCGGTGTGCGTATGTATTTAGCAGCGCTTTGTTTTTCCATTTAGAGGGAAGTATTACAAATGGATAACTCAGCTCATTGTGAACAGAACCCCAACACGAGGAGCTACTGCTGTCGTTATCCATCGCACATCAAATTAGACCAACCAGAGGATTACTCTTGTGTAATAATGTCCTTGAGTATGTATACCACACACACACACACACACACACACAGAGTAAATACTTGACTCTGCTTTGTATTACTTTCATATCAGGCTTCAGACTCCAAACTTCTCTCTCCCCAAATCTTTTTCTTCAAACTTACTAGGTCATCACATCTCTTTCCTTCCTCTTCCTCCCTTTGAGTCTTTCCGAGCTCTTTCTTCTCCTCCGTTTCTTCTCTTCCGCTCCCCTCGTTCCTTCTTTATTGCATTGCATCAAAGGTCTTTTCTCTAATATTTCACAGAGGAGCTAATATGCGTAGCCCCTGCCCTTTACTCTGCATGCATACATAAATAATTAAGCTAATGCCTCACGCTCCTCCGTCGCACAACCAGGCGAAAGACGCGTGTGTGTTTTTCTCTGTCCTTGCCCACGCGTCTGTCCCCCCCCTTTTTAACCTTCACCCACAAGTAATACTCAAAACGTTGATTGGCTTCGCAAACCTCCGCAGACGTCCTTTCATTATTAAAAAAATTTTTTTTTTGTTTTAAATGCAGGTAAAAGATTCATGTCTCTAAAATGATGGATCTCTACTCATTAAGGACTCATCATTCCTGCAAACTGATAAACTGCTAATGAACCACAAATGAAGCTTCCCTCTCATTAATCAGCCTGCAGATAATTAAATTAGCACTTTTGTTGATCCTTCCAAGGTGTTTAAATCAGTCTGAGACAGTGTTGCTGTGCTGACAGAGACATTTTTTTTCCCCCTACTGTCTTTAATTGGAGTAAAAAGACATAAAACAGGCCTTAGGTCTCGTTTGCAACGATCATGCTTTGTGCTAAAAAAAAAAAAAAAACAGCAACGGGACGATTGTTTTATGGACTACAATCATACACTGCAGGACTTGATGCTCAATTCATTTTTTGTTTTTTTTTTTTGTTTTGGTGAAATCCACTTTTTGGGTCGTTCATGCTACTGAATGACGTGACCTGAGTCAGACTTTTGTGTGAACAGTTTATGACCTCGAAGCAACCTGTTGCGTTTACAGACGTAATAATGGACGCCGTCATCTTTGGGTCACTTTTAAAGCTTATTCAGCAATCGGGAGCTGACGGGAATGTGACAAAATCCTGAGAAGACCAAAAAGAAACCAGAACTAGTGCAGAATTATGACGTCAACGGTGTGAAAGTTGGGTGAGCGACGCTGTTCAGACGCTGCGGAAAACTATTGCATGCGTTTCTGATTTAGTGCCACATAAGGAAGTGGCTCAAATCTGATTTTTTTTTGGTGGGCCGAAAAGATCAGGATCGGTCCATTTAGACCACCTTGCAATGTGTCAAGTCGGGGCAAAAAGAATCGGATTTGGATCGCGTTCTCCTGCTGTGTACCGTTTAAATATTTGGACTGTGAGTCAACGCATGTCAATGCCCTGGGGGTAAATCAGCCTGCAAAAATGTTTGATCATTCCTTCTTGCTTAATTGCTGAAAGTCTATGTCGACCCCAGTCACAAGTCTTTTGCTGCCGCTAACAAAGTATCTATGATGCATGTAAGTTTATACTTACTGAAGCCCCTGTGGTCGTTTTAAAGCCAATGTTGTAGAAACTTTAGGTTGTCTGGAGGACTGACATGACTCATCCAGGTGAAAGAGACTACTCAGAGAAATGGCGAAGAGAGTTTCACCTTCTCAAACCGGATACCAGACGTGACGTAACTGGTGGCGGGCCGTTCCTGCAGCGGGCGCCGAGCCGATGCCCGGAGATTAGTAAATGCAAATGGAGCTGCTGGGCTCAGCCGCTGTGATGAAAGGCCGTGTTCGGCTCTCGGATGAGTTTAATAATTCACTGGCTCTCCGAGTTTAGAAGGAAAGAGTATACCTGCACCGCGTGTGTACTCACACAGACCGACGCGATCACTTGGCGCCAAGCGGGTTGCTCTGAATCGTCTACAGAAAACGAGACGCTTGTCTGGTGGGAATTTGCAAAGATTTTAAAGGTGACAGTGAATAATAGTAAGACTCCTGCAGGAGTTACACGGTTTTAATTGGGTTACTTAAGCTTTCTCCATTCATTATCCAAATATCCACAAATTATTGTAGGTCATTTTTGTTTAAATGGAACAATGAGGAAGCCTTTTAAAAAACATGTCAAAACTCGGGCACAGAGTTATGATTTATCTCGAGAGTGACTTCATTTCTGTTTAAAAAAACAAAACAGATCCATTACAATCCAGTGCAATGAAGCACTTTGACCGTGTCAGATTTGAACCACCCAACCCTGATGATGGAGGCTGGTCTCCAAACAGCCCCAGATTAGCAGGAGCTAAATAGAAGAGGGAAAAAACTGCATTTATTCAATCATAACATATAAACACATGGAAACCATGTGTAAAATTCTCTCACCTTGCCTGGTTTGTGACTCTTGATCTAATCAGTGCTGGGCACAAATGAGATTTAACGCCGTAAACTGTTAGCTGAACGCTGACATCTGGTTTTGGGACAAACGTTTGTTTTATTATTTACTGTTTCTGAACGCAGTGCTGGTTTGAGAATGCCTTCCTTGAGGGCAAGTTGTTTGCTATGTGTGTGTGTGTACCATGTTAGTTTTCCAGGTTCACCACACACTCTCAGTTGGGTTTAGGTCCAGGCTTTGACTGGGCCATTCCAACGCTCAAATCAAAAACATTCCACAGTTTGTCCTCGTATTGTAACCTTGCCACAGTCTCTGGTCTCGCTCGTCCTCAGGGCTGTCAAACTCATCTTCTTTTTGGGCCAAATCAAGGTCATGAATATTCTTAAAGGGCCGGTTGCCCCAGAATGTGTTGATGAAAACCCGCTAAAATATAAATAAACTATTGAACACCTTTTCAGGACTAACGGACTTGTAATCTTTGGACTGAACTTCCTCATTTTAGTAAAAACTTCTAAAAATTTGCACTCTGAGAAAAGAGTAATTCACATAAAATCTATATAACCATTATTTACATCATCATTATGTTAAAAAAAAAAAGAGCAACTCTTTTTATTGCACAGTAAACCAAATAATTACTCGGAAGTAAACGGATTGCAGCAGCAAACTTAAAAAGTGCCAGCTGCTATTCTAATAATAAACCTAAGAGGTGCTATATTGTTCATTTAACCTTTTTTTTTTTTTTTGTTCGTTTGGTGTGAGCACAGGAGTTGCAAAATCTTCCCCTTTTAAAGTCGCTCTTCGTCCCTCCCTTCGTCTCTGTGATTCTGCCGTTTATTATTCCGTTTCTCCTTCATTTGAAGGAAGAACAAAAAAACACAACAACAACAACAAACCACTGCCCAGTTTTTACTGCTGGCTGACGGAGAGCATGCGCGAGTGGGACTGCACGGCGGTTTACTGCACTGTGCGGAAGTGCTGACTCGCAGGACTATGTGTGGGATAGAGGCAGAAAATAATGGCCTATTTGGGGGCTTAGCCTTCATTTACTCAGCAAACAGAGTGAGTGAGAGAGAGAGGGAGGAGGAGGAAGAGGAGAACGGAGACGGTATTGAGAAAGAGATTGCGGCGTAAAACTCCGCGCTCTGACATGCCATTTAGCACCAGTAGGGCCGACTCATTAGAGCATGTAAATAACCGGAGCCTCGAATTATACCGGCTGACAAAAACAATTACAGACCAAGTTAAGCACCCAGAACAAATTGTCCAATTCTCGCGTAATTTGGTAAACACGGAGATAACCAATTGGCATGTAAATGCTTGAATTGGTAAGGAGAGTCGATGTTTCAAAGGAGAATTCAACAATTGGGACACAAAGGAGGCTTCGTACTCATATCCCCCCCCGAGGGGATGAAGTTATGTAAAATGTTTGTGTCGTGATTAATAACAGCCTCGGTCGAATCCATAAGTTGTCAAACGGCAAACAAAAAGATACACACACCTCTTTCTTCCCCCCGCTGTTTGAATCAGGCCAACCTTCAAGGTCGGTTGCCAGCAGACGGACCCTTTTCCATTCACAAAGAGAATCATGAGATGAATAAACAGGTGAGCAGGGAAAAGATGAGAAGATCAGAAACCTGCTCATCCTTTCTGGGTCTGTGCTTGGTTTGGAAGAGGAGGATGTTTTCTTCAGACAAAAACTTCAAACTTGTAGTAGATTTGAAATACGCGTGAAGGCATAAAAAAAATAAATAAATAAATGGAACGCGTCCATGTCAGTCATGCCGCCCACACTGAAGAAGCTGCCTTATGCAATAAGCAATCAAGGAGAGACTTGGACAATGTTTTTGTTTACCAACGTTTCTATTTCTGGTCGTTTTATCGACAGAAAACAGGCTCAGATTAGTCAATTTGTGAAATATTTCTGGCAGCACTCTGTCAAAGGCGCATATAAAATCTATTTTTTTCCTCCCTGCTGACTTCATTTGACGCACATTTGAGATAAAAAACCTCGATTAACAGCAAACCAACAATTGCAAAGGTCAACAAGTGCAATCGTTCACAATTCACACAATTTTATTAATTAAAGGAAAAAAACTTTCCCTCTGTGAAGAATGGGACGAACATTAATTATGTTGTTAAAAACTTATTACTACGTGAGTGAAGTTTGTGCAGCAAAAAGTTGCGTTTGTGCTGCTATCATTTTAAAGATGTTAAGAAACGTTCCCAGAGGTCATGAAAGGTCAACCAGCCTCCCCACCTTCACATCACGCAAAATGAGCGTCAGTCAACTTTACTATGTTTGCGCCGCAATTTCTTTCTGTTTGTGCTGCTTTGGCTTTGAAGATCTCGATGAAATTTCAAAGGTCATTTTGATTTCGTGAAAGTGTGGGGGCCGGTTGACCTTTTGACCTTCAAACTTTCATTAATATCTTCAAAGCCAAAGCGGAGCGAACAAAAAATGTTTGCTGCACAAACGTGGTCGGGTCGATTGGCACCAATCTTGTCTGATTTGAAGAAAGAGTTTGGGTTGACCTTTCATGACCTCTGGAAACATTTCTCAATAACTCCAAATTGAAAACTTTTGCTGCGCAAACGTTTTGTCTGATTTGAATTTGAACTTCACTCAGGTCTTCAGGGTCTTATTACTTGGGATGTAATAATTCAATATAAGTAAACATTTTGAGTTGTAATTATCATTTAATAGACATTAGTTAACGTTTGTTATATCCCACGACGACATTTGGTTCGCTAAAGATGGAGGTTTGTCTTTCTGAGAAAGATTTTTTTTCTCCCCTTTGCTTCCACGCGGCCATGAATCAAAACCATTACGTTTGATTTGTTCACCAAAGTTCATCTCGGTAATTGATCTGGCACCTTCTCGCTCTTGGATTCGACTAAAAATACGACGTGCACGGCAAACAACTTTAATTACTTTCGAGCGGAGTGCAGTTTATAAATCAGGCTGCTGCGTGAAAATAGACAAAGTAATCCAAGTTTGTGAAAAAGAAAAGAAAAAAAAAAGGAAAGAAAGAAAGTGGAGTTATAAGGGAACTCAATCCTTTGTTTTTCTTCTTAAGTCAGAAACAGGTTGCATTTCACAGAATACTCAATGCATTAAACAACACCGCACTATTTTTCCTTTCCTTCTCTGACTCCTACCTCTTTGCATCTATTTTCCTTTCTGCCTCTTTTTATCTCTGTGTACTTGCGTGTGTGTGTGTGTGTGTGTGACTGCAGTCATGTCAGAGTAAGGCCGGCTGAAGCCCTTACAGCAGTCAGCCTCTTTGATGTTGAGCCCTGCCGAATTAGGCCATCACCCAGCGGTGCTCTGCTGACTGCCTGCACCCACACACTGTCTCTCGCACACAAACAAGGTACACACATACCAACCAAAACAAATGCATCCTGGCAGGAAGGCACGCACATGGAAAAATAAAAGTTTCTGCGCCGCTGTTCGCACACTCGGCAAACCCTCGGACGGCGCGCGCTCGGGAATCGGCGTCCACAAACGTTTCATCACTCTCGGCCAACGCTTCACACCCGCTTCTCCTGCGCGCGCCTCTTTAATAAACATTAATGTAAATCCTTACGAGTGCCTCCCCTCTGAGGCTTCCGCGCGAAGAAACAACGCGCACACCGACGGACGCGCACGCAGGCGAAATGTAGGACAGTCGGAGGGAGTTTATTCAGAATCGCAGGAACGCAGGCGAGGATGCCTTCCCTTTGCGGGAATCGGTCGCCTTGGACAGCTTCCCGAACCAGCAGGTCGTACTGTGTGAAATGGATGAAACTCCGTCCTTGCTGGCTGTCGCCCTCCGTTATTTACCGGAGAGTTGGAGTAAACAGGTGAAAAGATAGTAATATGTTCTGTAAGGAATCCCAGTCGATGTCTTTCAGCAAAAAGCACAAAGCAGAAATAAAAACCTACTTAAAGGCAAAATGAGGCAGATACGTTTTTTTTTAACACATTTCACATTTATCACGTAGCAGCCACACGCTTTGACTAATTTTGATGTTACATCAGAAGAAAGAGAAAAATGACGACGGCAAAACCTGCAAAAATGTTCGCCGACAGGCCAGGCGAGAGGCTGATGGTTACTCTGGAGGAGCTGCACCGCTGAAAAGGCAGTTATGTGACCAGGAGCCTCATGGTGTGGAGATGCTTTTCTTCAGCAGCCAAATGGAAGTTGGTGAGAGTTGATGGGAAGAAATCCTGGGGAAAAAAAACAACCTTGAGTTTCACCTTCAAGCAGGACAGCAACCCTAAACATCTGGTTAGCAATTGCAATGGAGCAGATTGTGTGAGAATGGCCTAATTAAAGTCTAACACCAATCATGAATCTGTGGCGGTATATGCAGCTTGTAGAGACAAACTGACGGAAATAAATAATGTAAAAAAATCAGGAACATTAGTAAATATCTCTGAATGTTAACGGCGTCAAGCTCATCAAGTCTGGAGCAGAATCCACATAAAACGACGCAGCAACGTTTTAACTTGTGATGATGCAAAAAATGGTCACAAGTCGCACACGTTGTTGCATCTGTTTTGTTTCTTCGTCTTTTGTCTTTTACTCCCAACCATAAGTCCTGGCAAGTGGGAGTGAAATAAACTGAGCTATGAGAAACATGCCATGTGACAGCTGTTGAACTCAACATGGCAACCCCGCCGTCTGTCCACTCCACTTCCTTTTCAGCGTTTCTTGACATACTACGAACGTCAAATGTCTGGAGTGATGACGCAGACAACATCAGACTTCAGGAGGGGCTGAAACTCGAGAAACCCGAGAGATCAAATGTTTTACTTCTTGCCTTGACGACACAGATGACCTTCGCTGTGGGGATGAGTTCGTTTTCCTCCGCGATGAGCCTGGAAGCAGAAAAGTGACCAAAGAGGGTCATTTGTTTAGCCGTTGTTGGTTGCAATTTCGACTCAAGCAGCAAATATATTTGTTTACCTGTGGTTGCCATGCCTACAAGAGCTTTCTGTTTTGCACCTTTATGTTAGAAGGAGGATTTTAAACTCCGGGATGGATGAACGTGGTTTGTGGCGCCGTCAAAATCGTTGAACATCACCAGAAGCTGCTGGGCTTTCACAGCTAACAATTCGTTTCATGGAGGTTTACAGGTAACAAAGATGACATGCACTTTGTGAAGAAATCAAGATGAATCATGCTTATGAACTGTGTGTTGCTTTCGATGCGTTCCTTGTTTAGTGTGAGTGTCAGGACGCGGAGGGTGAAACATCTAATCTTCCACTGTGTCGGTGAACCAAAGCTGAATTTGATCTCCCGAGCCTTGAGCAGTTTGCAGGCGATGGAAACGTTTTGGAACTGGAGATTTGGCGACTGAATTATAAAACAATTTTTTTTTCAAAACCGGACCCTCTTCGGGCACGATGTGGGACATTTGTGTGTCATACGACCTCTGACCTTCTGGTCGTAGCTGTGTTTGAGCTCGTGTGTAAAATGGTTTGGTGTCCCATTGAAAAGGAGCATATAAAATGCTGTGATGACATTTCCTATGCTTTATATATACATGTGGTTTGCCAGTTTTTACATAATCACCAAGCTGTTGTTGCCGAATATGATGTGAAATGATTTCATCTGAGTCACTGGACAAAATAAACTTTGAATTTGGATTTAAATGAGATAACATGAGATTTAGATTCTTGTCATTTATTCTTTTTTAAATAAATTACAAACTGACTTAATCTCTCTAGACATGGACCAGAGTGAGATTTCACACTATGATAATCTTGAGGTACTAAACACATAAAAAGATTTAAAACAACAACACAACATGATCTAGTTGGTTGTATTGAAAAAGGTTCCAACCAGCTTGGACTGTTTTCCACAAGTGACTTTGAAAACACCCCAAAAACTCACTTTTTTTTTTCTTCTTCTTCTTCTTCTTCTTCTTCGTTATTAATGTAGTGAGGAAAAAAATGTAAGAGAAAACCAGACAGAGTCAACCTGTTGTACTTTAACACTCTGGTCACTTTGGGATTTTCTCCAGAAATCTCTCTAAACTGACCAGAGAAATAGCAGGAGGTAAAAGCTTTAGTTTTAACATTTTACCTTTGCAATAGGTCTTTGTATCTTGATACCCGTAGCTTCCCCAAGCCTATTTTTCTTTTTTCCATCAGTCATTATTAAACTAGTCATCGTTCTGCATTAAAAAGAAATAAAAGATGTATCATGCAAATGCCACATTCGCTGTTCTGCTAAATACTTGTTTGTTTTGTATTTCCCTGCTGAATGGAAATCCCATTTAGCAGAGAAAGATAAGGCTGGTCTGCGCATTACAACATCTATGCTGTAATAAACAAACTCTCTCTCTCTGGCGGCCTGGAACATCCCTCTGGTCAAACTGGAGACCGGCCAAGGACCTTTCCATCAATTCACTGCTGTTTTTTTCTTCTTTCTTTCTCTCTCTCTCTCTGTCTATCTGCGCTTTTAGTTTTCTCTGTTTTTCACTCCCTCTGTCCACTTCCCTCTCTCCGTCCACTTAATTATTTCCACTACTGCCTCCCTAGTATGAAGACGTGGTGCGGGTCGGCCTCGGGAGCTGAAACTGCTACTTAAATGTTACGTAATCGCCACAGAACAGCATGAAACGCCACCATCGCTGCCTCAGCTCCGTTGAAAGTCGCCCGACTTCACGTTTCTGTCCGAGTGAGGAGAGCAGGTGCTTGTCTCCGAAGACAAACGCCGTCTCGGTCCCACGGCAACGCGCGGACACTATTGCATCACGCAGCCGGGCCTCCCCCCTGCACGCCGCGCCACACACACAGCGTGTCGCTGCTGCATATCAATTACACGGGGAAGTGAAGATCTATTTCTAATTCAATCGCTGGTGTCACATTCCTCGCTCTCTGGCTTTCTCCCTGCCTCGCCGTCCCATTTCCCAACCCGCCTGATTCTCCGCCGATGCGTTTCGGTTGGGAGCGCTTGTTTGTGCGTCAGAGTCTGAGTCCGCAAAGCCATAACCTGCTGCATGGGAGCAGATTTATTTACGTGCAGTTGTTGTGGAGATGGCATGAGAGGGAGGCCTGGAGGCAATTTAAGGTCAAAGTTAAAGACTTGGTTGTCTTCTTCTGTCCAACATCAGCCAGCTTTTTGAATCTGTTGGGTTAAAAACAAACTCAAACCCATTTGTCTCAGTCCTCGGTCAAACGTCTCTCTGGGCTTCGGTTTACTGAACACTGCTGGCTTAGGGATCCAGTTTAATCCAAGAAATTAGGATTTTAACTTGTGCTCATTAGAGAAAAAACTGTCACTGCGGTGGTTGGTTTTTGCAAACATTAGTAAACAGCAAATAGTAGCATGCATGTCAAAGCAGTTTGTGTCCAGGATGTGTGGGGTCTGCAGAAATGTTAGTTGCTCTTTTCCTGACCTAAGACCTTAAGTCCTGCCCGGTCAGCTGTGACGATCCTCTCTGTATCCTGTATATATATGCTATTAAGTGGGGCTGTTGCAAAAGAATATTTTCGTGCTCTATCGATGATTTTTACGATTAATGGAGCGATCAGATCTCTGTCTCTCCCTTCCCGTCCCTCTTTGCCGTTATGCTGCGAGCACAGAGCAGCAACTCGTGGGAGGAAGTGAGCGATGCCCAACACAAGGGATGGTCCGACTGCAACGCGGTGCGCGAAATAATGAAACAATTTTACGAAGCTTCGAGGCAGATCGATTTTCCTCGAGGAATTTTAATAATACACGAATCATTCGAGTACCTCGCCCTAACACCCTACTTGTAAGGCAACCAAATGCAGGATAATTCATTACCTGGATTATGAAACAAGTCATCTTCAGGCTCAAATGAATTTGTTTCATTCATTTTCTATACAGCTTTTCACCAATTCTTGTTCGCAGTCTCACTCTTTCCCTGCTTGACTCACCTTTCACACCAGGTTCCATCAACCTGAATTTGCTTTCACTTAGTTGACAAATTGATGTAATTGAGGATAATACTTTTTTTTTTTTTTTTTTAGAATACCTGCACTCTAGGCTTTTCTTTGCATTTTGGTGCAAACTTGACTTTTCCTTCTTTTTCTTTTTTTTTTCTTTTTTTAATAAAAATCCTCAGCAGTGCTTTGAGGTCACAATGTACCAGCTTCTTCCTTTACTTTTCCCAAAGCTCTTGTTTCCTCGTGAGAAAATGAGTCACTCTATTTTCTCCCTCTCTCTCTCTCTCTCTCTGTCTGTCTTTTAGATCACAACCACTTGAACAATGCAGCTCTATCCCCGCTGGGACCGGCCATGGCCTTGTCTCACCCTCACAACAACCTGGGAATTGGCTTCAATAAGTACACCTCACTCAAGGCCATAGGTGAGTCGACCTCCACAGAAACACCGACACGCATCCGCTCCGGCTGCAGGTGAGAGCGGCACTATTTGTATTTGGACACGTTTGTGAACGCTAACGAATGCAGCTGCTGACGTGAGACAGAACACGGAAAGCAGAGAAGGTGGGAAAAGGGGGAAGCCTCCTTTACAGTGACGGGTGTCATCATGGGTCACCGTTCATTTCTGAACGCCCGGCTTTCATATCGCAAAGGGTTATTGCAGCCGTGATGTGAATATTGCGACTGAATTCACCTGTTCGCAAGAAAAAAAAAAAAAAATATTCCAGCGTCCCGGTTTTATCGCTTGCCTGGTTTTAAATACACATTAGTTCCACCTGCTGGAGTTTGTCGCGGCTCTTTCCTGCAGAACAACGGTGGAGAGAAATTGACTTCAAGCTCGTGCGTCCCCCTCCAAACATCGCCACCTGCTGGTCAACAAGTGCGAGTAACAGTCAACGATCAAGCAAAAAATGTCTCCGGCAGCTCGAGGAGATTTAGGTTAAAAACTCTACTGGTGAACTATATATCGGTGACGTCATCATCAAACGACGACTATGACAGTTGGCCCCGCCTGTTTGCGCTTCAGTGTTCAGGGAGTCACCGATTTGCAGCTTTTTCTGGTGAACGCGGCTATAAATTTGCCCATTAGCTGTTGTGTTTCTTTAAAAAAAGAAAACGCGGCTGGTTGAGGCTGAACTACGCAGGCGCCACGCTACTTGAGACGCTATTGGCTGACGTTGGCGAAGCAGCCAATCCGGGAGCGGCGTTCGTTTTCCTCGCTGCCGATTGGCTCCACCCCGCAGAGCAGAGATCAGGAAGCGTTAGCTTTGACTTGGACCCGATGTGTATCAGGTTTATTCAGTGTTTGAGGCTGTCATGCAACAACAAACTCTCCGGTCGCAGGCTTCTTCAGATTCGTTGTATCTTTCCTGCCCACAGAGAGGTGTGTGTTTTTATTGGGTGTATGTAAACTTCTGGTCCCAACTGTACATATTCTACTAAAATGTATATGTATTTTATTTAATATTTAAGCTGTAGGTTTATTTAACCCCCAGCCTGACTGAGAGATCTGTTCTTATCAAATTAAACATAAAACTAAAATTACAATTTGCCCCCTAATTTGTCCACACAGAGCACAGAGCTAAAATACTAGTTTAAAAAAAACAAAATCTGAACAGGAACATTTAGAAGTCCAATCAGTTTCCAGAATTTCACGCCTTCAGCTTCACCCAGATTATGCTTTTGCAGTAAAAGTGATATTTTTTTAATCGGTTCTGCCCAACATCAACATAAACGCCTCCACTCACAGCGACTCGATGCCCGAAACCCTTTGCATACATTTCATGTGTGCAGATAGAAAAAAAGCTCTCTTCATCTGGTCACTGCAGACAGAGGAGGGCGTGGTGACAAAGATGGGGAAGGACAGCCTGACACATGCATGTGTGCTGCTCAACATGAGAGCGCCCGTCAGAGCAGGAGCGAGAAGGGCTTTGAAGGGCAAACTGGTAACTCGCAGCAGAGATTTAACAGAAGTAGGAATAACGCAGAAGTGCAATTAAAGCAGCGAGTCGGAGGAAGGGGGGAGAAAGACGAGAAAACAGAGACGTTCCCATCTCATTATTCTGCTCTGTGAGTGGAAAACAAAGGCTGATTGCAGCTGCGGCAGAGAACCAGCCACTCCAAAAGGAGCGTCTGACACATTTCACCCAAAAACACTTCAAAGTAACAAATCCCTCACACACTGAGGTGCAATATGCTCCGTTCTCGCTCTCTCAATTTCTAAGTACTGAGCTCAGTCTCGATTTGAGGACTTGCATGCTCCTCTGTTCGCTACCTGCTCTTAGCACCACGGCACAGCGGGGGGTTTTATTGTTTCATAAGCCTTATGCATTACTTTGTATATTTTTTATTTTGTTTCAATATTCATCTGGTAAAGAGTACAGATATTTTTGAAGAATGAAACATACCCATGCCAGTAGGTGATGTTAAAGCTTAGCAAAAGGAAAAAAAAAAAAAGTCTATGCATTTTGAATTCATTCATAATTTGGTGCTTCCCATTAAGCAGGAAGTGGATTTAGGATCATTTTGGATTTTGACAAAAGCCGCAAACCCACCAGAAATCGGTTTAGCTAAATATTCACGCTAGTGCCAACTTGGTGACTTTGTCTTCTTTTTCTTAATTTAATTTTGACTTGTCCACAAAAGCATTTCCATTATCAATAAGTCAAGTGTGAAAGAAATGGAATCACTTTTACCAAAGAAGCTTTCTACTAAACCAGATTTCAGCTAAATGTTTGTTTTAACAAATAACAAGTGTGTTTTAAAACCAGTTTTTTTTTTTCCTTATTAGTCCATCTCCGTCTCAATAACAAACGAACAAGAACTACTTCCTTGAGTACTTCAAAATAAGAGTCCCAGACATAGCTTCCTGTTGCAAAGCTTGAAACATTCACCTTCATATCCCAGATTTGATTCTTTTGGTTCCTCTACAATGTTTTTTTTTTTTTTTTTTTTTTTTTTTACATTCAGTCAATAAGTTTGTTTTTGAAATTAGGCTGGTAACTGAGTTTATTAACGTTGAAAGGAAAACATAATTTATGATTTTGTACACATTTTATTTAGAGGTTGCAGGTCAACAATTTGCACCCTTCTCTATAAGCAATGAAAACAGTTTTGTTGAGGCTGGAAGGCCTCATTTCATTCATCCTAATTCATATTCTCTATCAGATTCAAGCCATGACCCTGAAACGTAAATATTACTTGAGTTAAAGAAAATTATTTTACACCCAAATCTGCCTGAAGGTCCAACCAAAAGTGTACGCTGATGAGATTTCACTTATATTTCTTTTGGTCGATGCTTTTTGGACTGTTTATTCCTAAAACAACCTCTTTTTTTTTTTTCTTCAACACTTTTTCAACACAATAGAAAATAAAGGAATTTGATCAAAATCTTTTAAACAGTCAAACTAACCAGCATTTTTCTCTGATTTTTCCGTTGCTGCAGTTTTTTTTTTTCCCTCCAACAACAACAACAAAAAAAAAAACTGTCAGCAAATTACAGCGATAAGAAGCAGCAAATACTCCCCATTCATCTTTTCACACCTGCTTATCGGCTCCCTCACGAGGTAATAAACAAGCCACTGGGTCCAGAGGTCCTCGCTGTGCACACAAAGTCATGGCTAGGGCACAAAACAGTCCGGATGGGAGAGCTGACCATTTGCCAGGTGAAACAGCAGGTCCTGTGGACTCAGCTCTTTTGAAATCTTTTTTAATATAACACGGTTGGCCGGCGGCGGCGGCGCAGATTCATCCTAATCAGAGTTGAGAGAAAGCAGGCTTCAAGACACGCTGACCCAGATGTCATGTTAGGCAGAGCTCCGTTGACGACAACCTGGATGTAAATCAGAAGGCCTCGCAAAAATGAATTTGGCGTCAGGCATTCGTGAGGAGAAAAGGCATAAGGAGCTCTTGGCCTGCTGTTTGGGTCGCGCCATGGCCGGACATCACTTTGGTGCCGCTTCGAACAAGTCCTTGAGAAGGTGACGCATCAGTGGCGGAGCTGCAACTCTTTCAAAGAAGAACGTGGAGCAGCTCAGTCAACCTTTCGGCTGGAGGGGAAACCTCGGCGGCAGCATAAAGCTCCGTGCTGGACTCCTTCCCATGAGGATTCACGAGAAGCGCGATGATGCTTTTCAGGTCTCGGCGATAAAGACGTCTGTTTAAAATCGAAACTCTCTCAACTGTGACTCACCGCTCAGCCGCATTGCAGTCCCTAATCACAAGTTCTGATAAAACAGATGACAAATAGATTTAGCTCTAAAGGCGCTGAGAGCTAAATTTAAAGCATATCCGCAAATAGGAGGATTAGGAATCGTACCAGGAAGTTGTGTGACAACGAAGCTCTGCCAGAAGAAAACCACGGGACCCTGGCGCAAGCAAATTTAATATACCTGTGTTAATTAAAGAAGTCAGAGGAGAACAGGTGTGCTGGCAGCCAGAAAATGCAGGATACGTGCAGAGGAAGTGAGAGAGTGGAATGGATAATCCAAATACCAACGTAGAGCAAAGAGGCCATTGCTGTGGGACCAACATGTTTGTTTTTATTTATCCGATTTAAAAAAAAAAAACTCCTGGTTTTTTATTAATCGTAACAAAAGGAAAGTGTTGTTTTCTTTTTTCTCTGCCTCGGGTCCTGAGAAACTTTGGTTTCCAAAGGAACCAGAAATCATCAAAAAATTATTATTATTATTTTTTTTTTATCTCTGATTAAAAAAAAAATCAGAGATAAAACTTGTTTTGCAAATTTAATTTGCAAAACAAATTAAATTTTTACCTGAATCTGAATTAATACTGAAATTCCTCCTCAGTCTGAATTCCCTGGACTGTTCTGGAGTATTTTTATTCAACAAATTACACAGGACTTTAGTGGTTATGTCACTTGGGTTTGGATGTTTTCTTTTTTGTCATATGCTTTTGGTTGTGTGAAATCTTATTGGTGTCGACAAATATTGAGATATTCCTCCTCAGTCTGAATTCCCTGGACTGTTCTGGAGTATTTTTATTCAAAATACTCCAGAACAGTATTTTGAATACTGTTCTGGAATAGTATTCATATACTTGAATAAGAATAAGTATAAACAATATTTGAATAAAATATTGTTTATTTTTAAACAATAAAAATAAACAATTTTTATTGTTTATTTTTCAACTTTACATTTCTTCCTGACCTGTGCTGCACTTTGGTCACCTTTGGTTTTTAAACTTCTCTGTGAATGAACGAGTGAATCGACTGCAGCAAGCATTTGAAAAAAAATAAAATAAAATAACTGTTTGGAAACTTTGACAACTTACAATAGGCTTCTAAAAATACATATTGACAGGGAAAGCACGCAGAGCAAACATTGTAAACAAACATCTGCTGAGTAATAATCACATTCTGCCGACAGAGAACGATTTGAACATAAAGTGAAGTCGTTCTGCGTGACGTTGCCACGGTGTTATTAATTAGCATTTTACAGATGAGGCACTCTTAGAATAGCTCCTTTAGCATAATGCACTGCATTACAATTAGTCCAAACCAGAGAGTGCTGTAAAGCGCTGAAATTCCTTCTGCGGCTCCAGCTAATGCATCCATAATGCAGTGGCTCAGACTAAACCCTGGGGCACTGTTTTAGGCTGCCACTGGAAAGAGAGCACTGGGCTGGTGCTTAAGAAGAGCAGAAAATATGTGAAACACGAAATCGAAAACAAAACCGATTCAGGAGAAAAGGACGACCAGATGGGAGATTCTCTGGACCGAAGAGGACGTTGAGTAATCCTGTCACAGAGAATCGTGCCGCCGGCTCGGCCCGGCGACAGCATGTGTGGAAACACTTAAGTGGACAGCAACAGCGGTTGTTGTTTGAAGGCAGGGTCTGTTTAATTCATTATCCCTGCGCTGTCCCAGATTTCCTAACAGCGGCGCGCTGCCAGTTCACCTTCGACAGGAACCACAGCCGTCCGCAGCTCTGCTCTCACAGATTAAAGGTGAAATCATTCATTTTTCACCAGCTGCCCACGTTGCCGTGCGCCAATCTGCAGGACCGATCTCATCCGGCCTTCGGCAGCTCATTTGCAATCTGCTCCGTTTTCTTGTAGAAACTTTATCGTAACTTGGTTTTTATTTTCATCAGGGCTTCCCCAGTTTACGACAATTAAACTGGGGAATTGTCGAAAAACGAGTCAAATTTTGATTGAGAATTTGCTTATTGAGATTATGTTTTTATTTGTGACTACTTTTACTGCGACTACGAGGTTTGTGCTTGATAAAATTCTGATTCTTGAACTTAATTACGACGTCTGTGCTGCTTCTATGGTCAGAAGTCGCAGGAAACGCTGCCACTCGTTTGTCTTTTCAGGAAGAAAGTAGAGCCATCTACAACAGGATATTTCATGTCTGGTTTTGTGCCCACATGATTTAAAGTGATCTATATCCTACTAGTTTGTTCAGAGGAGATGTGGTGACGAGACTCAAATAAATAACATCTGTCAGCAGGAGGTCGCTTAGAGCCGTTCTGGGTTGACCACGGCGTCACAATCTGTAATATTTCAGAAGAATTAAGTGGCCACAATGGGGTTGAGATGAAATGATAGAAATATGGTGTGACCTAAAATACTAAGATAGTCATAAATCAAGCAGTATCTAAGATTTGACCATCTGTCCATTGATACAATGGCAGTCTGTCGGGGTTATACCTCAACTCTTTGCCAATGACCGCTGGAAATAGGCAGCAGCCCCCTCCATGACTCTGAGCAGACAAACGGATATAGACAACGGGTGGATGAATCGATCGACTTGACCAATTCATCATCAAGTCATTTATCTGTTTTCTCAATGGCTAAGAATGTGGTTAGTGAAGAGTTTGTTTGTGGACACGAAATGGATCACTGATTGATCAATTGATGACCTGGTAGAGAAGGGTCTCTACCTTCATCTGTTTATTGTTCTGCATCAGTGATCTTACTAAACGTAACCAAAGCCTTAATTTTTTTTCTTTTTCCTATTTTCCCATCATGCAGACACAGGTGTAAGAGACTACTACAAGAGCTACCCAATGGTAGATTACACCCACCGCCAATCTCCTCCAACCTTCCAGCCAATCAACTTCCACCCCAAGGACAAGCCCTTCCTGCCGCCTCCCGACGTCCACGCACCTCTCGCCATCACCATCAACGCCTCCCAGATGCCCAAGCCCAAGATCTCCAAAACCAACACGCACCCGCTCACCTCCAGCTCGGCCTTCAAAGCGTGGGACCCGAGCAAGAGCCACATCCCGCACCCGACGGCAACCCACATGGGCATCAGTGCGCAGCAGCAGCAGCAGCAGCAGCAGCACCACCCCATCCAGCAGCAGCAGCACCACCAGACGCTGCATCAGCAGAACAGTCGGCGCCAGGCCTACTCCAACAAGAGGCAGTTCAGCATCGAGACGTTGCCCGAGCTCTTCTCGCAGCCGCTGGGCTACGGCCACTCGCCGCACATGCACCCCAAGCACAAGGGACTGGCCACCAACAGCAAGACGGAGGTGACGGTGTGAGCGAACAGAGAAACGGAGTCGAGGGGGAAGCGCTCTGATATCCTTTATATCCACTGCTACCATGTTGTGTGGCAAGCAAATATCACATCTGGGATTTTTATGAACTGCGTTTTCCTCAACATTTTTAACTGGAGCAAAGATAACAGCGTGTGTGCGGCATTTGTATGTTTCTGAGACCGTCGGGTTGGAACCCCAACGGATGAGCCGTGAAGGTGACGTAGCAGCAGGTGTCAGCAGTGACCCTTTGAGCCTGGCAGCTTTTCTAAATAATTGAGTGGCCTCTAGGTGTGTTGACACACCTCTCTGTATTGTCTCCCTCTTGGACTTTGCCACATTCTGCTCCACTCTGTAGCCCCTCTCCACCTCGTCCGAGTGTTCAGATTCCACTCAGAGACTTTTCTTACCCTTAAACCCAAAGTCCAGACTCCGAGGCTATGAGAGAAGCCGGCAGGGGGATGTTTTCCCTTGAAAGTTTGGCTTCTCATCAGCTGAAACAATATCATTGGGTTGTCAGCTCTCATTGCCCTCCAGTCTTTTTAAGAGTGAGATATCAGCCTTGCAATTCATACCAGAGAGGAGGGCAGAGGATGGGGGTGGGGGGGGCGGAGGCATTCATCTGAATCTAGAGGCAAACGCGATGAGAAGGGATCCAAACCGCGTGCGGAACATGCACACACTCGTCAGATTTTACCGAGAGTTTCTGGCAATGTCAGAAAGCCCGCAGACTCCGCATCTCTTCCCCTGGAGACAAGCAGAAACACAATTTTCTCTCAAAACTCTAATTCTACTAGACTTGTGAAATGAATCAGTGGGCTGTCTCATTGGACGCTAGAGCTTGATGATGTTTATAGCTGCAGAAGAAGCGGCTGATGCTTTAAAATGGGACAGAAAAGTCCAATTTGTCCAGCCGGATCATTGTGAAGAGTAGCTTCACAAACGCACCAGAGAATCCGTCAACTGCATATCTGGTGTTTCTATTTGGGTTGAGTTCATGCTCTAAGATTCGCCTTGCTATTTTCATCTCCATACATATAAGGCGCCTTGTAAAAAGTATCTGTACCCCTTGCAGTCGGAAGCACAAACGTTATAGCATCAACAATTGCAAGAGAATAAATGGCCTATTTAAGACCAAGGAGGACAATATCCCAAGTTTTTAGCATATGTGGATGCTGCTGTCGACCTAAACTGAAAGACTAAGTAGGGAAAACATTAATCGAGAGAAGAGAGCAAAGAGGTCCAGGGTAATTCTGAGGGATATGCAGAAATACCCAGAGAATCTGTAAACAGGAATACTAAATTCAGCCTCTGTGGAGTAGTTGTAGGTAGAAAGTTGTTCTTTAAAGAAAGCTTTGAATTTGAAATTTGCCTCAAGCCATTTAGGCGAAACCGATCGCCTAAATGGCTAAAGACTCTCCTGGACGCTGCAAAAGACTGGGATTCAAAGTTCACCTTCCACCTTTAAAACTCTTTAACATACAGCAAGAGACACAAAGGTGATATAAACCAAAGCGTTTGCCTCTTAGAATGGTCCAGTCAATGTAAAGACCGAAACCCAATTCAGACGTTACGACCAAACTGATTTTTAAAGTCGATCTCTGTCCAGTTGGACTCAGATTGAGCTATTTAGCAAAGAACATTTCAGTCTCTAGAAATACAAAGGGGTAGAGTCACCGCTCCAGAAAGAACACATCAAGATTTCTGAGTGGAGCGTTACAAAACGTAGAAAAGCTCAAGGGGTGCGGGTACTTTTTTTTTGCAAGGCTCTGAATGCGTATTGGCTTCCTTACTGATTCTTAACAGCGTGGAGTGTTTCTGGGTGTAAGGGCAGAAAGCACTAGAAAACAAGAACACCTCCTCCTGGATGGTTTGATGCGAGTGTTTAGTGCTGCTGCTTGCGCTGCAGTTTGCTTCACTCCCTCTTAATGAAGTGTCTCAGCACTCCACGTGAGTGACTGCTAGCACTTAAACAAATCACTAATGTAATTCATCCCTCGGATGCACACAGCTTACACATCAAGAGAGCTTACTTGGTCTGAGGCCATGCTTTCATCCAAACGGAGAAAAAAACAAAATGAGAACTTCTATTTTTTCCTCCCCCCCGTTGTAATGCCCGGCCAGCAATTTAGACGTTGGGATTTGCGGTTTTCTAATGCGACCTGGGATCTTTTGTTTTTGTGTTGACGCCCTAGTCGTCCTGCTGGCGGGATTTAAGGAATGCAACATCGAGCAAGACTGGCCTCCATGCTCTGTTGGGTTGAAATCCTTCGTAAGTCCAGAGCCTTCGTTTTTGTTTTTTTTTTTTTGTTGAGCACGCAGCACATTCACATTCTCAACACGTCGCATGCGGATGCTTGAGCCCAGGCCTACCGTGTAACATTTGATGGCCCCAGACGTCCCCTAGGGCCGCTTTTCAGCGCGCAGGGTAGTGATTTACGCCAGCAGCTCTCTGAATGAGAACAGTTCATCTGATTGTCGGGACGCTGCAGAGGCAATAGAAAGCAAGGAGACCCTTCCTTGGTTAGAAGATTTGATAGTAAGACTATCTCCTACTATCAATTATCCGATCAATGCTTGTTCACCTTGTTCTCCGTTTGACTTACCAAGCATTGCAGTCGGCTGTAAGGAAACCATTTTAAATACAAGGACCCTCAGATTTATTGCCGTCTCTGGAGAAAAAAATAAATCTTATGTTTTATTGTAGCAGCGTGATTTCCTGTGGAAAAATGTACCAAACCATTTAATCTGGGTACATTAATTCAGCGAAGAAAAAAAACATGTTAAGAAGACAATCGACAGTGCCCCTAAAAATCCCTTCATCTCCAATGTCCACTTTACAATTTTAAGCTCCAAAAGGTATTTTAAAGTTAGCTAAACTTTAAATCTTTCCCAGGGCATCAGTTTAATGACAGGAAGCACCTCTGGCTTCATGCATGCATATTAATCTAACACAATGGTTGTGAGATCTAAAATTTCTGCAGTGTATGTGTCTGAGGGGGCAACAAACACAGCCACCAATCTGACATGCCATTAATTTCCATGAACAAACCCAAACTGGCAGAATTAGGCCTGAATTCAATGCGCCAGCAAACCTCTTGCACCTTTTGGACCTCTTCAGCCCTTCGTGTCCTACATTTAAAATCTCCGCCTATTTTAGTTGCACGCAGTTCTTTAAATGGCCTGTGAGTAAATTATATATTTGCCAATTTATCCATAACAACTGGACCTTTCGATATCTTGCAAGTTATTTTTGCGATTTGCAGTGTCTTGAAAGATTGTCCCTCAGATTCATTTCACTCCCTGCTACGGTGGTGTGTGAAATTACCGTAATAACCCGATATCGACTGGAAAGCGCGACGTCTCCCCTTTCAGAAACCGTCGGAACTTTTTCAGAAGGCGCAAAGCGTGGCGGAAATCCGGTACCGCAAAGTTGGCTGGACCGTCGCCGCTCCGTTTAGGATTAATTCAGGGTGTCGCCTTTGATTAAAAACTATCTACAGGTGGAAACCAGACCCGTCCGTTGATGTTCAAACACAGTGTTCTTGATGTTCTACGCACCTGCTGAAAACCCGAGCTACTTCGAATTGATTTCACTGCTCTTGGGTGGTTACTGGCTATTCACAAGTACTTCCACTCAACACTGCTTGAAAAATACTGAAGAATGTCCTTCTGGTGACTAAGTATTCAAATAACCTTTGAGTGTTTTAGAGAACTTGTCCAGCAATGACTCCTCCTCAAAGCAATATTACTAAAAAAATAAAAAATAATGCAATTTCTTCAAGTTCCAGTTACTGATTGAATTCACCTTCATTTATCATAAGGACACCAGATATGCCACAGTGGATAAGTCTGGCACACGCTTCAGCACATCAGGCATCAAACTGCACCGTTTACCATCGTCACACACTATTTAGCTCTTTTTTTATCTTTCCCCCTTCTTCTCTCTTTTCGTCATTGCGTCTGCCTCTCTCAGAATTGGTTAAGCTAAATGAAAAACAGGCACTTTGTAGTACAAACCACAGGGCGAAAATAGCAATCATTTTATATTACTTTTCCGTGACGACCGAACATCACTGCTGTGCATCCATATCCATGAAAGGCTGAGCGATGGGTCCCAAGAGCTCCGCTGGTGTTTGGGGCCCGCTGCTTGGAGACGCCACGAGAATCTCCCAGGGTCCTCGTCGTGTGCGAGTGACGGTGTGCTGGGAGTCGGCCATGACAGACGACAGTGTCGCGGAAAGCGTGGCGGGCCCTGGATTCACTGAGCGTGACGAGGCTTGCACAAATGCAGGCCGCAGCATGAGTTTGCCGCGCGTTTCTTCGCATCTGGACACACGAAACCCCCACGGAAGCGAAGGTGTGAGCCATGCATTTGTCCGGGGGAAATTTCACTCAGACAAATAAGGCGGCTTGCGCTTAAAACTCAACTGAGATGCAAACGAACACATCCGGATGAAATGGGGGCGGGGGGGGGGAGAGCAATGAAGTAAAACTTTAACAAGTGAGAATTAATTAGCAATATAACGCACGCTCCAACTGCTGCAGTGACTTCTCCACTTTACCTCTCCAAGATGTGAAAAACCTGTTAGGCAAGCTGCTGGAGTGCCGCTCGGCGCCCGCTGGCACGCCTTTGTAATAAGGGATCAGCTAAGAATGGGGGGGGGGATCATGAATACAAAAGCACCAATGGGATATGCAGGGTGTGAATATGCATCAAACGCATCTGTGCTTGTGCTCGCTTCGGCTCTGCGGCGCATTTAATGTGCCGGTTGTCCTCCGTGGCATCCCTCTTTCCTTTTGACTTGTAGTCCCAGGAGGTGCAAACACTTTTAGTGGGTCACTTCATGTGAAAAAGCTTTCTGGCCTTTAAGACCCAGACCGAGCTGTCACAAATCACTGCTAATGCATTAGAGGAGTGGCTCTCTAGCCTTTAATGACGAGCACCATCTCAGTATTGAGGTTCTGAAGCACTGCCTTGCTGACAAGACGTTACGAAACAGTGACAGAAATTGACATTTTCAGTTGAAGAACACGAGCAAAATATACTAACCTTATTCACTGCACATTTGGTTGAAGGATTCAAGTCTGTGTATGAATAACGGATGAGGTACCAACGATTTGTTTTCAAGTCGTCTGGAATTCATAATCGCTAGTTTGAATTCTTTCCCCTCAATAAGGGGCGTCAGGCTCGTCTTCATTTTGGGCCATATCAAAAATCTGAACGTCCTTAAAGGGCCGGTTGAACCGGGATATATTGACAAAATCAGTAAATAGCCATTTTTCCCCTGGATTTTGAGGTTGTTTTAGTGTAATTTTTGCAATCAAAATGACAGATTTTGTGCCGTCAATCTAGAAATGTTTGTAAGAAATTTTTACAGTGTACAATGTTAAATGTGACTTTTTATTCTATCAAATTGCAAACCATAAAATCAAGTAAGGCCGAGGCAGCAGTCACTTAAACGCAATGTTTTTGACAAATTTTGAGAAAATTTGCAGTAAAATTAGAAAAAAAATTTCAAGAATTTTTGATTTTGTGTGGATTTTGAATATTAGGCCTTATTAATGTAATTTGGAGTCCAGAGGGACACATAGAAAGCTACGGCGGGTCAGATTTGGCCCCCGGGCCTTGAGTTTGACACCTTAGGTTCAGCTTAGATGATTCTAAGCTGAACCGAAAAACCTTCACTTTTTCTTTTTTTTTTATTTTCTTCTGAAGATACTGGTATTCGAATCAAATGGCAGAGATAGACCAGCCAAAAATATCACATGAACTGTTCTGGTCTCCTCTACCTTTCATAGAGTGGACCAGAAAGTATTGCCACAGTGTTGTTTTGCTTTCCACAACCCTGGTAGCATTGTGCATCATCACTCTGGTCGCCATGGGATTGTCAGCCAGCACCGTGCTCAAGACGACCCAGAATTTCTTTCATGTCGCTTCATGATGGCGGTCTGGTCCAGCAAAACGGTGAAAAGTAACCCTTCTTTCTGCACCTCTCTATGACAGAATCTGACTAGTGGTCCTCCTTTCTGAGGAGCTTCTTGGTAGCTTTGATATGATCTGGATTGCCATTGTTTGTGGGATAAAAGCATCTGCCAAACGCATAGACTTGGATTGTTGCCTTCCCTCAGCATTTGCACCGATTTTACATGTTCAGCCTTTAGATGTTCTCGCTGTCCTTCTCCCTTGCGTTCCCTGTTCGAATTAAAGACAGATGTACGCACGCGCCTCGTCATTTTAGCCGTTTATCGATTCTTTTAATCAGCGCGGAAATGGTAATATCGAAACTTCCCAAGGAGAGGGCACCCAGGTACCACCCATGGTATTTGTAGCAAAAGTCTGGAAACCTTGGCATTAGCAAAAAAAATGCACAAGGACAGCGAGTAAACAAGCAATACGAATCGGTAAAGCAATAACAAGCAACCACCACACTTCAGCCTCTCCTCAACCCATTTAGATCCCTCCTTAGAGTTTTTTATGCCAACGAGTGTGTGGCGCTTAAACAGAGGGGAGCACTGAGCAGAAGAGGAGACTACAGAGGGCCTGAGAGGACAGAGACTGGAGTGAAAAAGATGATCTGGCTTGCATGGACACAGCAGATACGGCATTGGTTGTGTTTTTTTTTTTTTTTTTATCCAGATTTGTCTGCAGAGTCCTGAAGCATTCATCCCGGGTTCAATCTCTTTGATGTATTCGAGCAGTCAGCGTTATAAAAAGGATTCTGCCGCCGCAGCTGCAAAGAGAAGCGGGTCTGTACTCTGATCTGCAAATGTTCACAGCGGGATCTGGACCCCCTTGTTACTCTCCTCATACTCTTGACAGACCTCGAGCTCTGCGATCCGAGCGCGAACAAACGGCGCTGGATGTGCGACGCCGGCTCCGGGATTCACAATTGGAGGGGAGAAACAAGCCCTTCAGGACAAACAGAGCCTGAGGACAAGCTACCAGCAAAGTCAAAGACACAACTTTTCTACATTTTTCTTGTCGCACGGATTAGCTGACGGTGCGAGCGCCAGCTGACTTTAACTTCTTCCTGCACTTTGGGAAATGTTGCTTCCCAATGTGTCAGAATCCCAAGAAACGATCATTCTGACATACTGGAAAGAAACGGACACATTTTTAGTGTTGATTTCCCTGTGGTCCAAAAGCTCTGGATTTTTTTTTTTTTTTATTTTATTTTTAATAATTATTATTTAGTGTGTGGTGCGTGTGCGCGTGCGCGTGTGTGTGTGTGTGTGTCTCCAATTCAGGCTGGACATCTTTGACTACCTTCAGGCAAAGACTAAATTTAAAAAAAAAAAAAAAAAACAGCTGGTGAAGCTGAGTTAATTGGACTGGAAAAAGCCTCTGATGAGCCACAGTTTTGCCTCTGATGTGAACAATGTACAACATTCGCGCACAAGCACTCATGCACGTACAGACAAAGGATTCACATCTACATACAAAGACCACAGTTTTGTGGAATGAAACAGGACCAAAAGCCTTGAATCAGGGGAAACTGAGTACACCTAACTGACGCGTCGACATCCAAAACAGTGGGAATGCTGAGGCTGTTTTGGATCGTCAGCTTAGAGTGAGTTTTACTCAATCTCTCCTGATGAACGACAGACTATGGCGCCCGCTCGCCCACCCGCGAGCAAACTGACTGTTGTTTCTGAACGTTCCTCTCCAAAAAATACACAATGCAAGTATTCTACCGAAGGTTATGTGAATGCAACCCGGTAGACATACTTGGGCATCCATGATCCTTAGCAATATTTAGACTATTGTGTACGGTTCAGTTGTTTCCTTGTCCTCTGTCAGTTTTCGTACGGTGTTTTTTCCAGGACTCAGCTCCTGTTTCGAAGCATTAAGACGTTAATTTGACCTATATAGAATCGACGAAGCGCTTCCAGATTTTAGACTCATGGCTGCACACCCTTCTAGATCTAGGCACCCCAACCCGCCGTACGTCACACAATATAACTCCAAAGGTCACAGATGATCTTTTGAATTTCGTTCTATGTCATGTATACGGTATGAAGCTCGTGATCTTTGTGAGTTACATTGTTGGGTGTAAACATGCACTTGTGTATTTATTGTTAAAGATATTGCATTGTATCTAAGTGCTTTGCCAACACGTTAGCTGAAAAAAAAAAAAAAAAAAAAAGGGGACGACTGAATAATTTCTTGTACAGCTTTTGCACCTCTGGAAAACTGAAGAAAAAAAAAAAAAGTCATGCTTTGTTTCATGATCATTTGTACTGGGCGGCAATAGGCTGCTTTGGACTGCTATGTACTACTTGTGTATATATATATATGAATGCCGTACCATTTGTCTGCTGTGAAAGTTGTTGACTATTCAGCTTATATAAGGGCTTTTTATAGATTTAAAACCAGACAGGCATCACTCTCTGTAACTCAAAGTATTCTCTGGAGGGTTTTCTTTGTTTTTTTTGTTTCGTTTCGTTTCGTTTGTTTGTTTTCAGAAATGAAGGGATATGAACAAAAGTTTTCGTGCATACAAAAATGCTGTATAAATAAAATTTTCAACTGACTTACTGAGGTGTTTTTAGGTACTCATGTTATATTTGCCCATGTGTCATGTTTGAATAAATCGTACAAGAATCGATCGTACTTGCGTGGAGTACTGCGGCTGCTTATTTTGAACCATGAAGCTTTTGGCTGGTGTGAAAAATAAACCAAGTGGACGCTGTTTTAAAGTAGGGGTGTTCTGTAAGATCCCATTTTTTGAACTTTACGTCATCTCGCAGCATACCTGGAGAGTCGCTAGGATTCTTTCATGCATGTTGGAGAAATCCTTGAGTCTCTCATGGCAACCATTCAGCCATGAGAGACTCAAGGCTCCTCAGTGGTCCTGATGTCGGGCTTAGGTAAGAGTCTGGTTCTTGACTCATCTTCCTTTGATTTTACTCTAAAGGTTTAGGTTTACAAGCATATATGTGTTGCGCACTTAAAAAAAAAAATGCTATTAATCCCATACATCATATAGAAACCTTTTAGAAATGTCAACGGATGGATATGTCGACAGCCTTCTGGCTGCAGAGTGAACGCCACTTGTTGGTGCCGCCTTTTTTTAGTGAGAATTTTAGTATTGAAAAGGAGAAGATGCAGTACAACCATCTAGTATGTTTTGCACAAACCTCCAAAGTGGAAGAAGTTGGGTCTGAATGTCGTCGCATTAATGAGAGAGACAAGAACTCTGAGGTTTTGCAGACGAGCAGTTCGGGCGTAGGGGTTTTAAATTGCACTACCTTCGCTGGAAGGGGTCTTTTTTTTTTTAGCCTGTTTTACCACCATTTCACAGCCAAGTGAAGCCATAGTTGACAGCTGAAGCTGTCCCCCCGCCACCTTTTCCCTCAGCAGTCTATATTGAGATTTAGCAGCTCTAAAGCTGGCAAGGACATGAATATAGGATCGTATTTGTTTGAGGTTTATTAAATAACTTCTAACCTTGTAAATTTAAACGCAGCGGAGGATAAAGGCACACATTTTAGCGGTACACCCGAGTGCCAACATGGTTTATTCATAATGTACAGTGCAATGACTGAGTAGAAGCTCTGAATCTGAACACATCGCCATCAGCAAATATTTAAATTCAGATTTATTTCGTGATCAGATAGGAGCAGCTCCACCAGTAAACATAAATATTCTTGGCCTTGTCAGTTCTCCGGACTAGACGGACTCCTCTCAGACACCAGAACTCGAATGGGCCTCTTCGTTGGTGGGACGCTGAAGTCAAATAAAAACGTCTCCGTTACATGGCTTAATGAAAACTCATCTCGCTGAGGACCATTTCACTATCTCTTTGCTTCTTCTTTTTTTTTTTTTTTAACGCATTACGAGCATGAGTCATTGTTGAAAGTCATAAGGAAGATCCGTCCTTTGACAAAGACAGGTGCATTGTGGGAAGTCCTGTACTGTGGGGATTCAGATGCCTGTAATGATGTCCTCCGTCAATCATGCAGGAAAGACCTCCGGCAGGAAACGTTACACCTTTGAGGTAGTCAAGTTTGATCATCTTCTCTTTTTTTTATCAGGGCTGATAAAAGAGACCAGAGGATCCAACTGAGGTACTGAAGCTTAGCGGCGTGCATCTTTTCCTTCAGTGTCAACGCAGGCGATTTTCTTTCCAAGCTTTATAGTTTTATCTGATTCCACTGGTTATCATGTAACAGGTCTCAGTCGGGATACTGAGGTTATGATGACATTGACAGCAAGTGGCGTGCTCTCTGCACAACACGGCGACACGTTTCGCCTCATGACGCAGACACAAACCCCCCTATAGGCCATCGACAAGCTCTCCGAAGACGAACCATGCTGGGCCTTTCTGTGTGTGTCCTGGCAGGTCTGTGGGCATCATCCCTGGCTGCCACAGATGTCACAGTTCATCTGTGTGTCTCCAGGGTTTGGACCAGAGCCATCACAGAGAGCAAAAAGCCAAATGTCCACAAACCATGTCCACAATAATTCTCTCTCCATCACTCCACCGCTGTTCCTCTCCAACGCATCAGTCACTCAGCAACTTAGAGGACTCCGCGCAACGCGAGTAGAGTTCCTACTGGAACACGGTGCGCTAAATAATAAAACATACATCGACGGAGCTTCGAGGCAGGTGAATTGTCCTCGAGGATGTTTTAATGGAAGTACTCGTATCACTCGAGGAATCGTTTCGGCCCTAAAAAGACACAAATTTGCTGTGTCTCGTTTTAAAGGTTAGGGATTAATCATTCATCACATAAGACATCTGCAGAATAATATAAACAAATTTATGATCTTCACAGTCCCCATCCGCTCTATAGAGTATTGCGTTGTCTTCTAGTCTATTGTTTTGGCAAGGTGCATGACATTGTAGCTGGTACTGATGCTTTGTCCTTTCATCGGATTCGTTCCCTCGCACAGCAAAGCCCACGCTGTGCATCAATCAGCGGTAAGAAGAAAAAAAAGACGAAACAGGCACTTTGGGGGATTCAACATCTGGAGAAAAAGATTTCCAGACCACAACAGTGAACCAAAATCGCCACAATCTGATGGATAATTTGGAATATATATTTTCTAAGTAAGGTTGTAAGAAATACAAGAATTATGTACAATTATTCAGATATCCCAGTAATTGATGAAATACACAAATAATTTAAAGTCAGAATAATTAAGTGACATTAAATTTTCATATATTGAAGTTATTTTTAATTGTTTAAATATTTAATCATTTCATTTGTCCTGGCTTGTCAAACAGACTCGAGTCTGATTGGTTTCATGTGCAATTTGAATGTTTATATACGATCTGTGCAGCACTGTGTCACAGCTACTCAGCTGTTGACACAGCTTGTTTATCATATGATATATATGATAAACAAATATATATGATATATTTGTTTTATATATGATGTAAAACAAATGCAAATAAAACAGCCACATGTCAATTTTCCTTCCTTTCTTATTCACTTTTTGTGAAATACATATATATATATATATAAACATTTTGAAGTTACTTCTAGAAATTTGCAAGGTTGTCCCCCTTAGACAAACTGTACCAACCTTTAAGGTCCATTCTGTTGCTTGTCAGTTTTGATTCCCAGTTCTGACACAGCATTTCTTTAAACGCAGTGAGAGTGTAAGCATAATTCTTTGGACATAAATTAGCGTGTTTGGGTTCTGTATTAGTTTAGCTCAACTATTATCCCGGCTCTGGGAACCCAGCTCTTTTTGTGGTTGGGAATCCAAATAGTGTCAGGAACAAAACTGTGCTTCCATCTTGTTTTCTCAAAAAGCTATTAGTTAATGTGGTCACAAAGTGCCTGTGTTTGCTGACTAGATAGAGCAGAGAACCCCTATTTATTTCCGCTCTGTCGATAGGTACTTACATAGATGGCCCCATAAAGAGACACTGAGGCTAATTTTGTTCCAGACGGTGTGTCCGGTGAAATGTCCTCAACCCATCCATCACTCCTCCCATCACAATGTGGACGGAGAGCTTGCATTTTACCAGCCCATCTTTATGCCTCCCACCCGGGAAAGGGATTTCAACCAACACCTGACAAAGCCTGATAAGACAACAGCTGCCACTCATTGTGGAAGATAATCACAGGCTGTGTGACGCGGAATTGAAAAAAGGAAAGACTAAACACCACCAAAAGGCAAAGACAGAGGAAGAGGAGGCGAGAGGAGGAGGGAAAAGTGCTGGAAACACTCCCTCTCTGAAGAAACACTGTCAAAAGGAGAATAATCAGAAGAATGAAGCCGTGCCAGATAATACCCAGAGAAGAATGAGGGGGGGGGGGACAATAGACGTCTGACAGGAAAGGGAGATGACATTTCAAGCTGCATGAGAAAAGGGAGACCGATGCTCCGCTGCAGACCAATTAGAATACAACATTAGATGCGGGAAGAGGAAATAAGAGGACGTGTTAAAGGAAAAGAAAAAAGGATGGCTGGGAGTCTGGTGCTGCAGAAGACGGCCAGGCACAGAGCGTGAGCTGAGAGAGCGTGGAGGAGGTTGAGCCAGCTAACGCAGCGGTCCGCTGGGGAGCTCGCAGCAGGAAGTTGAGCTGTGGAGAAAGTGCTGAGTTGGGTGGTTCAGCAGGCAAACGGCTCGCCAAATATGAGTGGATTCATTCCCAGACACGAGACTCTGAAACAACCGAAACTTTAACCTTTCTTCGTGTTAGCTCTTCATAACATATTCAGTGCGACTCTGGGCGTTGTTTCAGAAATCAGCACAAAGCAGAATACGGCTCAGAAGATGAAGAAGAAAGTGCTTTGGAAATAAAAATGAAAATCTAAAACGTCTGACGCGCATTTATGATCAAGCATATACAGAAAAGGAGGTTTAGTCCCATCATCACACAAACCTCCATAAAGTACTTTTGACGTTTGTGGTTGAAACAGCAAAATACGTGGCCTGATGTTGGCGTCTAAGTTCAGATTCTTCTCCAAAGAGCTAAAAACATTGAAATACTCTTGTTATTGAATGTACTTTGTATCGTGAAACTACCCCCAATTATCCTGTCATGTACAATTAGACATGTGTCAAACTATCTGTTATAAGACATTATGTTAACTGGCACATAGTGACGAAGCTTTCCTATAAGCATAAATCTTTTCTCACTCTCTATTATCGAGATATTTTTTTCTCTGAGTGGTTAAAAAAAAAAAAAAAAAAGGTCTAAAATCACAGCAAAGTAGGTTTTTCTCTATTTCCTTCACCAGCTACTCAGATAAAAACCCACACAGCTCTCCAATAAATTTAGTATTATCTTTCTGTAGAAACTGCATCAATTCGGCTTATTTTAAGTACTTTATTTGGATTCTGGATTTCATGGTTTTGTTTGACCAGGTGTGATTTTTTTTCTTCTTTTTTTTTTCCTGAATTATCTTGCCGAGATGCCTATTATGTGAGCTATAGCAGGACTTAGCACAGAAATAAGCGGCTCGAACTGGAACTGATAAAAGTAATTAGAATATCTCTCTTCCTCTCGCTCTGCAGTCAAAACCGCTCTTTCCACACAGCTCAGCCAGCCCATACACACACGCACACACACACACGCACACACACACGTAGATCCATCTGCAGCTCTGCAGGCCTGGCCATCAACAGCTCCATCAATCTGGTCATGTCTGCAACCACCTGTCAGCACGCAGTCTAGAGGGTAACAAGCTGGCAAAATAGGTTTAGGTGTGTGTGGGTGGAGGTGTGTATCACTGTAAATCTGTTGCACAATTAACACGTAGCAGCTGGCGAATCAAAAATGATAATAGATTAATGAAATGCTCGGAAACAGGTCATTTCTTGCAGTGTCATGACAGCATATTTTTCTTCTCACCGATGTGCAACTGTCAAAATACAAAAATCGAATGAAGGCGCTGCCGGATTGGCTGCTGTCCAAACGCCAGCCAACAGTGTGTCAGGTGGCACCGCGCCCAGATATTTGTGCAAATAAACAAACAAACTAAAACAGGCCGTGCTTATGAACCCGCACACAACGATGGTTAAATGTGGTGCGCTGATCTTGGAATAGGTTGCGGATGCACGCACACCTCCAAGTTGGACAGACACAAGAACCCGTGTCAAAAGAAGACCCAGGAACGTTCAGGCTGCAGTCCAAATGCAAAACTGATTAGTCGTACTTTCAAAGAGATGCTTTGAAATGATCTTGTGTTGATGACAAAGAGGAAGAGAAGGAAAGAGAATGTCAGTACAATAATTCTTTAAAAGTCGACATAAAAAAAAGATTTCAGGTTCACAATTTTTAAGCAGTTGCTGTCTTATTTAGACCAAATCCTCCAAGAGAACTAAGGCTGAAACTGCTGTTGGAGGCGCTGAAACCTCCTGTTCAAACCTGGCCTAAATAGAGTGTGAAAAGTGCCTGAACAAATGGGATCATTTGAGAAGCTGCTGCTTCATTTTGTGTGACTATGACTTTAAGACTAGTGAGCTGGAGTTTGGATGCTGGAGTTTAAACGTCTCTCAGAAAATGCCGACTTATCTGACTTTGCGCCGTCCGACAAGAGCTGGCTTCTATCTCCACCTCTGATGTCATGTCTAACGGGAAGTTCCAGAGACAGACAGATCAGTAACTTGATTTAGTCGCTCTGATCAGACTCAACTGGTGCTGCTGTCTGAACCAATATAGCACTCTGACTCTCCCCCTCCAGCCAAAGCAAACCAATCCCCAGCACTGCGATGAACTTAGTTAGATTTTGCTAATTTATTTATTTATTTATTTATTTATTTATTTATTTTGGAGGGGAGGAAGTTGAAAAGAGGCAGAGGGAGATATAGAGGGACCTTCAGAATGAAGAGAAATAGGCAGAACGAAGGCAAGAGTCTGGAGAAATCCGACGCGGTAAGTGAGATGGATAAGACGAGGAATAAAGGTAGAGGAGCAAGATCAGGTGAGAGATTGAGAAGGAGAACGAAGCCGGTGTCCCATAGAGATCACAGCACTTTGAGATGGATGTCCTCAATCAATCTGCAGCGTCCACTGCTTCATAAACTCAATTAAAGCGGAAGCCTCCCGGGGAGGAACACTCCCATGCTCCATCTATCCATCTAAATCTCATTCTCCATCGCTTCCGCTGTTATCTGGCAGGAAATCTACTGCCTGGTGCCACTAGTTTTCTGCTGGTTGCCTTTTCAGTGGGTGCACCCTGCCTCAGTAGTCTCAGGCAATATAACAAAAGGAAATGAGAAAACATCAGTGCCACTCATCTATCACTGGCCCAGCGTCGTCCGTCTACCTCGTTTATCAAACGTTTTGTGTTACTTTTGCATTTGCACCTGTACTTTCTGCCATAAAAAAAAAAAAATACAGATTTACTTTTTTT
The DNA here is from genome assembly GCA_010277015.1 of Poeciliopsis turrubarensis. Classification (NCBI taxonomy): domain Eukaryota; kingdom Metazoa; phylum Chordata; class Actinopteri; order Cyprinodontiformes; family Poeciliidae; genus Poeciliopsis; species Poeciliopsis turrubarensis. Next base: position 599,067 of record VMRN01000104.1, on the reverse strand, counting down.
TTTTTCTCCAAATGTCGGCTAAGATTCAGTAAGAGCAAAAAAATAAATCAATCAAAACTGATTACTACTTAATTAAATGTTGACGTGAGCTAATCAATGCATCCTCTTAAAAAGGGAATGGATAGAAGATGGGGTGGGGAGGTGGGGGGCCGCTGCACATAAATCCTGATAGATGGATTGTCCGGTCATCCGGCGTAAAATAAATTAGACACAAGAAGAATTATGGGGACAGGGTGCATTCGTGATGATTCTGTGCGTGGAAGCAACATACTAAAATCAGCTGAGATTCCAACGTAGAGCGGATTTATGTGCCTCTGTTTTGTGCTCTTTTAAATTAACTCTTCGGACGCAACGTGCTTGGTTTCCAGTGACCAACTGAGGCAGTGGACCATTCATTGTGAATCGAAGCAGGCCGTTCTCTCTGTCGGCTGAAGATAAATCACAATCCCTGAGTGTCTGAAGATGGGTTTTCTTTTTTATTTTTTTTCCCCCTCCTCTCATACGTTACCTTTTAACTGTACTTCCTTTGAGCTTCCCTGGGTGTGTTTTCTTCACATCCACTCTGAGGTGACCTACTGGGAGTCTGCTGTTTACATGCTGGAGCTCGGTAGAGACTCTCCACGTATACTCCATTAATTCCTTTTTATTATGATTTTTTTTTTTTTATGTCTTTCTTTGCTATGTTTTGTTTCCAGTTGCTTCTATACAGCCAGTTATTTTCCACAAATATTTCAGCAAGCATCCACTGACAAAAGCCTTTATTTGTTTAACGTAATGAATCATAATGGTTTGAACAAAGTCGTTCAAATTAAATTTGGGTCACAATCTAATTGTTTTTGTCACTGAGTGCTGTTCTTGACTGTTGGGATGTCGTTAAGACTCGAACAATGCTTTTGAAAACTATTCACATTGAAAAATCTGCAAAGTGTGGCTCGCATTTTTATTCTGCCCCTCCCCCTCCCCTTTAAGTTCATGACTTTTACTGCAATTATATCCGCAAGTCTTTTGATTCATGTTTTTACTATCTATATATCTACAACCTGCAGTGTTTAATCGTTTTTCTCTGTAAAATATCTCTAGTTCTCTTAAGTTGGATGGAGAGCATATCTGAACATACATTTCAATGTCTCACCACATACTCAAATTGGATTAACCCTTTAACAACCACACCAAGAAAAAAACCTGTGAAAAGTTTTTTTCTTTGCATTTCTTTTACCCTAGGGTGACTCATAAACACAATCAATTTTGTTTCTTCCAACAGACCCTGTGGTTTTTAAAATATTGATCTCTAGCAAACAGTTGAGATGTCACTCAATGGTTTAAGTACACGACGTAAGAAAAATACCAATTACAGTAGATAAATTAAAATAAAATGCTAATTTATAAAGAAACAAACAACAAACAATACAGTTTATTTCTGTCAAAATGCCACAAAACACTGGTTTTAATTTCAACCAAGGAAAACATTGCGTCGAACAAGGAAATATTGCATTTTTAATTTTCCCATCTTGACTGTAAGTGCAACAGCACAATCCACTTCTGATTATAGGCAACAGTGCAAAACATTCATTTTTACATTCAGAAAGGAAAAGAAAATACCACAGAACAATAGAAACATTTGTCACTTTTATATCTCAGCACACCTTTTCTGTTTTGGTGCAACAGCATGTATTTTGGGACACAAGTGTCACATACCTGGAGGATTGATTGAACTAGTGTTACTTGTTTTCATTTAAACTTTGAAAAAACATGGCAAGCACAGAAAAACACTTCAAACAAACATATTAAAACATCACATTTCCAACCTCATCTATGTATTTGCAAAACAGCATTCTTTTTGCGCATTAGACGCACTTTACCTCTGGTGATATAACTTAAAGCATTCCTGGTTTGATTTCAAACACAGGAAGACATTGCATTTCTCACATTTCCACCTGGACACTCCCTTTGGACACAGATTGCATCTCCCTCGCTTTTCACAATGAAGAGGCCAGTGTCCCACATTGTCGTAGCGCACAGCTGTTTGCGGTTTCGGTCGTGATGGACTTGGGATGTAGCCTGTCTTCTCTGGTGGTGGAGAGCTGGAAGATGGTCGGCCAACTTTGGAAGCTGGCTTATTGAACTGGTTCAAACTGTGGGCAACTGCGAGGTGGAACCGTTTGAGAGACTTGGGTTTCTCATTCAGGAGGCCACTGTCCCTTTTGTAGAGTACCCAGGAATTTGTAATGCAGAGGTCCAGGAGGAATCCAAACAGGGGAAGATACCATCTCCTTGACTTGGCCGGGGTCTTGTACAGGTGTACTAGCATGTCAGACAGATCGATTCCTCCCATATTGTAGGCTCATTGTAGGCAGAGATGAGTGATGAGCATGGGATGGTGATCTTTGCGCGGGACTCTTTGCTCCAGCGTTTCACAGTTGAAAAAGGGCATGACCCCCCAGGCATTATTAAGCAAGCTGACACATTTGTTATCAAACCACTTCACTGCAAGAATCCCTTCCGCAGCCCTAAAGTCACAGGCCCCACGACCCCTTTTAACCAGGTCTTTGTCTGTCATCAATGGAGCTCCACCAGTGCGGTTCGGTCGTACGGTGCCGATGCTCTTGACGCTAAGGGCAGTGTCCAGGTACTGAACCAAGTGGTTTTGCAGAGCGTTGTCACCACTTTTGCTCCCATGGGCAGGCTCTGCTCCTCTTCACTGAGAGCAACATTGAAGAATGTGGATGCCCCTTGATAAATTCTTAGTGTACAACACTAAGAATTTATACACTAACACTTATTATAAGTGTTAGTGTATAACACTTATTGTTTCATATTTACACCAATACATAACACTATCATATGCCAGAAAACTATTCCTACCTTTCAAAGTTTTACCACAACCAGTCGATATTTGTGACAGATTTTTCTGTTTCTGACTTTCTGGTTGGAGGAGGGGAAGAAGAAGAATACTATTTAAAGAAACAGCGCCTTCTCGTGGATTTCTTTAGCATATCGTACCTCAACCAAACGGCAGAGACGGCTGAATCAAGTTAGGCTAAGTTAGGCACTCCTCATATGGAGATATAGAGACCCAAAATGTGCTAAACCATATGGTTGAGTGGGCAGTTAAAATTAAGACAGAAATAGCCACCCTTACTCGTTCATATGGGCAGCACCGGTATCACTATAATACCGGTAAAAAAAAAAAAAAAAATTTAAAAACTTGCTAGGAGAAAATAAATGTTACCGTTACCTGCTAATTTCATGGCCTAAATACGACACCCCGGCATCACGCATGCAGCGATGTTCAAGCTGTAAAAGGGGAGGCAAACATGGCTGAACGTCATAAAGACAAAGAATCGGTTGGTCAACAGGTTTACGGTCTGGACTGGACAGAATTAGCTACCTGAGCTAATTCTGTAAAGCTATACAGTAGCTTTCTGTAGTGTTTTGGCTGCTGCGGCTCCCGTACCTGCCGTTACCTGGTTACACCGAGTTCAACTCTGTGTCAGATCGCCGCTACTTTCGACATAGAAAGAATGAACCTATCAGAGCCCAGCGAAAAACATTTCCTGAAGCACCAACGTCTTTCCCCCCAAACAGCTGAATAACCCGAAGCTTAATGAAAGTCCCAGAACAATCGAGAAACAGGAGAAAACATATCCTGACCGTTTTGTCAGCAAACGGTTGCCCGGAGACGCAGATATGAGGCGAGAACAAGACAGCTCACTCGTAAACAAATAAATAAGTTGAGGCTAAAACTAAAAACACTGAAAATGATCAAAGTTCCAGATCATTAGGTGTGTGCAAGCTTAATTCACTCTTTGCAGGGTTTTTGATGAGTTGAGCATTTTTAAAATGGGAATTTCCTTTTAAAAATATTTTTTAAAACATCTGTACTTTTGCAGATAATGTTTGCATAAAAAAACATGAGCGAAAAACATCTTGTGAAACTAATGTTTTGTTGAACCACAACTTTTTCTTTTGATGTTGTCTTTACCACTTACATTATTTGGAGGCTGTATGCACATGTCCCATTCGTCGTCTCTGTTTTGAGTCGTTTTCGGTCGTAAAAATGGGGATTAATAGTCGTCCTGCTGTCATCAGGTTCCACCATCTAAGCTCTGGATCTCAGCAGCTCTTCTGTATTTATTGTAGACCTTCTGGCTTCTCCTGTAATCAATACTCTGTAAGTTTTAGTGGACACCCAAAACTGATAGAGTTGGGTGTCCAAATCTGTCTGTTTTGGGTGTTATATAGAATTTAAGCCCCCTATTAGCATTGGGGATAATAGTTTTCGGTAATCATTATTTATACAGTTTTATGTATACATTTTTACATAAAACAGTGGTATTAGAATCAATTGACTACTTTCTTTGTGTTTTATTTTTTTTAAAGTTTCACTTTTCTGTGGCAAAGTTAACCAGCACTATATATTTTACGGCACAGCGCAAATCACTGTTGCGCAAACTCATGTTAATCATGATTAAACTCTGCCACTCTTCATCTCTGCTTGCTCAGAGTCACTTTGAATTAATATACCGCCATTAAAACCTCTCTGCGTAGCTGGAGCAGCAATTTTTACACTCAATTACCGCCATTTATCTGACTCATCTAACGCTTTTATGTTGCTTATTCACAATAACTAACCTGCTCCCTGCAGTGATTTAATCAAACAGCTCCAACATAAAGAGCAAAGTGACTGACTGACTGTGTACTTATATGATCAAATGATCTCGATGCTGTACAATGTAATAATACTTAAGGTCAAGTACAGATACTTCAGTAAAATAAAAACACACAAAGTTCTTCAAGCTTAGGCAGATCAATAAGCATAAACTTTACACTACTATTTAAGTTCTTTCCACAGATCAACTAACATATAATGATACGATGATCACTCTACACGAGACGCTAGAGGCCAAAAATATAAATAAACAGATGTGTGTCTGTGTGTGTGCGTGTGCGTGTGTGTGTGTGTGTGTGTGTGTGTGTGTGTGTGTAAGATGGCAAGGGATGAAACTCAGCACATATGTCAACATCGCTGCAACGTGTCATCACTCTTGGTATTTCAAATATGTCATTAAAGCTACCTACATAAATGAAAAGACGTAAATGCACATTACCCCTTTAGTATACTTTATTTATTCAACTCAGTCCCCTACAAATTGCTACGCATTCAACAATCAATCTATCAACGATTATTATTGAATATCTCCCTCAAGAGAAATCAGAGACCTAAATCATAGAAATGAGTCGTGAGTTTCTACTTGGAAATGAAACTCGGCGCCAGGGCTAATGCAGCTCTAGGCACTTGTTTATTAATGTTGACAGTGCAGTTTGTTTCTTTGGCAGAGGGCAATTGCAAAAATCAAACGCATGAATCTAGCATTCGCTTGAATTTTGTCATGAATTGATCAACATGATGGGGTGACCTTGACCTGAGGCAAAAAGACAATGAAGCAGGATGGCAGTATAATTATTCTTCAAATGCCCTGAAGAAATACAAACTCTGCTTCTCTCCTAGGCTCTGGGGCACGAGGTGCAGATGTCGCCTTTCTGAGCGGCTATTTTCGCAAATAACACAAGTGAAAAGCATCCATCCAAAGACAGAAGTGACACCGTAAGTAGTAAGGGAGAGTGCAGAGATCCAGGATCCAAGTTGTTTGAGGTTCAGTGTAAGCAGCTGGTTCAGTGTAAGCAGCTGAAATGATCACAGTCAGTGATCATTTCAGCTGCTGTTTTATCAAAGTTACCAGGAAATTGCTTTACTGCCAAAAGTACAGATACAAATGTCTGAGTCATTGACCAAGGCAATACAGCAATTAATTGGACAGCAAACCACACTAACCTAAACCCATAAAGAACTTTTAGAACATTGTAAAGAGGAAAATGAGACACCAGAACTGACAGTGCAGAGAAAGTCTGGTGGACCCTTCGGCCAGATAGACACTACTGCTCATAAATCAGGCTTCTGATGCATCAGTCTCTGCATGGTGGTGTAACTAACAAATGGGCTCCTATTTTGCAAGATAGCAAACTGTCTTTCCGTCATCTATCCTCCTAGATAAAGAGTCGACCTCTAAGAAAGGAAGCAACGAGTAGTTCGCTTCATCATCCAAGAGAATAATGTACATCCACAGCAACTCGAATAATAAAGTACTACAGCCGAGAGACTGTTGACGGAACAGAAATCATCATTTTACTGTGTTTAACGTGAAGTCCATTTATTTATGACTACATTCTCATACAAGATGGAAAGGAAATTTATCTAAGATGTGCATTGGTGAAAGTATTTCCTGTAATGCTAATAATGAAAGAAAAACATGGAGACTGTCGAGTTGAAAGGCGGTGAAGAATCACTGCGGGAAAATTGGACTTTTCCCACCTGCGACATCTCAGAATTTCAGCACCATGGCGCAATCTTTTAACCAATTCACTCAACTCTCCTTCGGTCTGTGTACTTGTGCACCGCAAAGAGTCTCTTCCACTGCATCCCCCCCTGCAGATGTCTTTCTCCGTCTGCGCGCCAGAGTGTGCGGTCGGATAAACTGAGAGACTGAGTGGCTGTTGTGTGTTTTTTTTTTTTTTTTTTTTTTTGAGGTCGGGTTGAGAGGATCTGACTGCTGCAACGAGCCGAGTTGGGCTCCAATTAAAACAACAACACTTGACAGCTGCGGGATACAAAGTCGGAGATACTCGCAGCTCACAGTGACGCCGTATCGGATTCTCTTTGTTTCTCTTTCCCCACGTCTCCCGCCCCCCACCCCCCACACCTCCTCGTCTCTCTGCGAGAAGAAGCGTGAAACCACGCAGGTTGTTTACGGCTCCAAATTGGTATGACGAACAGCAGCGGAGAATGCCGCAAAACGATGAATAAGCGTGAAAAATGTGAGGAACAATAGAAGGGGGGTCGGCGATGGGTTGAAAGCGTAGTGCAAAGATCTGGATCTCTCCTATACTTGATGTGTTTATTTATGTATGCGAGTATCCGTCCCCCTGGGTCTGTTTGCTTGTGTGTTCTGTTTGTGTCCCTGTCCTCTCGTTCTCTTGACTCATCTCGTTTTTTTTTTCTTCTTCTTCTTCTTCTTTTTCTTCTTCTTCTTCTTCTGTGTGCCTCTCTGTATCTGTTGCTCAGTGTGTTGTCACTGAGTCGCTCAAGGCTTTTCGGCTCATAAGTAAAATCAACTGCTCAGCAAAGGCTCGGCTCTTTGTAGTTCCCTGGCTCTTTGCTCGCATCTGAGAAGATATGCAAACTCCTCACGCACCCCGGCTGCCAAATTTATCCACTTGAGACAGCCGCGCTCACCATTTTGGCTGCCATTAAGCGATCGGAGCCGTTTCCAGCCCCACCGAGGTGAACCGAGATCGCTAGGTGTCGAGCACGAAAGGGGGTGTCATGTCGGTTTTTGTCGGCAGGGTCCTCAACTCACGCCAACGTCACCGGCGATGAACTTACGTGCATGTTACATATCGAGCGAGTGCGTTTCTGATTTCACATCAATTCACACTCACTGTGTGCTTTATAGGACTTGCCTTGCTCGTACTGGGTTGCACCCCTTTCTGCCTTCATTAGGACCTTCGTGTTTTTTTGTGTAGTCGGCAAAAGTGCCAATTTTAAGAACTCTGATCAATTTTTAGAGAAACAATATATTGTGCATGAAATTAAGGAGAGGTTATAGACTGAGACTTTAAGTAGGAGTAAATCTAACTAATATGCAGTTAGGAATGTAAAACAATGTTATTTTCTGCCTTTTATATGTGTTTATGTTGGCAGACTAGCACCATGTATTTAATTTCCCCTTGGGCTCCATAAAGTATGTTTTGAATTTCAATATGGACAGAAACAGTTACGTGTTTATGGATCACAAAAGTAGCTTTGGATCGACATAAATGAGAAACTAATTACAGAATGAACTCCAGCTCAGTTTCAGAGTGAATCTTTCATTCCTAAGATCAGCGCCAAAATGTTTTTGACTGCTTTTGGTATTACAACCTCTCCCCGAGGCAGAACTTCCTGCCATTTCCACGCTGGGTTTCAAACGCCGTGTTGACTAACTGATATCTGCTGGGACGTTCGGGGACTTTTTCATCGTCTGGTAGGATGAGTAGTCATGCCAGTGGGAGAGTTGTTTACGTGGAGAAGCAGCCAATTGAGTTTGCCAGCCCCGACTATTGCGCGGGAGAAAAAAACCCGAATCCCCGAAGGAGTCGAAGAGAAGATGTAGGGCAAGACCAAAACAGAATTTATGGGTGGGAAAGTGTCAATCCGGGATCTCTTTCACTGTGTGAAATAGTGAAGGGTTATTCCAATACCCCTTAATTTGTTTACAGCTCTCTATTGGTCACCCAGTTCATAACTGAACTGTAAAGACTTTTAATTTGTAAATTAAAAGTGCATTAGTCAAACAGTGATTTGTAAGCCTATTAACTGCCTTTTTCTTTTTTTGTGTGTGTTCCCACAATGAGTAAACAAAACAGCCTAAATGGGGTAACGTGCTGCCATTTTTACAAAATGTGTCGTCAACTGTAAAAGAAAGTTTCAGAAAACTGGTGTAGAGGATTAGGGCAGCCTGGATTTCATCATTAAAGATCTATGGTAATTATGTAAAGTGTCAGTCAGTGTGTGTGTGTGTGTGTGTTGCTGTGAATAAATAAATAAATAAGAGTATCCCTGTGGAATAGTCCAGGTCCAAATCTGAGTGCCTGATTTGACATCAGTAGTCAGAGCACACGCCATCTGGATTTAGTTGATGTTTCTAAGCACGCTTTTTAAAAACCTTGTAAGAAGCTGGAGTGGAAATCCATACTAAACTTGTGCTTTAATCATCATGAAATGTCTTTAGTTTCTCTTTTAGAATAGACATTTTCATCATCAGTTATATAGCCACACATAGCAATTTCATCCCCCTAAGTACTGCTTAACAGTTTCTTTTGTTTTGTGATAAATGTTTTTTGTTCATATAATCTGGAAGAAAATAATTATAACATTAGTCACGAATTTATGGCTTGTGTTTTGACCTCAGTCACTCCGTAAAACTTATTAAGTAGGTAAAACTACATTTCCTTAACATACACTAGAAGTAGATTGTAAGAAAATACATTTACTTGATGAAGTATGAAACTTCCCCTGGACTGCCGGAACAAAACAGCCTTGCGGCAGATGGCTCCTCTTCATAATCAAAACAAGTTGAGTATGAAGGGACAGAAACTGTCGATATGGAAAAAAAAAATTGTACAAAAACATTACCTATTTCTAAAACCTTTAAAGCAACAACCGCCTCGATTCCTGCAAAGGAAGAATACTGCGTCTTGTGAGAATTTGCAGTTCTGATGGAGAAACACGACCTTGGGTTGACCTTGAAGCAGTCTCCAGTAACTATAGACTGTCGAAAAGGGGCGCGATAACTTTTCCTCTCGTACTCTGTTTGTAAATCTCCAAACGTGACATTTTTAAGCATATCATTTGAAATTATCCGTTAAATTTGTCTTCCCCCCCCCCTGTTCTCTTCTCCACCGTTCCAATGCATAACATTTTTGTTGCGTAGACTCTTTTAACCTTTCAACTTGACAGCTAAAGTCGCTGTTGGAATCTTTTCCTAAAGGTCAAACAACACAGCTTGCCTGAACAGTCAAGATAGCGCACTTTTAATCCTTTGGGTGTGTGAACAGCAACTGCCAAGGACCAACCCATCAGTGTCTCACCTTGGCCTCATCTTTTTTAAAACTCTGGCCATCTGGGGGAAATCGTGCCTTTGTGTCGTCAACGGAGAGTTTCCACAACTCAACTGCATGTCTATGAAAGCGGACAAACCCCTCGGTCACATTTTGTGTGCATCTGTGTGGGTGTGGAGTCTCCATCATTTGGGACACTGAATTCAAACAAAGTCTAGAAGAAACACAAACAATTTTTTTCTTTTACTTAAAAATATCAGGATGGATTGTGTGAATCTGTCTCTGCACGTTGGAGGTGCTGCGGGAGCTATGGCTCACATTCCTACTATTTTTAATTCGCAGAAGAGGACGTGTGACCGGCTGTGTTAGTATTTTTTGACTTGTGACATCTATGCCTACAGTTGAAATGGTTAAGCTTCTGGTACAGATTTAAAGCAGGAAAACCCATTCTGTCATTTCCAGTGTTGGCTAAAAATGCTCAGCGAAACCTAAAATAATGCAAGCGAGCATTTTCTTAGCGAATTCATGTTTCAAACTCTGGTACAAAATGCAGACCTTGTGAAATTCGTGTCAGTTTTGAACTAAAACATATTATATCCTTACAGTTTAATATAGTATGTAGTGGATTTATGTAGGTAAAATCAAAGTCATAGCATAATGCTACGTGGCTGTGACTACTAACTAGGAAGAGCTCTGTTGTAACAGCTTTTATCTTTGTTCCAGAATTTCATTTTATTTTTTTTTTCACTTTAGCCTCTTGTTCCCGGAGGAGCACATCATCTTTTAACGGAACAATTTCTACAGTCAGAGCACTTTTTCTCCTAACAAACAAAGCCTCTTCGCAGCTAACTCTCCTGTGTGTACTCCTCGCCATGCGCTCAATGCTTGGCGTGTCACACCATTTTACCAGGTCGGAAATTTGTTCTTACAGTTTTTATCCGCACAAAGAGATCTCTTCAAACCCACTCAACAGCATCCATGTCAGACAGAGGACACGGTGACAGGATCTGCTACCAGAACCCTTGCTAAAGGAATATGGTGGTTTTTATGAAAGGTGTGAAGTTTAAAAAAAAAAAAGAAAGACAGGTTTTGTAAATGGGATATGTCATATTTTTGTTGAAGGCATGTAGAAGGTAGCTAGGAATAATCATAATATCCTGATTATATAGGAAAAAAAGAAGTAAAATGAATACGGTATTGCACTGGGGGTGGGTATTTATTGTATTGTATCCTATTATCAGTTATCGTGATACATTTCCTATAATATGAATTTTGATTTATTGTTCACTTAGCCAATTTCAATTAATGTTCAAAAACCCCTAAAAATGCTCATATTCTCAAGATTCATCATTTCACTATTTTCTTCACTGTTTGTTGACTGTAAGTATCAGTAAATACCAACACATTGGAAAGTGCAGTCAAATATTGTGATAAAACTTGTAAGTTCATGTCGCCTACCCCTACAGTTGCACCTTTGAAATAAACTTTTGATTGACCAACTGAGGTCAAGCGTTGCACCAGTCCAGCACACAAAGAGCTCCTCCACCCAGGCAGATTTCCAGGTACATACATGTCCTCTCCAGTGCACACACTTCCTCCAGATGGCGTAAGCCAAGGTCAGGCCGTGCATGTGCAAATAGTGAGTGATGCGGCAGAAGTTCTTGAAGGCAGTTCGCACGTCTCCGTGTATTTATGCATCCGTGTGTTTTATGCAAGGACGTGACACTTGTCCCGACTCAGACGCGCAGTGCAGAGGTACCGCTGACCCGGACAGCTGGTGGTTTGTCCCTGGCTGGTTACCCGTGGAGACAGATGACAAGTTGGGATGTAGAAGAAAAAAAACAAAAAGGCGGCAGGAAGGCGTGCAGAGGTGATCAATGAAAGGGCTGGGTGATCAGCATCAGAGCTGGACGAAAACAGAATGAACGATACAACCGAGCAATTTAGTTTTTCTTTTCCGAAACACTGAAGCAAAATGAAAATGTGGATAAAAAATATGTTATTATAACACTTCTGCAAAACTGATACCAAAATAGAATAGAAAACCAAACCCAGGTTCAGTGTTTGTTCACATAACAAGAGGAACAAGGACGATGCATGTTATGCATATCTACGCATTTGTTCATCTGCTTCAGGTTTTTTTCAATTATCATTTTGTTGTTTTGTTCACACGTTTGGCTCTTTTAATATTTTATTGTAACATTCTTTTCCCAGACTGAAATCTGTTGACAATTCTTGGTCTGACATTTTTACATGCATACCATTTTCTTTTGCAGAGTTCAACAAAGATGGGGAAAAATAGGGCTGTGCGATAGACAGATAAAAAAAAGAATCGCAATTCTACTGGTGAAAACCCTAACCCATTTGATTCTTACATATTTCTTTGACTAAATTGTGAATGGACTGCATTTTCTATTTATACTGATTAATCAAGACATCTTACACTACATCCGCAATCACTAAACACACATATATACTTAGCCCCTCAAGGAATCAAACCCACAACCTTGCGATTGCAAAATATCTCCCAATTTTAATTTTTCACACACTAGATACTCTGACCTAATCCAAGGTCACATTATCTTGTGTTACTTAAATGCTTTTTGTATTTTTTGAATTTTTGCCAGAGAAGCTCTGTGTAGTTAAGTGCGATATGAATACGATCAGAGGTAAAGAACGAGGTAAAGAAGTCGAATGAGGAGGTGAAAATAAATTTGAGGAGGTTTGAAAAGCATCAGAGCTTGAAGCTTATATAAAAAAACCACCACAGGCAATCAAGAATGCCGAGAAAAAAACAGGGAGCAAATCAGTCAGAGGAAAGGAATGGTATGATATTCGGGGGGAGGGAAGCAGGAAAGAGATGAATGGGGGAAAAAAATAGAACCATGCTTGGCAAGACTAAGCCAAGAGAGGCTGAATGGAAAAGGAGATTTATATAGGAAGGCAAAAGATCCAAATGGAGATGAGCTGTCGAGAGAAAAGAAGAGATAAAAAGCAAAAAGCCGACTGCAACAAATTGACACTCATTCAAACTGACGCGGCAGAGATAAGTCCATGTCGGAGCAAGCATGACTGGACAAGAATAATCATCACACTTACTGATGTAGCTTCGAACATTTAGCCAGAGTCCTCTGAGACCGAACCTAATTAGATGTAGAGACAAGTATTGTGACAGCACAAGAAAGAGGCTGTTACTGTGTGTGTGTGTGTGTGTGCGCGTGTGTGTGCGTGTGTGTGTGTGTGTGTGTGCGTGCTTCTACGTAATATCTGAACAAATATGCTTCTCTCTCTCTTGACAAAATGCACGCCCAGAAATCTGGTTTCGCTCTGGATAATTTAGTAGGGTTATGCAATTCCCAACCATTTGGACTGGTTTATTTCAGAGTTAAGATTTCCAGTGTCACCTCAAAGTAAACTTGACCCAGATCCTGCGCAAAGTTAATTATTCCTTTCTTAAAATGACGGGGCAAGCTTCAATAACGGTACATTAATCTGCTAATTATGCATTTAAATGCTAAATGACAAGGAAGCAGTTCTATGAATAAACCTTTCAGGAGAGCTCTCACTAAGTCCTTTCCTCGAAAGAATGTCTTTTCTTTTCTGTATCTAATGAACTAATGTTCATTAAAACTCCTGTGATACAAGCAGAAACAAAACTTATTTTTGAATCTTAAGTAAGGATTAGTTTGCTACTTAAAATAATTTATAATGTGGGGTGACTCGAGTTATACCAGTACATAAAATGAACATTTATCAACCAGTCAGATTAGTTACATGCAATTCAGAAATAATGATATAATTAAGCACACAAAGGTTGGCTGCAATGAGTATTATTTCTAAGTCAAAAAACAAAAACAAACATCTTGTTAACGCCACCTCTACCTTCTCATCGGTAAAGCTTAAGGAATTGAATGAAATGGGTGCAAAGACTAGCAATAAAACAGTAAAGTCTTTTTTTTTTTACCAGTGTTTTTGCTTCGTGGTTTTGCCGCATCAGTCCCTTTCAAAGTCACTTTGGCTCCAACAGCGATTCTGTTTTCCCATATGTCGCTTCCCAAAAAAAAAAAAAAAAGTGTTTCACTTGAAGAAAGTCGCTGAGTGATGCTGAGCATGTCAGAGGTGTGGAAGAAATACTAAAACAAAGATCTTTGCTGGAACTTTACACTGGAATACAGAATAAAATCTGAGCTTCCTGAGGCCTCCATTGTTTTATACACATAGTTTAAACTCAGGGAGAGACAGGATGCAAAAAATCTATTACTGTGCAGACAAAAGGTATCTCCAGGCAGCAGTACACTTTATCTGATTTAATTTCGCTTTGGGATTCATAAAGTATTTTTGAATTCTGTGCTTTTAAGATGCGGCTCAGAGCTTGTGCTCATGGTTCCTATCACGCAATAAGTTGAGAGTAAAGCCTTCTCGCAGTGTTTGGCATGGGCAAAATGTTTTGGGCCAGACGTTTTTCAATAGCGTTGAGAGCTCTTAACTATGCAAACCAGATCATTCTAATAAACTGGAAAGGAACTGTAGATTTGCAAGAGGGTGAAGAAACAAAGAAGTGACCCCTACCCCTACATGTCACTAAAGCATGCGTCTTCACAGCAGGAAAGACAGGTCCAATGCCAACAGCTCTGACCCGGCCTGACAGTATTCTCGAACTGGGAGAGAATGGCAACGTTTGTCAAGTCCTGCAAGGACAACCGTGATTTTCCAACTAGGTGAATTAAATCAACTTTGTCACGTGGAGCAAAGGCAGTGTTGGCCTGTATGCATTCTTTCTTTCCTTCTTTTTGGGATTGATCAAATTGTCCATATGTTTTTTTTTTTTTTCCATGATGGGAAACCCACTTTTCTAAAGCATGCTTAGTGCGAAATCTAAACAGAGTGAATGTAGATCTATCATTGCTACATATTATTTATTTGTAGCAATGGTAGATCTGAATCCTGTTATGTCAGAATGTATGTTTATTTCACCTGATTATGTATGTGGTTTGAGGCAATGAAAAAACCAAAATCCACACAAACAGGCAGCAAAAACAAACCATCTTCTGAAGTTTATTTACATATATAAGTTTGGAGCATTGCTACGCATCAGTTTTGTGAGTTTAAATCTGAAAATGGTAACTATGTTTTATGGGTCTTCTTTTCTCATAAATCAGAAAATCAGTTTTGGCACTTTTTTATTTTGCTGCTTGTTTGCAGCTGTGCGGTTTCTGGGGAAATTATAAAAGTGAAACTACTGCCAGGTGCAACAAAAGCTCAAAGGCAAATTTTTACCTTGGAATCCCTGAAGAGGTTTATTGTGTCCTACTAATAATAGTGTATGTAAAGGGGATACCCAGTGTCATAATAAAAGATAAGAATTGTCAAAGCTCAATACCCATTTTAATAATCAGACTTATATGACATAAATACAAAATTACCTCGGTGGATAGAAGAATGGAAATTAAGAGGAAAGTCAAAAGGAGAAATCACGCTTTTCCAATTGCATCTTCCCTTTGTAATAATAACAATAATAATAAAAAAATAATTCATTTTACACTTAAAGTCCTGAATAATCAATAAGTCAGTTGTTCTCTACAAAGCACTATGCTTTATGACTGGAGATTTTCTGGTGCTTCCAAGACCCAGATCTTTTATTTGTAACATTAACCTGTGATGAAGTCTATAGTTAGTGTGGCTTTTCCTGTCTTTACTATTTTCTCCTACTACTCTCCATGCATATATTATTAGCAATTCCTGCTCAAATTAAGGGTATACTCTTTGTTTTGTGTTTGCATTAAAAGCAGGCTTACTGTTCATCTTTCCTGTATGAATTCATTGGTAAACCTGTACTGTCTTTGCCTTTGTATCCCATTGAATTTCCTCCTGTCCCAGTAGTTCTGTGTTTTCTTTTCATCTCGACAAAAAAAAAAAAAGAATTAGATGTCTTTTACTTCTTCCCAGAGTTTGGGAGCCAAACTTTCCGGTGTTCGTCACAACAGTGTCCATTCACACACTGTTGCACTCACCACCTGAACCAGGTTCTGTTCAAGAATTCTTCCTGTTAAAAGAGAGGTTCCTCTCAAACAACAGCCAATTTAGAGGCAGGTCTCAACTTGGAGGCCAGTCCTGACTCAGAGGAACTCGGAGGTCTTTCCCGACTCGGAGGCCGATCCTGTCTCAGAGGTCAGTGCCGATTTGGAGGCCAGTTCCGACTCAGAGGGAATTGGAGCTGTTCCGACTCGGAGGCCAGTCCTGACTCAGAGGGAGTTGGAGGCCATTCCGACTCGGAGGCCAGTCCTGACTCAGAGGGAATTCGAGGCTGTTCCGACTCGGAGGCCACTCCCGACTAAGAGGGAGTTGGAGGCCATTCCGACTTGGAGGCCAGTCCCGACTCAGAGGGAATTGGAGGCTATTCCGACTCGGAGGCCACTCCCGACTCAGAGGGAGTTGGAGGCTATTCCGACTCGGAGCACAGTCCCGACTCAGAGGGAGTTGGAGGCCTTTCCGACTCGGAGGCCACTCCCGACTCAGAGGGAATTCGAGGCTGTTCCCACTCGAAGGCCAGTCCCGACTCAGAGGGAATTGGAGCTGTTCCGACTCGGAGCCCAGTCCCGACTCAGAGAGAATTGGAGCTGTTCCGACTCGGAGGCCAGTCCCGACTCAGAAGGACTTGGAAGCTATTCCGACTCGGAGGCCAGTCTCGACTCAGAGGGAGTTGGAGGCTATTCCGACTCGGAGGCCAGTCTCGACTCAGAAGGACTTGGAGGCTATTCCGACTCGGAGGCCAGTCTCGACTCAGAGGGAGTTGGAGGCCATTCCGACTCGGAGGCCACTCCCGACTCAGAGGGAGTTGGAGGCCATTCCGACTCGAAGGCCAGTCCCGACTCAGAGGGAATTCGAGGCTGTTCCGACTCGGAGGCCAGTCCCGACTCAGAAGGACTTGGAGGCTATTCCGACTCGGAGGCCAGTCTCGACTCAGA
>VMRN01000104.1:555551-573084 GCA_010277015.1 Poeciliopsis turrubarensis | reverse complement strand
AATAATAATAATAATAATAATAATAATAATAATAATAATAATAATAAATAAATAAATAAATATTCTCAGCTGACAGACGAGATAAAAGATAAAAATAATTGTATCTAAAATTATTAAAATTAGTTTTCATATTCAATTAGTCATTGTGACAAAGAATCATGATTTTTTTTTTAACTTTCGCCAAAAATCATATCATGTACGTCTTTCTTAAAAAGAAAATAAAAGTAAAAAAAACAAACAAACAATAAAACAGTCATTTATGATAGATTAGTATTTGGGTAATACTCAACATGAAATAGATAACATAATTCATCTTCAAGTTAACTTAATTTGAATTAAATTTAGTATTATACTAAATTGCGTTGGGAATGGGGAGTGGCACGCTTTTCATACTTTTTATTTTATTGTATTTTATTTTATTTTATTTTATTTTTGTAAGGAGAATGCGTAATGTTCGCTGTTCACCACTGGGGGGCGCATCCACGTCTTCTCCGCAATTTGGAATCCGCAACATCCTGAACCAGAAGGGGGCAGTAATGTGCTCGAACGTGTGGTGTTCAGACGTTGTCAAAACCAGAAAGAAGAACAGCCACAACCCTCCTTCCTTTCGGACCAAAATAGACAGTTAAGGGTGGAGGAGCTGACATCAACTAGTCAGAAATGGCTGCCACCGGAGTTCTTCCCTTCATTAGGGGGGTAGACCTCAGTGGAAACGACTTTAAAGTAAGGAATTTTGGTTGACTTTGGCTGGTTCTATAGCAGAGTTTGTTTACCCGCTTGTTTAGCTGAAGCTAATTCAAGTGTGAGAATCGGCAACAAATGGCTGAAACACAGGCGTAGCTTAACATTAGGAGCACTGGGCGTTAGCCGGTTGTCAAAATGACAAAGTAGCATTTCTGTCCGCTACTGTTGACCTCTTTATTTTTCCCTGCTAAATTGTACTTTGAAGGAAAAATAGTGAAGAGCATTCTCTTAAGTCTGTCACTTATTCAGCAATTAAGTATAGTTTGGGTCAAAGTAGCCACTTCCACCGTCACGTCACCCTGCTAATTTAGCTTTACTTTTAGCTAACTTTAGCTGTGTTGCTTCAGGGTCGCTTGGAATGCGTCGATACATTTTTGCTTTTTGTTCTGTTGTCACAATCTAGGCCAGATCTGGACTGGTGCTGCAGTTTACTTAGATAACATCGTGGAGTTTGTTGAACCTGTCAGAGCATGTGGAGGGATTGAAATCAACCAGTGTTGTCATGACTACCGTGTGTCCTGACAGCCTCTGTTTGCTCAATGATGGGCCAAAATGTCATAACTTGACCTCATTTTGTGTACTAATTAATTGAGAGAGACGGTATTGATGACAACAATTGCAATCAGGCGGTTTTGACATCTGGTGGTGACTGTTTTTTCCATCACAGCAGAGAGATTTTGACCCACTAATTTAGGCACATTTAAGGGTTTTTAAGCTTGAACACTGTGTGTTTCAGGTCAATCAACAGCATTTCGTCAAGTCTGGACTTTGACTAGGTCACTCTAAGGCTCTCATTCTTTCAAGCCATTAAAGGTGGGCTAGTAGAGAGAGGATTACCACCAGAATTCATCAGCTGCACTCTGGAGTGATTCGAAGTCCAGTGGTACCACAGGGACACAACAAAAAGGTGCAGGATACAGACCCTTAAGGCAACACGCAACCCTTTGTGATGTTGAAATATTGCAGCAAACACATCCAGCGTCATTTGTGCGTGTCTGGCATAAGTTGGACAGTAAAAAAAAAAAAAACAAGATAAAACTTTTGAAAGTACTGCTCCTTAGTTTCAACCTAAATTGTTTGGAAGAAGAGAAAGAACTTCATTTCCCAGAGTCAAACAAGGAAGTAGAAATTTCATGCTGTGGGGCTCTTTTCTTTTTTTTTTTTAATTTTCGGAACGGACAACTTTACCACTTTTATGTAAATAATGTCTTAGCATCCCTGAACCAGAACTCTGAAGTTGGGTCATGTGAACCAGCCTCCAGAACTCAGAGCTGTTGAAAATCTCAGAAGTTTGCTGAAGATTTAAACTGAGTTGTACTTGAAAATGTAAATCTGTTAATTGTATGTAGTAGGCTTTATTTCAGATTTCACTTAGTCATTAAAATAATAAAATCACTATTAAAACAAAAACACAGTTCATTTTCTTGCAAGTAAGCCAGGTTGCGTTATCTGTGTTCACTTGCTTCTCTGTAACGGACTATAAATACACTCCACAGATTAACAGTGTTTATTTTCGGGTTACATATGCAGTTATTGTGTCAATGATACACAGATTTGACCTCTGTAATATCAAGAAGTCATCACAGATTAAGCCGGGTGTTCAACTTGCTGCTTTCATTTATTCTGTCTGATCAGGATTGAAAAGTTTCTCTGGCTTTAAAGAAACTTATACTCCATATCTCCAGTTTGGTTTATTGTTTTCAAGTCAGTGCTTGTCTTAATTGTGTTTCCAGTGTTTTGCTCTCTAATTATCCTCCCATCTCTCTCTTTGTGTCTGTTCCTGCAGGGAGGATACTTCCCTGAACACGTCAAGTGTATGAGCAGCCTGCGATGGCTGAAGCTGAACAGGACGGGACTTTGTTACCTCCCAGAGGAGCTGGCTTCTCTCCAGAAGCTGGTGAGTTATTTCAACTGATTTTGTTTAATCACCCCAAAGCGTTTCTATATGTATATATATATATATATTTTTTTTTTTCATGCAGTATCACCGTGTTGACACTATGATCTCTCAGTCTTTCAGTTGATGGCAGAGTAACAGGTTGTGGAAGCAGAAAACATCCTAAACATTCAGGACAGAAGGTGGAAAATTGCTAGACTAGATTATCTGCAGCCTGATCTTTGGGAAACAAAGGGCCTGTGGGTTAAGAAGTTAGTTATTTTTGCTAAATGGACTGTTTTCCAACAGCAAAGAAGTGGTCAATTAAAAATTATTAACCACCTTTTTAACAGAATTGCTCCAAACAGAGCTGTTTTTTATTTTTTAAGAACTATTTCAACTTGTTTTTATTTTATTGCTCAAAGCTCAGCTGAAACAAGCGGGAGCTCTTTCCTCCTACTTTAAAAGCTTTTTCTCTTGTAGCCTAATGCGGTTATTTTATTCCTAATGTGCACTGTGAGCGTTTCTGGAGGGACGCTGTATTAAACATGTAATGCCTCATGTTTAGTGAAGAGCGTTTAAGTGCTCTACCGATCCAGTTAGATGGATCGGTTCGTTTTTCTTTCTGATCAAAGTGTTGACGTCGGTTTCTGTGTTCTATGTAAACATGCCAGAGAAATTTTATTGCATACTGTCAGAAAATAGTAAAAGCTTCTTTTTTTGTTTAACAGAAACGATCATGAATTTCTGAGACGATTTAGTTTTGTCACCTTGATAATTGTTTAGTTAAAATATCACTATATTTTGTCTCCTTCCCTATTTTATCCCTGTCTTGTTTAATTACAGCTCTGCATGTCCAGGTGCAATTAATCAAATATGTGATCATTTTGATTTTTGATGTTTCTTCATTTTTCCAACCAATTGTTAATATTTTAACCCCTTTTTTAGCTTCCAAAATTAGTAGTTTACACAGACAGCCTGTGTTTATTCCCTTGAGAAAGTGGATCCTTACATTTATAGATTTCCTAAATACTGAAATTCTACATGTTTGAAAGCAGATGGAGGATCAAACTCAAAAGAATAAGACATTTCAGCTTCACGACAACATTTCGCCTCACTGTTTCTCTCTTCCTTCAAAAGGACCTTCTTACATCCATGTTGGCTGCCACTAATTTTGTAAACGAGAAGCCCGATCAGCGCACATCAGAGACACGTACAGCTTCAGAGGGGAACCTGTGGGCTGAGCCAACATCTTGTTTAGATAAAGAACTATTTATTAATGAGTGCAACCTTTTCATTTTACAATCTTCAGGAGCATCTCTCAGTGAGTCACAACAGCCTGACCACCTTACATGGAGAACTTTCTAGCTTACCAAATCTACGGGTAACTAACACACACACACACATATTATTGTAGAAACTAGTGTTGTGCATCTGCCCTGTTTTCTGTTTGCTGCTGTGTGGAGTCTCACGTCTCTTCCCCATTCAGGCCGTGGTGGCCAGAGCCAACAGCCTGAAGAACTCCGGAGTCCCAGATGACATCTTTCTGCTCGAGGACCTTTCCGTCCTGGTGCGAAACCATCACCTGCTAAATACATTATTGGTTCACAAACACGTACGAGTGAAAATATCACTTCATTCATTCATTTATTTGTATTTTTTTTGCAGGATCTGAGCTACAACCAGCTGACAGAGATCCCCAGAGACCTGGAGAACAGCAGGAACATGCTGGTGTTGAATCTGAGCCACAACAGCATCGACTCAATCCCCAACCAGCTGTTCATCAACCTCACGGACCTGCTGTACCTGGACCTGAGCGACAACAAGCTGGACAGCCTGCCGCCCCAGATGAGGCGCCTGGTGCACCTGCAGACGCTCATTCTCAACAACAACCCGCTCATGCACGCACAGCTGCGGTAAAACACACACACACACCTTTATTTCTCTGGTGTTACGGATTCAGTGTGTGTGTGGAGCTTTTTAAGCTGAACTGCAAGCTGGCCTGTTGTGTGTTTCTGAGCAGTCAGCTGCCGGCCATGGTGGCGTTACAGACACTTCACCTGAGGAACACGCAGAGAACGCAGAGCAACATGCCCACCAGTCTGGAGGGACTGACTAATCTGGCAGGTAACAAAGCTTTTCTGGACCCAGTGTTTTACCCCGGGCTGTTTCAGCTGCAGGAACAGGGGGGGGGGCAAAATCAGATTGGAGGTGGCAGTTTTGAGTGTAGCTTTGAACTATAGAGGGAGTTTTGTGAAGGAAGGCTGCTAAGGATTCCCTAATGGTTTGTTATTTCAGCCATCTTAGTTTAAACTCTTATCTAGTTTCTGCTAATTTTATAAGGTAGAAGTAATTAGTATTTTTGATTGCAATCACAGCATTTCAACTAGACGTGCAGCTTTCTGGCTGACGACTGACCCGACCTGTAGATGCAGATTTTGGCCTATATCAATGTTCTTTTTATATATAATACCACCAGTAAAGCGTCGTGAGGTTTTGTTTTCCTTGTTGGTGCAGAAAGAAAATACCAAATGCAGCACTCTGATTTAAACCTTATTTATTCATGTCTGGTTCTTGTGACTTCTGTGGCTCACATTAAAATAGATTCAGTTAACTGCAGTGGACGTTTGAGATAAATAAATTTGAATACCTTCTGCGGAAGTGGAGAGAGGAAACATTCATGTTAGATAAAAATTTTCAGCTCATTCCAGAACATTTTACAGGGTTTGTGCTCTAAAAAAAAAACAAATTAAAAAAAAGTAACGATTGCCAGGATTCTGTATCCTGAACAAAATTTCTACTTTAATTATTAAAAATCTGTGAAACAGGCCAAGACAACATGGATCCTAAAAAAATAAATACTAAATTATGATGTTATATAAAAATCCAAGAAAAGCAGTTATTATTTATAACTGTGAGGGGAGGATAGGAAAATTGTGCCACCAGATATGTTAAGAGCTTAATTTTTCAGATTTAGGAGGGAGTTTACTCCTGTTTCAGAGTGTTGCCATCTTGAAGTTATTTCTGGTGTTTCCTGCAAATCCTGGAAAAGTCCAGGATTTCATGTCAATTTCCCAGATGTGGATGAGTTCAGAAAAAGAAAAGGGAGAGCAAACAAATCCACGAGCTTCCGTGTTTTGTTTCTTACGTTATCTAAAAGCTCCATCTTTACGTCTGTCGTCACTCTTTAGATTCAACTCACATTCAAGAACGCTTTATTGATCCCAAAGGGAAATCAGGCTATCCATAAAATTCGGCTTTCCCTCTTTTTCCTGCTTCCTTCCTGAAAAACAAAAAATAAAGTCAGGAAATTTCAGTCCACTTGCTTTGGACGAAAAAAAAAAAAAGAGAAAATCTGAATCGAGTTTTGGTTTTGTGACAGTTACCAGTTTCCTTCAGGTTTACAGAGACTTTAGCTTCTTTGCTCTCTGCTGTGGAAACACAGAAAACGGTGCAAAGATCCCGGGAGGAAAATGATTCCGGGTCGCGTTCTGGATAAGCAGCCTCAGACGTCACACTTGTACCGTTGGATATAAACGTTTGCCGTCTTTCTTCGTCGAACCAGACGTGGACCTGTCCTGCAACGACCTGACCCGGGTTCCAGAGTGCCTGTATTCCCTGAGCAGCTTGAAGAGGCTCAACCTGAGCAGCAACCAGATCTCTGAGCTGTCGCTGTGCATCGACCAGTGGACCCAGCTGGAGACCCTGAACCTGAGCCGGAACCAGCTCACCTCGCTGCCCGTGAGGACCGCCGCACCCGGCTCCTCGATTTTATTTTTATTTTTTTTACACTCCAGAGCGCGAACCGTCCGGTGGTGAAACGCTTGTCTCTGTGTCTCCCGTCAGTCTGCGATCTGCAAGCTGTCCAAGCTGAAGAAGCTGTACGTGAATTCGAACAAACTGGACTTCGACGGGCTCCCGCCGGGCGTGAGCAAACTCGGCAGCCTGACGGAGTTCATGGCTGCCAACAACAACCTGGAGCTCATCCCAGAGGGCCTCTGCAGGTGCGCTGTGGACGCAAACACAAACACGACGTCGTCTCCGAAACGTAGCAACGCTCTCTGAACGTTGGGCTTTGTGTTGTTTAGGTGCGACAAACTGAAGAAGTTGGTGCTGAATAAGAACCGGCTGGTGACTCTGCCTGAGACCATCCACTTCTTAACGGAGCTGGAGGTACAATGCCGTTATAAATGACCACATTAACGGTGTTTCTATTGCTGTTGACCACATTAATGTGGGTTTCATACGAAGTTAAAATGTGACACTTTATAAATGCTCTTTTTTGACTGGAGAGAGCAAAAAATAAATTTGGACGTTGTAAACCAGCTTCTGTCAACTAACACAGGAAAAGTCATTGTTTGATTTTACTTTTGTATATTTAGTTTCTATTTAACTCCCTTATGACGCTTGTTTTTTATTTTATTTTATGCTATTAGTGTGTAGAACCTCAATTTCCGTATTGCTTCTTAGCAATCTGTGGCCCTCAATAATGTTTACCAAACATTATTATAAAACTGATCACCTTTCTTTTTGAAAACATATTTTAACAGGATTTCTCTTTAATTTAATGCAAACCCTGAAAAAATTTCAACATCTGAATTTTTCAGTTTTTTTTTTTTTTTTTCTTTCTTCCAAATTATTTGTTTCTCCGTTCAAGATCCGTTTGTTTTAGAGCGTTTTGCTCGAGCCCAACTCTCAGTGCCGACAGTGAGACGCTTCTCTTGCCGTAGGTCTTGGACGTGCGGGAGAACCCCAACCTGGTGATGCCGCCAAAGCCGGCGGACCGAGCAGCAGAGTGGTACAACATCGACTTCTCCCTCCAGAACCAGCTGCGTCTGGCTGGAGCTTCTCCTGCTGTTGTAGCTGCTGCAGGAGGAGGTGAGTGACTTAGTCTCTGACTCAAACTCTAACAAAGTTTCTAGTTTGTTTGGGTTTTTTTTTTTTTTTTTTTTTTTTTCCCTTTACATTCAGATTGTTTATGTGTTGGAAATCTTAAATCTGTGTCCATTTGTGTTCAGGCGCCAGCCCCAGAGATCACCTGGCGAGGAAGATGAGGCTGAGGAGGAAGAAAGACTCGTCGCAGGACGATCAGGCGAAGCAGGTCCTGAAAGGCATGAGTGACGTCGCTCAGGAGAAGAAGAACATGGAGGTACGAAAAACCGTCAGACGACTGTGATAAACAAAACCTTCACCTCATTCTAATATGTTTGAATAATTCTGCAAAGTTGCAAGTTAAAGTGAATGTTAATAGATTACAATATTGTTTAAAAGTCCATCTAAGTAATTTGATTAAAAAAACCGAAACATGTTTGCATTCGATGCGCACAGTGGCGTGTTTCAAGTGTTTATTCCTGTTAATTTAAATAATAACAACCCAAAAGGTCAGTTTCTCGGCATATTAAAATATATTTTGCATTGATTTATTTTTTTTTGCACAATTAAGATAAGAGACGTTGTAATTTATTAGTATAAATCTGTATGATTTTTATTAGCTTGAAACATTTTGTAGTGTACTGTTTTCAGCTTCAAGGTTTTGCAAACTGAAAAATCTAAAACCATTTTTTCTGTTTACAGAAAGTTTTATTTTGTCGACAGCACTGGCTTTTTAATGTACATAACTTTACACAAAACGGTTTAGATGATCATTTTAACATTATTAGTACTGTTAACTCATTGCGTACATGTTTGACTAAAAAAAAAAAAAAAAAGTTGCTTATAAAGAAACTGTTTTGTTTAGGAAAACGGGGATTTGAAATATGGAGACCTAAAAGTCCGGCGCTGGGACAAGAGCCTGGAGAAACCTCAGCTGGATTACTCCGAGTTCTTCATGGAAGACGTGGGACAGGTCAGATTTTTTTAGTTTTGTTTTTAGGAAATGGCCTCAAACAAAAAAAGTATTCTTTTAGCCGCACTTTGTGCAATAAACTTCCTTCTCTGTTTTGTCTTCCCCAGATTCCCGGAGTGACCGTGTATCAGATCGAGAACTTCATTCCCCTGCAGGTGGACGAAGCTTTCCACGGCAAGTTCTACGAGGCGGACTGCTACATCGTCCTCAAGGTAACGGTTGGCGCCTGTTGTCCCGTTAAAAAGGAAGGCGAACGGCTTGAAGGTGATTCCTGTTTGGGGTTTCCTCCTCCTGCTGACGCAGACCTTCCTGGACGACAACGGAGCGTTGAACTGGCAGATCTATTACTGGATCGGTCAGGAGGCGACGCTGGACAAGAAGGCCGGCTCGGCCATCCACGCCGTCAACCTGAGGAACTTCCTGGGAGCCGAGTGCAGGACCATCCGAGAGGAGATGGGCGACGAGAGCGAGGAGTTCAGCGCGGTACGTAGAACCAGGAAGCCGACGCGAGTCCATTTAAGCTAAAAACACGCGGCTAGTCCGTTAGCATAGCGGCTACGTGCTGTTGAGATGATTCCTGTCGGTTGCAGGTTTTTAATAATGAGATCTCCTACATCGAGGGAGGAACTGCCAGTGGGTTTTACACTGTGGAGGACACACACTACACCGTCAGGTGGGTCTGAAGCTGTTTTTTTTTCTATTTTATTCTTTTAGTTTTACATTTTACTGGCGACTCTTTAGAAAAAAAAAAACTCAGAACGCTGATCAGATGTTTCTAACCAGTAGATGTGAAGTGAAGAGCTGTTCAGTCCGACTTTGCCCTGATGTTTAATCTCTCGTCTTTTTCTCAGGTTGTATCGCGTTTACGGCAAAAAGAACATCAAACTGGAGTCTGCGCCGGCGAAGGGCTCCTCCCTCGACCCTCGGTGAGAGACGCATCATCGTCATCATTCCAAAACAAGCGCAAACTGATGGCAGAGGGAACTTCTTAAATGGCTTTTGCATCTTCAGTTAGTGATTAGCAACAGGCGTAGGAACGGGGAGCCAGAGGGAAGGAATCTTGTAGTTGCCTTCCGACGTTGACGGCATCCACACCGAAGAGTGTTGCGCCTCCAAGTGAAAGTCTTTAATCTTTGATTTTGCAGCTTTGTGTTCCTGTTGGACACGGGGCTGGAGATCTTCATCTGGAGAGGAGCCAACGCCACGCTCGGCGGCACCACGAAGGCCAGGTGAGATAACGAGTCAGAAGAAGGAAAAAAAAAAAAAAACTAAAAACTTCTGCGTACCAACGCAAAGATCTGTGGTGCTGAAATCCACCAGGCTGTTTGCTGAAAAGATCAACAAGAACGAGCGGAAAGGGAAGGCGGAGATCGTGACCCTGATGCAGAACCAGGAGCCTCCAGGGTTCTGGGAGGCGCTGGGAGGACAACCGGAGGAGATCCGGAAACACGTTCCAGACGACTTCTCCCCAATCAGACCCAAACTGTACAAAGTAACTGATTCAGTCTCCTCCAAACTCAGGAAATTTGCTTTGTTTTATTTTTTAAATGTGGGTAACGTGCCTGGAACAAACTCCTCTGTCCTGCAGGTCGGCCTTGGTCTGGGCTACCTGGAGCTGCCTCAGATCAACTACAAGCTGTCTGTGGAGCACAAAGATCACAAGATCAAGCTGGACACCCTGCCTGAGCTCAGACTGGTGGGTTCATCTGCTGAGTCAGCGTAGAACAAACCCGCTCTGTGAATAACAAACTTTCCCCGAATCCCCCCCACCCCCCGCGGCTCAGGTTCAGTCCCTGCTGGACACGAAAGGCGTTTACATCCTGGACTGCTGGTCGGACGTCTTCATCTGGATCGGCAGGAAGTCGCCGCGTCTGGTCCGAGCCGCCGCCCTGAAGCTGGGTCAGGAGCTCTGCTCCATGCTGCACAGACCCAAACACGCCTGCGTGACCCGCAACCTGGAGGGCACGGAGTGCCAGGTGAGCATCCAGCTGATTGTTTCTAACCATTTCGTTTAGGGCTGGGCGATGCAGCTTCGAAATAAAATGTCCATTTTGTTGCTTTTTTTTTTTTTGCTTTCTTTTCTAAAAATAGAGGGAATTGGCTTTTATTTGACTCATTCCTTCTGGGAGTTGCAGCACGGAGTATCAGGGTTACAAGAAGTTTTGTTTAGTTACGAGAATGTTGTCATAGTAGCAGAAAAAAAGACACAAATTTACCATAAAAAAAAAAAGTCTGAAAATTGCAAGAAGAAAGTTTTAATGAGAAAGAAGCTTCGGTTCAGTTTTATCAGGATCTGACGTCAGCAGCTTAGTTCTTTCTTTTAAGCAGACTGTTGTTTGCACAAAGTTCTGCTAATGA
The DNA here is from genome assembly GCA_010277015.1 of Poeciliopsis turrubarensis. Lineage (NCBI taxonomy): Eukaryota > Metazoa > Chordata > Actinopteri > Cyprinodontiformes > Poeciliidae > Poeciliopsis > Poeciliopsis turrubarensis. The sequence continues at coordinate 562,261 of VMRN01000104.1, read as the reverse complement.
TAATAATTTGATTCTAAAGTATTTACATGAAGTGTTTTCTGTAAAACAAAAACAAGATGGTTGACTTTCCCCATTTGTTTTTGTCCTAAAATATCTTCCTCCTTGTATTATTTTGATTCCGTCGTACGACTGTATTCTTATGTTACTGTAACTTTATTCTCTAAGTAAAAATCTTATTATTATTTTACTAGTTTTACATTTATAGGCGGCTCTTTAGAAAAAAAACCAATTCGTCGATACTAATTATTGTGCTCCATTGTGGAGTTGACATGAATCCAATGTCCAAACAAAGAGAAGCTGTAAAACAAGCTTTCCAAACAAGATGGCCGCCTTCGGCGTTTTGGAATCGCCCTGAACTATGGAAACGCATTGGTAGAAAAAAAAAAACTGCCCAGCCCTGGATGAATTATTGATGTGACTCAGCGTGTTTTAATTCTCCTCTTCCTCGTTGTTCAGGTGTTTAAATCCAAGTTTAAGAACTGGGACGACGTTTTGAAGGTGGATTACACCAGAGCCGCTGAGACTGTGCAGCAGAACGACAACCTGCAGGGCAAAGTGAGACTTCACCGTTTTATTTTTGTTTTTTGTTTTTTTTTACGTCTAACACAGACGAGACCCAATTTCGAACGCGTTCCGTTCGTTTCCTCGCAGGTGAAGAAGGACGCGGAGCAGAAGGACCAGATGAAGGCCGACCTCACGGCGCTGTTCCTGCCCCGGCAGCCCGCCATGCCCCTCACCGAGGTAAACGCCGCGCGCCGTTGCCAGGCTGCCGTTGCCAGGCTGCCGTTGCCAGGCTGCCGTTGCCAGGCTGCCATTGCCAGGCTGCCGTTCCCGACCGCTGTGTAAACATGAAGGCTACAAGCTCCTCCCGTTTCTAGGCGGAGCAGCTGATGGAGGAGTGGAACGAGGATCTGGACGGCATGGAGGGCTTCGTCCTGGAGGGGAAGAAGTTCACCCGCCTTCCCGAGGAGGAGTTCGGACACTTCTTCACCCAGGACTGCTACGTCTTCCTGTGCAGGTTCGCCGCCCTTATCTGCTTTTCCATTCCCACGTCGCTCGAATCCAGGGCTGTCGAGCTCGTTTTCGTTTTGGGCCAAACCAGAACCAACATGTTCTTAAAGGGCCGGTTTGTTGACTGGTAAAACCTGCCAACAAACTGTTAAAGTGTTAGGAAGTCGCTGTCTTTGCAGTTTAAGTTGTTCCTAAAAAGTAACATCTTTCCACATTGTTTGGTCTCTCAAGAATTTTGCCATTGTTTTATGTATATATATATATTTTTTTAATATATATATTTTGGCAGGGGGGCAATAAAATCACAAATTTTCTTGCGCTAATATAATTTAGAAATATTTTCGAGGCATTTTGCAATATTTACGTTTATGGGTGACATTAATTGTGACTTTCTTCATCGATCACGGACTAATGACTTGACATCAAATAAGTCTGTGTTGCGAAAGTACAAAATGCCGCCACCTACAGGTGGGAGTTAGTGGTCAGTTAAACCCAATTTTCCACAAAAAATGGTCCAAAATTCCCTTTTATGTGGAAAATTTGCAGCTATGCAAAGTGAGGAATGTGGAAATCTGCAGATGTTTTTTAACACATGTTTGACACATGTGCTCTAATCTGACCGGGCCGTTTCAGATACTGGGTTCCCGTGGAGTACGAGGACGAGGACGAGGAGAAAGAGAAGAAGGATGGAGAGGCCGGCAAAGGCAGAGGAGGAGGAGGAGGCAAGGGGGATGAGGATGAGGAGGACAAGCAGCCTGAGGAAGACTTCCAGTGCGTGGTGTACTTCTGGCAGGGCCGGCAGGCGTCCAACATGGGCTGGCTCACCTTCACCTTCTCCCTGCAGAAGAAGTTCGAGAGTCTGTTCCCCGGGAAACTCAAGGCAAGAAGGATCGGACGATCCCGGTCCGGTTTCTAGTTCCGGTTCCAGACCGGGCTCTGAGCTCTCGTCTTGTCCTCGCGGTTCTAGGTGGTGCGTATGACCCAGCAGCAGGAGAACCTCAAATTCCTGTCGCACTTCAAGAGGAAGTTCATCATCCACAAAGGGAAGCGGAAACAGAACACCGACTCGGTCCAGCCGTCCCTCTATCACATCCGCACCAACGGCAGCGCGCTCTGCACCAGGTCCGCTTCCGTCACCTGGTTTGTTTTGAGACCCTTCCGTACCTCCCCCCACTTACATGTGTTTGTTCTCCTCTCTTTCGCTCAGGACCATCCAGATCGGTACCGACTCCAGCAATCTCAACTCGGAGTTCTGCTTCATACTCAAGGTTTGCTTTGAGATCTAAAACGTGAACGTTTGGTTCCAGTTGAAGTGGAAGGAACCCGAACGACGTTTTTCCTTCAGGTGCCGTTCGAAAGCACGGATAACCAGGGCATCGTTTACACCTGGGTGGGCCGGGCCGCCGACCCGGACGAGGCCAAGCTGGCCGAGGACATCATGAACTCCATGTTTGACGACACCTACAGCAAACAGGTCAAACAGAGGCTCCGTGTCTATTAGATATTGGAATTTCTGTGTTTAAATTTAAATTCATGGAGTGAACATTCTCAGCCTGCTGCGTCTTTATGGGGCTCCTGGATCCAAAGTGTTTCCAAAGTCTGGACCAGGACGGAACAAGGAAGTGATTTTCCTTGGTTCTGGTGTTCTGGAGTGATTGTGCTTCCTTAAACTCTTGTTAGCTAACGTGAGATGTGCGTTTGTTGCGCAACAGGTGGGAAGCTACGAATCATTTGCATATTCAAAAAATTAAAAAAAATCTTCTGTCCATTAGATTTTTCCATCCTTACAGTTTAAAGTTTCAAAAGTAAGACGTAAAAGAAAGGAAATAAATAATTTTATACTTCTGCCTACTTTCCAAAAAAAAAAAAAAATGGTTATAGAAAAATAAAAAATATGGTTTTTGAAAGTGAATATGGTTGAAATAAAGAAAGAAAAACCTGAAAACACATTTAATTAACTTTCTGTATCAGCTATAAGTTTGCATTTAATATTGAGATAAATTACTTGTGCATTTTATTAAATGTTTATCTCATGATACACATAATTCATCATATAATGATGTATTTAGATAATTTTGTCGCTTTTGGGCCTCCATACCTTGTCGTTTCTGGCCTGTTTTTGTATTTTAGTCAGGATTTTTAAATCTGTCGATTCAAAAACCTTAAAATCATCTGGCAGGTTATCAACGAGGGCGAGGAGCCGGAGAACTTCTTCTGGGTCGGGATCGGATCTCAGAAAGAGTACGACGAAGACGCAGAGTACATGAAACACGCCCGGCTCTTCAGGTGAGCGCGCCGCAGCCACCACCGCGTCACTTCCTGCACGGTCAGACAGAGACCTCCCAGTGATCCCTGACCCACTCTGCCACTTTCCCCAGGTGCTCAAACGAGAAGGGTTATTTCTCCGTGTCGGAGAAATGCTCCGACTTCTGCCAGGACGACCTGGCCGACGACGACATCATGCTGCTGGACAACGGCAAAGAGGTGAGCGAGTTCAGCCCGCAGCGCCATCGCATCGATTGCCTCAGACTTTTCCTTACGCGTCTTTGGGTTTTTTTTCCGCCTTCTGCAGGTTTACATGTGGGTCGGCACCCAGACCAGCCAGGTGGAGATAAAACTGAGTCTGAAAGCCTGTCAGGTGAGCAGCGGCTTCCCGGATCCCTCCGCTTTCTGGTTTTAATTGGGGCTGCGGCGATGCGCTAATGTCACGATACGATATTGTGCTCATAATACAATATTCAGCTAACGATACTGTTTGATATGGTTCGATCAATGTTTCTGGAGGGACAGAGTGACTTTGGGGACATTTTGTGACTATTCCATAGACTTGGATTGAATTCATTGAACTGAAGGTTTTTGTTATGCATTTGCTTTGTTTAAATGTTAATTGTGACTTTCTGTACTTGGTTATGCAGAAAAGGAACCTTTTTTTTTTTTTTTTTATTCACTTATATTAGATGATGATGTAATATATCAATTTCCTTTCATTATTTAATTGTAACCAGTTGTTTCATTACACGTAATTTTTAAAGTACAGCTAATTCATGTGGCTTTGACATAAAACTCAATTTAATATTATCAATGCTCACAGATGAAAGATGAATACTTTCTGAGGAAAACAAAACATCGATAAATAACTTAGAATCGATATTCTTAGTTTTAATTTAAGTGACCTTGGAACTCTTGCAACCTGATGTTTTAACCTGATCTCCAAGCGTCACGTTTCTCCCGCTCCAGGTTTACATCCAGCACATGCGCGCTAAAGACTCGGAGCATCCGCGGAAGCTGCGCCTGGTGCGGAAGGGAAACGAGCCTCACTGCTTCACCCGCTGCTTCCACGCCTGGGGGCCCTTCAAGACCCCCCCCTCATAGGCCGAGCACACGCATCCGCCCAGCCAATCCGCTGCCACGTAGGGGTTCTGTTTAGACCAGTAATCTTGAGGTTCTCATTTTTCCCTCCATCCTGGAGCCAAAACCCACCAGGATCTTAACCCAACGTCCCCAAATCTTCCAGACGAAAAAGAAAAGAAAAATCCTGGATGCTTAAAAGTCTGAGAATGATGGCAAAAATAATGCAATTTTTCTTTTTTTTTTTTCTACAAACTTTTATTTACACAAGCTTGAATATTACTGTTAAATAAGAGAATTATCTTTTAAAATGTACAGATCTAAGGGAAGGTTTTTCACCTGACATATCGTCTCTTATTGTGCTGCTTTCACTGGTTTCCAGGGGAACGAGGTGCCGGTCGCTCAGCTTATCCAAGCAGTTTTAAGGCACAAATTTAGTTTTTTTTATTTTTCCAACTTTGAGGGATTAAACAGGAAATTGAGGAATGTCAGCCTAATACATGTTTTTACGCTCTCCCTCCTTTCACTTTAAAGCGCTCTTCTCTTTAGTTTTGTCACTTTTATCGTATTAATTTCCCACTGATTCTGAATGGAAACAGCTCTTTGCTGTGGGTGATTTTGTTTGTTGCTGTTTAGTTGTGAAAATCTACTTTTACATCTATTTGGCCAAAGAAGTTTTCTGGAGGTCAGACCGCAAGATTACTTTGTTTTTAGTTTGTTTTTTTCTTGTTTCAATGTGCAATCAGTAGAGCCTTGGCGAGGCTGAAACTAAATGACCTTACTGTATTCTTCTGGTGAAGGCGTTTGACAGCAACCAGGCTCAGATCTTCAGAAGACCAGTGTTTTCATCATATCACGCGTGTCTCCGTGTAAAGAGGGACTTCTGGCTCCGAGGAGTCGAATCAGGTTCACCAGATGACTGTAGTTTATCTTGCGATCATGTGACCTGTGCAGAGTGCAGGTTTTGGTCCGGCGAAGGGATCAGCTGACTGCAATACGTCTCATACTTCTTTATATTTTTACGAGGTGATTTATATGCCCGTTGGCGTGTGGTTTCTGCACATATCCGTGTCTCTAAATGCGCGCACACGCTCCTGATGCCACCTGCAGATGCTTTATTTATGTATTTTATATAAAATAAAAACGTCACGTCAACTTTGGTGTTTCTGGTTCTTGTGAAGCGTCGAGTCAGAATACAGAGCAGGCTGTCATTTCCTCTCCAACATTTTAAATCTCAAAAATAGTTTTGACACTCAAAGAACAGATGCTGCAGCGACCAACGCGATCTCAGCCATATTGTTTCACATTTTTAAGGGTTGGAATAAACTTTGTTCAACCTATCAGTAAAAATTAAAAATTATATTCTCCAAATACATGGGAACAGAAGAGTAATCGCTTCAGTGAACTTCTACAAAAAAAAGTTTTACCTGTTAAACTGTCCTGAACTCCACTTTGAAGCGTCTCTCAATTGTGCAGTTAAATTATTACGACCAAACGGAGGGCTTCAGAGTAAATACATTTTATTAACATTCACAATTGTTCATCAAGCAAAATGCTAAACAGCTTCATTAATTCCTACAAATGGAACTGAATAACTCTTCTCAGTGGTGGGATTAAAATGCTAAACTGTTGCTGCATGTAGCATGAAAGGGTTAATGACATGTCCCATTCAGGACACATAAAAAAAAAAAAAAAGAAACAGGTGATTCAATGATCCTACCAGCTGAGCTACATTAGTGAAGTTGTACTCCAGGTTTTACACCGAGCCCTTTTGTTTGTTTTTAGGGTTCCGACCTTGTTGACCCCCAGAGAGGCTGTATAACTTTAAAAGGGTTTAAAAACATAGCAGATGGAAGGTCACCGCCTACATGACCCACAATGCACCATTTTACACTTTACAAACTTATTGAGCCACTTACATTTCTCTCATCTTTTTCCAAATTTTATTCCCCATTTTCTATATGAAAAAAAAAAAAGCATTTTATTTAAATCCACAGGTGATAAAAAGTCAAACTTTATTTGCTACGTAAACAGTAAACATCATCTTGTGTTGGTTCCCAATGATTCCTAATAGTTTCTCCAGCTGGTTCCCTTTTAAATCACAGTGTGGAATATTCCTCTTTACCCTCCAAACTGTTTGTTATTAAAATATCTAGACTTTTCTCATAAAGCATAAAAACATTCAATAGAGCAACAATCTTCACTGTATAAAACACCTACATTGTTCCAGTACTCGTTTCTTCAATGCCAACATAAACCTTCTCGCATCCTGGATCGCCTCAAAAAACAAAACAAAAAGAAATCAGCAGTTCTCGTTGGAATCCAGAGGAGTGGAGATGCTACAACTTCCC